>PNRQ01000061.1:0-158872 GCA_003439915.1 Trichoderma atrobrunneum
TAAGCTATATAATTAATTAAAAAGTAATTAATAAAAATTAATATTAATTTTAATTAATATAAAAATAAATTAATTAAAATTATAAATAATTTACTTAACTTTAAAATAATATAACTAAATATATAAGTTTACTTTATATTACTTATTAAAATACTTAAATAATTAATTATTATTATAATATTTATAATATAATTAAATTAAAATATAAATATTTACTTTTATTTATATTTACTAATTAATAATAAAATTATCTATTATTAACCTAATTACTCCGCTAATATAAACTATAGAACTACTCTAAGGTTTATCCTTTAGGAAGACATTATCTATATTAATATATAAATACCAGTTCGTTATATAATACTTAGATAGTTGAACGAAGAACACCTTACTCCAGGCAATAAATAAGAGATCATTCAGATATCCTACAGTAGACACAGTATTATTACTTGGACGATGGGCTTGAACGCTGGCGTGATGATAAGGCTTGTGAGCATCTTCTTAATAAGGCGTGGTATTCCATTCCGCCAATCCTCTGAGATTTATAGATGGCTCTTCTAGAGTAAACGTTTGATGTTAATCCCATGGCTTTATGATTCCATTTGCTAATTATTAATATACATGTACACTAGTTTACAAAGACAAATCCATTAAATATGGGCTCGACTGTCTCTACGCTGACCTCGTTGCCGCCTGCTCTCGGCCGACAGACACTCCTGCAGCCTATTCGTAAGCTTTTCTAATATCCACTCACTCTCCCCTTGGCTTCCCATCAAAGGGCTGCGATGGCCAACCCACGACCATTTCACAACCTCTTCATTTGCACTATCTTCGGGAGAATTATTCTTGTGCTTCTTTGCCTTAATCTTCGCTTTGGTATGCGTGTACGGACTATGCTCGTCTTCACCAATTAGTTTCAGATACCACGCCCATTCGTCAAAATCGTAATGGTGGTTCTTGGACGCCTTCAGATGGCTAGCAACAGCTCGAATCTCAGAAATGAGAAGGAAATGCAAGTCAGCTCCTGTAGGAATCTTTTGGTGTGCGCTGCGAAGGCGAGAGAGAGACCGTCGAACTTTGGAGGTGAAGCTTGACGCTTGTGAACCACGGCGCACATTCGCGGGCCGACCTCTCTCATCTTCCTGATCACCCGTCTCATCTCCGTCCTCATCTCTCTCACCTTCATTCTCTTGTTCAGAAAGGTCTTCTTCCTCGAGCTGGTCCATAATGTGGGCTAGCCGCTGGAGGTGATGCCTCTTTGACTCCACAATTAATGGATCTGTAGTTTCGTAATGGGCTTGAAAGAACTTTCCAAGAGTCATTCTGCTAATGAGGTGTTTGAGACTAGCCATGTAAGATTCTTCGCCGGGTAGAATGGTGACATTTCCTAAACGGATGGTGCTGTCCTTGATAATCTTCACGACGGTGTCACCTGCATGAGAGATGAGCACCGTGATGGTGGGCAAAGCCATGAGGGACCAAAAGACAAAAAAAGATTTCCCGGCATTAGACACGGGTGTAAAATCGCCATAGCCGATGGTTGTCCATGCGATGAAAGAGAAGTAAAACGCGTCAAAATACGTCCAATTTTGGTAGCGCTTCTCTGCCTCCATAAATACCACGGCGCCGACCAGCCAAAATACGAGCCATACCATGACGGAGATGGCTAGAGCCATCCATTTTCTCCGTGTGGATGTCATGGCTTGGATCTTGCGCATCAGAGCAAACTCTGCCTTGCGTCGCTCATATTCGCTGTTGATGCTTTTATTGCTTTTGTTGCTTTGATCCGTCGGCATGCGTGGTAATCCGGGTTCCTCTTGGATGGGCTCTAGAAGATCGTCATTCCCCTTCCGTGTGATGCTGCGAACAGTTCTTCTTCTCTTCTTTTCCTCCATACGTGCCAGGACTCTGCGTTTTCCGCCTTCGAGAGTTAGACCTCTAACAGATCCAATGACCAAACCCAGGCTTATTATTCCAACGATGGCGTATGGAATCATCAGCGCCTTTGCAAGATTTGTCGTAGGAGTAAAGTCACCAAAGCCAACAGTGAAGAGAGTGACATCTGCCCAGTATACGGCGTCTAGAAATCGCCAGCCTTCGATGTTGCTGAAAACGACCGCCCCAACATGGAGATATACAAGCACCGAGATAGTCTGTAGCATGAGAGTGCGTTGGCTCAGAGTCAGGATAAAATCCTTTGGGTAGTGACCTGAATAGGCTCCCCAAAATGTGATACTCATGAGAGTTGCCACGATAAAGTAGAGAATGGCTGCCCAGATACCGTAATAAAATGATTGAGACCAGATCATCTCATCCCGCGGGAAAGGGAGGTCTTCAACAAGTGGCCCAGCGCCTGTACAGAGCAGGCAAATCAGGACAATCGCGGAGAAATACCTATTGCAGCATTAGTTTGCGCCATTGCATTGGCTCATCATGGGACTGTGCGCTTCTTACCATCCCACTATGGTAATAGGCTGTGCTATACCAAAGCGAATTCTTCTTGCCATATTGAAGAGTAGGAAGAAATTGGAGATGATGGCAATGCCCAGCTGAACGGCGTTTATTGCCGTTAACCTATATATGAAAGGTCAGAAACACATTTATTGCGGCTGGGGATCGTAGATAGGAAGACATACCACGCTGGATCGGGGATATATGGCGCTGAGTCAGGGTCTCCTCCTTGAATAAAGTGCTGCCTCCATGGAGAAACTAGAGCACAGATGCTGAATGCTGAAGCTATGGGGCCAATTGTACCAGCAATCATGGGAAAGACTGAGGATAGGAACCACCATCGGCTAAGTAGCCAGCATTAGCAGATAGTCGCCTTTATTGGCTAACTCTTCCCCCCCTGGTTACT
This sequence comes from Trichoderma atrobrunneum, assembly GCA_003439915.1. Classification (NCBI taxonomy): domain Eukaryota; kingdom Fungi; phylum Ascomycota; class Sordariomycetes; order Hypocreales; family Hypocreaceae; genus Trichoderma; species Trichoderma atrobrunneum. The sequence goes on from PNRQ01000061.1 coordinate 2,858, forward strand.
TACGTGGGCTGAAGGTGACAATTGTCGTTCTCAATCGTCGGCTTGCCACGATCGAAAGTCTCATTGAAGTGAGCATTTGGGTGGCGCTCCTCGCCAGTGACTCCATTTCTACTGTTGCGCGTCTTATCAGGACTAAAAGTCTCATCCAATTGAGCCTCCAGGTCGTGTTCCTGGCCAGCAGCCCCATTTCTTCTGTTGCGCGGTGGTGGCGACATTTCTGCGGCTCCTGTTCAATGGCTGTCTGGCGGTCAGGACGAGGGCTCGCAGCTCTCTTGCGGAGAAGAAAGCTCTTATGCTATCTCCACATCCACTTCATGTGCTTTGATAGAGTCGAATGAGCCAAGAGTTTTTGAGCTGAGGCAATTGAAGAAATGGCTATTCGACTGAGCTAGTCGGAGAGAGAGAATGAAACGAAGGGTATCGGCGGAATGGTCGGGGCCCTAGCCATATCCCGCAACCGGATTCGTCTTAATACGCGTGTTTCTGTGAGATGTCTTGGCACGAAGCGAGCAGGCGAGGCGAGTTGATTCATAAAGACAGAAGAAAGACAGTTGTGCTCTTGGCAGAGATGAGACCAGATGGTTTGAAGAAGTTTTTTGACGGCGATCATTTGACAACTGATGCGCACCAGATGACGTCGTGGAACCGGCTTAGCGGCAGTCGGGGAGCCTCACATGGTGCAGAACGCGCATTTCCTTGGAAGCGGCCAGATCTTAGCGCTGCCGATGCACCGACAGGGCCTGTTGGGGTTTAGTTGCAGCATTTGGGCTCGTAAATCGGGCGATGATTACGGGGATCGTTTTGGAAGCAACAGTGCAGAGGTGAGATTGTTCACGATGACGGATTCAATAAAGTCAAGAAATATCATGGAGGAGAGGTTGAGAGGTTGAGACTGAGTTTAACCAGTGTTGTATTTTCCTTTCGTTGGATACCTGAGGTATCGATCTGGGGTATCGATAATGCCCTCCTTCTTACTCACCACTTCAATCTAGATATTAAAGGAAGACACAACATCCATCCATCCATGTCTTTCATAAACCCTCGCAAATCCAAAGCCATACCATATCGCTATTCTTCCTATTCATAAACTCCGTCGCTAAATAATAAACCAGGCACTCACTTGTGGCCAGGGAATGCATCAAATCACACCAGCAGCGGATAGTCGCCAATCTCCGCCATGGCATCCCGTAAAGTCCACTCTGCCAGTGGATCTTCGTGTCTTTTGGTCCAGCAATGCCTCAATATGCGCTGCACGCTCTCGCAGTTCCCAAAGTTGGTCTCCGCTGTGCTCAGGATCCGAGTCATGAGACGCTCGAAAAATGGTTGTTGATCGGGTCGAGCCATTGATCCCGCCAGGCAGATGGTCCAAACGACGCCTCGAAGAGACACCTTCTCAGGGGGCTGTTCAAGCTCCTTTATCACGGCTGCAACGGCACCGTGGATATCGGCCTCGGCTGGGTGAGTCGTTGAGAGGATCAAGTGGAGATGCACGAGGGCTCCGGCTGCAAACACTCGCGATATGTAGCATGAAACTGGGGCAGTGGGCTGCGATAGAGTGTCAGTATGGCTGTTGGTGATGCGATAGACCTAAACAAAGGATCAAGGGCAAACGAACATGACGACTTTGCACACGCAATCTCTCAATGCCATCTCGCAGCATCTTCTCGATGTTGGCCAGCGATGCTCGCCTCTCGTCCAAGCCGGGGAAGTCGATTCCTGCCTCGATCATGGACAAGTCTCCAATAAGTCGCATCACCCAATTCTGACAACCGACGAAGTCTGCCATGAGAATTTCTTCCGAGTCAAGCCATTGTCGATAGGGCATGCGGGGAGGTATGCCGGAGGAGGCTGTCGAAAGGATTTCGAACCAAAGCAGCTTTGTGATTTCAAAGCGCCTTGCATATTTCATCCCACGCCGGAGAGACGAGCCTGGGCCGCTAGGCGCGTATGGTGGTGTTGACTCCTCATCATCTGAGTCTTCGAATGGCGGTAATCTAATCTTGCTTGCAACAGTTGTAAGGGCGTCAAGGTGAGTCTGCCAGCCCCTTGAGCCGCCTTGCAACACCTATACCATGCGCCCAAGTTAGGAGGATGAATTCGTTTTTACACACACACTTGAAAGTCACACATGGTCACTCATACGAACCTCAAAGCTAATTAGACAGCAGCCGCTGGAGATGAAGGTGATGAGCCTCTCGCCGACGTCTAGTGCAAGATCGCCTTCATTCCCTGATAGTGCATGTCGCATGGCACTCAATGCAGTGGTGTGGTACTCTATCAGTTCCGCTTCCATGTACTCGGTTCCCCGCGCAAACTTGGTTCGCTGATACAGTGCAGCCAAAGTCAGCGAGGCTTGTCGGAGCGGACGATTGTTCATCAACAACCAGAAGAGCCAACCACGGCCGCCGAGCTCTGCTTTGTCAGTGTAGTACGGATACTGGATGAAGAAGATGTAGTCCAGATACAGCATGATGAGCTCGGCCTCCCGGAACCGCATTTCCTGACTTGGGCAGGAGGCCCACAAGGCCTGCTCGGGCCCGGTGACCGCGTCTTGCTGCTGTTTCGCTGAGATTGTCCGCAATTGAGGGTCTATCCCAACAGGTCTGATGGGACCCTTGCTCAGTAGCCTTGCATTCTGCTTGACAGCCTTCTTGACCAGCGAGAGCTCGGCGCGAACCTGTTCCTCGTTATCCAACCACGTCGGCCTGGGACCGTAGCCGTGACAGTGGATGCTGCGGTTGTCGCATTCCTTGCAGAAGGGGTGGCCCTCGTCGCATTTGCGGTGCCTGATACGACAGGTCCAGCACCCTCTTTTGGACCTGCTCCTTACCGGCACCTTAGCTGGCAACATTGTGCGAGGCGTGGGTGTAACGGGGGGGCCTCAATCTGGAGACGCGAGTGTGGGAAGTTCGCGAGTTGCATGTGGGCAAAGTTGGGGAAAATGTGTCAGCCCATGACCCTCATGGGGAAGATGGGTGCTACGGTAGATAAGAGAGCAGCGAGCCAGCCAGCTGTCAGCCTGACTCATCAGACATGGGCTGGTATGAAGCCACTCCAGATCAACACTGTCTTGAGGGATTCCCCCCCACCCACGCACTTTGAGACACGACCACGGATTGCTACTGGCCCCATGGGGAGCCACCAGTGAACGAAGCCGCCTCCAAAAGAAATGCTCCGGCCCCACCTTTCCCGAGCTATCGTCAACCCGCCGGGCTAGATGGCCTGGGCTAATAGTCTGTCGTAGGATGCTACGATACTGGACATCAGGTGGCCCCGTTGATAACCGGGTCTGTTCGAGTCAATGGTCGTTGTTCAAATAGTCGTGTTCAGACTCACGAAATGGACGAAGATTGTTCATTCAGCATCCAAGCAAGCGTTGAGCATTGTTGTATTTGATACGCTGAGACAAAGAAAAAAGCAAAGAAAAAGGATGACGACCACTCTGTTTACAAACGGCAAGTTTTTTGCCGATCAAGGCAAGGGACAAGAGCATGATGCCAAATTCCACGACTGCATGCTTGTCGAAAATGGCAGAATCGAGTACATCGGCAGTGATGATGCCAATATCAGATCTGTGGCTGCTTCAAAAGGCGCCGACGTGCGGGATCTTGAAGGCCATCACGTTCTTCCCGGCTTCATCGATGGCCATGTACATGCTCTACTACTAGGCCAGTCTCTGCAGAGACTAAACTTGGAAAGATGTCAGAACCTAGAGGAGATCCGCAACGCTATCAGCACTTACGCAGCAACACATCCCGATGCACCTCGCATTCTGTGTGGTGGCTGGATGGAGTTCATGACTGACGGAAATCCCGACGTCTCTATGTTGGACGATTTGGATCAAAGACCCATTTATATTGTATCCCGGGATCTTCACTCTTGCTGGTGCAACACGGCAGCTATTAAAGAGATGGGCGTGGAGTCTACGCCAAATCCTGTTGGAGGAACCATTCATCGCGATGCGCATGGCAAAGCAACCGGTTTCCTAAGCGAAGCTGCGTGCACAGTCCTAGTATGGCCGCACTTGGCACAAATTGCTACACCAGAGGAACGAGTTGAAGCCATGCGAGATGCAATCCATGCTCTCCATGCCGTTGGATGCACTGGATTTGTAGAAATGGCTATGGACGATGTTGCATGGGATGCACTGAAAACTCTCCGCGCAGAAATGGGCGGCCAGCTGCCTGTACATATTGCAGCTCACTGGCTTGTTCGTCCTACGGATTCTACAAAAGGCGACTCGGAAGAGCTCATTCGCGCAATTGCAATGAGCAAAGAATTTAACGCTGCCACATCGCCAGACTTTCGCATCGTGGGCATCAAGATAATGTGCGATGGCGTTGTTGATTCGTGCACGGCAGCTCTCATAGAGCCTTACTCCACTACAGGCGTATCGACGGATCCCATCTGGTCTCCCGAAGCCCTTGGGCCAATCGTTCGCAACGCAGATCAGGCTGGTCTGCAGTGTGCTCTGCACGCTATTGGAGATGCCGCTGCAAAACTTGCCATTAATGCGCTTTCGGAGCACGGTACCCCAGGTCGCCGCCATCGCATTGAGCACCTCGAAGTAACTAGCCCTGGTGATGGGGCTCGACTTGCTGCTGCTGGCATCACCGCATCCATTCAGCCCGCTCATGCCGATCCAGTCCTGCTCAAGGCCTGGCCGGAACTGCTGGGTACAGCTCGCTGTGGACGAGCATTTGCATACGGCGATTTCGCTGCCTCTGGAGCCAATATTTCCATCGGGTCTGACTCTCCCACTGCATCATGGGATGTTCTTCGAAATCTTTACACCGCAACGACCCGGCGATCTGTGCGTGACAGGGATTACACGACTGTGGTGAACCCCGAGTTCGCCCTATCCCTGTGCCAAGCTATGCAGGGAGTGACACATGGAAGCGCGTACTCTTGTTTTGCTGAGGGCTGGACCGGAAGCCTGGCGAAGGGATTACAGGCCAATTTTGTGGTGGCCAACATGGAATGGACCCCGCAGTCGTTACTTCAGGCCCAAGTAAAGGAGACTTGGTATAGGGGAAAGAAGGTGTATGATGCGCCAGTGAAAAATTGATAACTGTACCTAGTCATAGAAATGGAGGTATACATAGACAGATAGATAGATATAGATGATGTGTCTCTACAATTAGATTCTTGTTCAAAAAAGAATGCAAATGACTCTTGAGAATATGTGATGTATGCGAGCGCGCAGTTTTAATCTGCAGTCATAATAAGTGTACAACGATGGATCCATATGGGTACCACATTGCTTATCACAAAATATTAACAACAAATAAATATGTTATATAATTGCTCTGTTAAAGAGATTATTATGTAGATACGTTTGGTGATGTTGATCTAATCTAATGATCCTACCCAGACCACCAAAGAGAGCTGTGAGTCCGCTTAAGCAAGGGACTGGCATGTGAATGGCCTATTAACGGCATGTCTCTGAAACTTGTGAATCTGGTGGAAATAGTTAGCATAAGAACTACATAAAAAGAGGTTCGAAAAAATAAAACTTACCAGCTCGACAATGCTAGCATAGGTGCCACAAACGAGGATAATCATGCCAATAATGAAGACACTACCATTGAAAAAGGCAGTCCTCCAATTCCGTCTCTCGTACCACTTGCCTTCCTTGAGTAACACATACCACATCACTGGTGGTAGATAGAAAGAGAGTCCAGACACGAAAAGGGAGGAACTGATAGACAATAGTTCCGAAAAGAAGGGAATGGCTTCGGCGATGATCCACGCAACCAGTGTCACAAGCCCAACGACTGCTAACCAAGATACCCAGCCCCTGACCGTATTCACATAGCGGGTGATGGAGTTTCTGTATATCCTGCCATGAATGAAGCGAGCAACGACAGTGGTGTTGATTGAGCCCGAGATGAAGATGACAGGGAGTGCCACCCCAAATGCAACTCTAGAAACGACTGATCCGGCCGACAACAAGGCAGGTGATTGAACATCTTGGCCTACAAAGGCATAGATGACAGCTCCAGTGACGGTATAAATAACGACCTCGATGATTCCAAGCCACCAGATGGACTTGATATAATCCTTGGGCGTGTGCATCTCGTCCATGAAAGAAGGTTGAGCACCAGCAAAGGCATATGCGAAAACAATACTGTTGACCGCAACGATTGCCTCTGAAAACGTCAAATCCTTCTGTGGCCAGGCAGACCAAGTTGAAGCTCCCAGGCCTCCAGGCTGAGATGAGCTCTGTATACCAGTGGCAATCATGGTGATGCCAATAGCTATGATGATGGAAGCGAAATCAATATAGCCCAAAATCGCTGCCTCTGTAAACGACGGCGGGATCGCAAGTAGGAAGAGTATAATAGCCGAAACAACCCCAAAAGCAAGAGAACACACTCCGCTCCCAGTAATAGTTTCAAAAGCAACCGTCCCCGTCAGACAATGCGACCCAGTAACCAGAATCAACTGCGAAGCAAAAATAACGCTAAAAAATTTCGACCCGACTCCTCCCATCATCAACCTTCCAATATCCGCATAGTGAGCAACCTCGGGATATTTGAGTTTCACCTTTCCAAGGATATAACTCGCATACATGGCCACGAGCCCAACGCCAACGCAGAGAATCACTCCCGCCACCATGCCTAGGGTTGCAAAGGCTGCAGGTAAACTGAGACTTCCTAGGGCAATGGCTTCGACGATGAGGACCACGGTAAGGCGGCGCCAGCTAAGACGGTGGAAGTGAGCGTCTCCTTGGATGGCACGTTGGGTTTCCACGTCGTAGGCTTTGCTTTCGCCTTCGAGATCGGCTTGGGTGGCGTTGTTGGATAGGTGGCGTGAGATGGCATTATCGTCGATTTTCTTGTCTTTGCCGTTGGGGATTGTATCCACGGCATCGGCTTCAGTGATTGTAAAAGCCATTGTGTAAATTAATTTGAAGAGAAGTTTGATAAAGACAAATTTGATGGAACTTGCAGAGAGATCAACTGCACGTCCAGCTGTCCAATATTTGAACAGGATATATCCGGGGAAAGATCCTGCTCACCTGCCCCGGAATCTCGTCCGGGGTAATCTGGGGAATCTATTGACTGTTAGTTTGTTTAGCTCCGGATGAGAGGAAAGATATCATGTTTTCTTCGCGAGCTGAGATGAGAGTTCGGAACCTGTTTCTGTGGAGGTCATATTTACTGATCCCCCCTTTGTCCCGGGAAACATCGGTGTATGAGTAGGCTGTGGTAATGACCCACCTAGAGAATCTTGACCCGATTTAATGAGATCAAGGAGTAAAACTATGTGGTATTAGGACCTAATAATATCACACCGCGAGCATGAAGTTTTATGCTGGTCAAATACCAGCTCTTCAGGCCTACTATGGTGTTTTGTATGACCCGTAATAGAACATGAGGTTGCTTCGAATTTTATTCTTTTGAGGCAGTGGATGTTATTAGGCAACACTCTTTGATTAAACTTTTCTCACCCGTAGATCTACAGTGATTACGCCTGTACTTGTGCATAGACAGATGCCGTCATACAATATGGATGGACTCTCTATCAAGCCACAGCAACACGTTGCTTACATGTGGTCCGCAATATGGGCCCACTCATTATGAGCATTACGCCCTTTGCAAATTAGAAGAGGCGAAAAGCAGTATTGAATGAATTATCTGTACGACGTTGTCGCAAGGGCTTGCTCTGTGAATGGTCACGATGATCCGTATCTGAGACCAGGGTCTCACTTAAACCGGTGTTATCCTTTGGAGCTACCTTGCTTGCCCAGCTGTCAATCATTTAAGCTATGGGCTACGATGGGAATTTGAATTAGAGCTCCGAGAGCGGACATACGGAGTAATACGCATGAACCATTCAGATAACACCGATTGTCAACAACTGGAGAGCTTCGTTGTGGCCGGTGGCATCTCCGGAACGTAGCCGGGCAAGTGGGTCCCGGGGCCGAGGATCTAGCCCAGCCGTCGTGGGAGATTGTACGTAATGAAAACTCGAGGCTGGGATTGCGATTAGCGCAGTTCTGTCAACCTGTCAGTTGAAAAGGCGTCCATTTATCAGATGGACGACGGTATATCGGTAGTTGATTGGGGGTTTCATCTTGATTGGGTTATCGACTGTGGTGTGTATTGATAGAGGGTCTTTCTGTCAATGATTCTTTAATTTATTATGATTAGTTAAAGGCAGTGGGCGGCATAGCCAAATACCAAGGTCCATATATCACCGAAGTTGGTGATGTTGCATTCGGAAGTCGCGGTGTTGCACATTATCACTTGAACTCGTGATTATCACCATGCGATTATTAATATTTGTATATAGGTACATATAGTTAAATTACTAACTGTTAATAAATTATTGTCAAATCACTATCGCTTCATACTCAGCTCACGCAGTCGACGCATCTTTACCTTACTCTGATTCTCCTTCTTGTTGCACCTTCTTAACAACCCGATTTGTAGATATATCCCCTGCTCCCTTTCTTTCCCGACCCTTTTTCGATCCCGACGCTCCGGTAAGTGCATGCAGCTTCAGTTTTTGCTCTCGTGCCTGTTGCAATTTGTTTTTCCTGACCAGGCTCATATCGGACTCAAAGCATCGCCAGCTTCGGTGGTTTGGTTTGACGCCTTTTAATGGAGCAAGATCATCGCGATGTTTCTCGCTCCAAGCGAGCCAAGGAGTTAGATGATCTAGTACATAAGGGCGGTGATATTTAGCGGCGTAGTCATGGATTTGATCCACAATACATAAAAGGTTCAATGCATTAGTAAAAGATGCAACGTCCCCAGTCCATAGTAATTCAATATTCTATGAAGCATTTCAATCAGAAATTTGAGTGATGCAAAAGGTGAAGACGTAGTTGTGACTTACACATGTCCTTGAAGAGCTCCATGCCACATAAACCGCCCATTGAGATCCATACGACACGAACGCAAACATTTGGCAGTGAGAAGAATTTGCGGACTGGTACTTGGCAACATTATCAGGGTTTCTTGCGAGGTCGTCTAGCATAGACAAGTATATTTGACATGCATGCTGAATTTGTTGTTTGGCATTTCGATAATCCGCCTCCCGTTTCTTTGCTTCATAAACAGCAAACGGAAACACAATATTAGCGTTTCCCCATGAGCCATCAACAACAAGGCTGCAGTTTAGGTTATTTGTCATGGATTTGAGGCGATCTTGTGAGAGTCGGTCGTCCAGTTCCTTGTTGATGTAGTCTGCTTGGTAGCCGGCGGCCATAAACTGGCGATTGAGATGAAGAGTTTTGGGGTCAAATGTGGCGAGACCGAACGTGGCATCTGGAGTTCGTGTTTTGACAATCTTCTTCCCATCGGAGTCTTCTTCAACAAACTTATAGGCCTTCTTATCCCTAACTCATAACGAAATCTTGAAGTTAGTCGTACGAACAAGGGGACTCGCTTAATTACGTCTAAAAGCGGGCAAATACTAACATTTTAAGCCACTCGTCCTCGCGAATTAAGCCGAAAGCATATTGCCACGCGGAAACCTCCCAGGAGAATTCCGAAAACTCCTGCCCCTTCATACTCTGTACACTTCTGCATAGTTTGGAAGCTCTTTGGTTGATGATATCTATCTGTCGAGAACTCAAAGTCTTTTGGTACTGCGAAGTGCGAACAACAGGATAGAATCGCAAACATAGCTTGGCTTTTGTTGTGAGTGAATCGCGCTCCCTCAGGTTGGAAAATAGTTGTGGAACCAAGGGCATAGCGCGCTTCCTCGGCAATCTGGAAAGACGCTTAGCTCAGTTCTGAATCTATTCTTGTCGAGCGTACATTGACTTACGCCATTCTGCCTAGTAAAGCAGGTACAGAGAAAGACATTGTGTTATGGTCTTCTGATTTGATTCAATGTGTCTATCCGTATTAGGTAAAGAGATACCGGTGCGCTTTTGGCCTGTGGATTATGCGCATTATGTATACTTGCAAGAGGCCTCAGAGATGAAGCGTTTGTAATCACAGAGGTTAGGTATATCCACGTCAGGAGAAAAGCAAGGCTCGGGGGCCTAATATTAAGCGCCCGCCAAGAAAGGATCAGCCATAGAGTGGAATGAATCTTTGAAGAAATGCTGGTCACTCCTCTCTTGAGCCCCCTAGACGGTCATCAACACGGCCTTGGGGCTTTGGTGCGGCTGGAAATATGAGACAAGTGCATATAAATCTGCCTGCCAACGGCCGCTCAGCCGGTTGAGTGTAACTCTGCGTTGGCCGAAAATACGACCAGCTTGTCGTTTCATGAGCCTCAGCACAGCCGCCTCCATTTCCTAGTACGGTCTTACGTTTCGCACAACGACCAACACAGGCTGCCTTTGCATCGTTGCGTGCATATTGGGCCGCCACAAACTTGAAAGACTTCAAGTTGATGAGGAAGTGAAAGGCTGATTTGGAGACTAGAAATCTATAGATGCTTTTAGAATCACCTCGAGCTTTTCTGAATTTGGACATAGGTTCAACTATGTACCTTAGTTCTGACACCAAATTATCTGCTTCTCTAAAGCTGGATTCCAAAGTTGGCTTCAATTAGAGTCTGATGATATCTATATAGGCCTAGAGAGCATTGCGGTGACTTCCTTGCTTACTTCTTCCCTTTCTTCCCTCTGCTCAAACATTTGCCAGTTGACAATTTTTCCTTTATCTTTTCTCTGAGCACGCTTAGAGGGCTTAGGTTTTTCAATGCGTCCTTCCCGTGTTTTCCGTGCCTCTCGTGCCTCCCGTGCTTTCTCTTGCTTAAACGTTCTTGACTCTCTTTCGAGCACGAGCCACGGTGGGTTCATAGCGGCACGGTAATCCCAGCGCCCGATGTTCAGAGAAAACTGCGTATCCCGAGCATACCACGCTTCTAAATGTTTCAGCACAAATGGGTAATGCTGCTTAATGGCAAAATCGTGGATCTGATCCACGATGTATATTAGTTGCAGTGCTTCTGAATACTTCCGAATGTCCCCTTTCCATATCGTTTGCATCATCTGCCCAAACCAGTTTTCGATCAGTACGTCATTTATACTCATAGTAACTAGAGCTACTTACACAGTCTTCCAAGGAACTCCAGGCCACATGAACCTCCCAAAAGCTTGCAGACGATGTAAATGCAAAAAATTGAAACTGAGAACTCTCCTTTGTCTGATACTCGGTGACGTTGTTTGGGTCGCGAGCTAGATCATCTAGCATCGCCAGATATGTCTGACAAGCATGTTGTACCTGCTTTTCAGCTGAACCGTCGTAACGGTGGCGTCCGCTTTTAGCTTCATAAGCTGCAAATGGAAAAACAAGTCCTGCTTCTCCCCACACTCCATCCACAATAAGGTTACACCTAGGACTTCGCGTCATATAACGGAGATACTCTTCACGTAATAATGGTTCCGGCTCTTTCTTAGCGTTACTCCTGTACGCAGGAAATCCAAGGCTGTTGCAAGAGCTAAAGAAAGTTTTAATACCAAATGTTGCATCTGGGATCCGTGTTGAGACCGATAGCTTGCCATTACTGTCTGGTTCCACAAATCTATATGGTCTTTTGTCGCTATGGTGAGCTATGTGTAAGTACAGTGGCGTGTAATAAGTAAGGGATAACTTACACTCTAAACTTTTCATCAGTGTGAATCAAGTTGAAAATATCGTGCCAGGCACATATTTCCCAGTAAAATTCGGAAGCACGATAATACTCAGCACCAACCGCTCTCCAAACCAGGTTTTCAGCTCTATCATGGAGGTTTTTTCTTGATCTTTATTCAGAGTTTCTTTGTACTTTAAGACATTAAGATCGGGAATAAACACATTCCACGATTTGGCATCTGTCTTTCGGCACTCTTTGAAGGGGGTGGGAAATAGTGGCATTGCTCGTTGCCTCGGTTTCCTGACAAAATCTTCGCGCTCTGAAACATCCATGGCTGTAGTTTCGTTTGCAACGAGTGCAGGGTCCAAATCGATTAACAAAGAGATTGATTAATGATAAATTTAAACATTTCTGACATTAACGAGAAATTATGGCAAATATTTGGGGTTTCTTCTGAACATATATGCATGGATAACTGGGCGACGATGCATTCAACCTGAAACGCATGTGGCCGCAGTGAAAGAGGCCCAACTGCGGTGGACAAAACTGCACCAATTGAAGTGCACGATCAAGCGCCCGAAATTCCGGCGAGCAAAAAACGGCAGAGAAACAAAAGTTCAAACCAGCAGGACCAGCTGTCTTTGTGGCTGTACGCAAGATCATAAAACCTCCCACAGGTAACTTATCTGCTCGGCCTTGTTAGAGTGGGGGTCCTCTTCAGAGCTTGAGGCTGTGTACAGAAAGTAAAACACGTCGCTCAGACCAGAGACGCGGGCGTATCATGTTTTCTGAGTAACCGAAGTAGAATCTTATAATTTAAACACTAATTACTTATAAGATAATTATTAATAAACGGTTCAATCATATGAGACAGTCATTGTGAACGTCGCACCTATTTCCGTGACGCTGCTATTCATGGTGTGAGGGAGCTTGAATGCCATCGTTTAGGCGTCATTTTTCGCATTTTATTTCAGCCTACAAGAATAATCTCATAGTCAAACAATGCAAAGAAGAGTTTAGAAACATTATGACTTCTTTCAAGACCAGCAGCAATGCCGATTTGGAATCTTGCGATTGAGGTGGCGCCCGGCTCAACGGAATATATTAGCTAGGAAGCGGTTAGTAAGCACTGATTAACTCTTTCAACATTAAACTCAACACGAATTGAAGCCTCAACACGATCTCATTCTTGCAATAATAAGAACAGTTATTCAGCAAGAAAATGCCCACTCGGAAACCAAGAAAAGACACAAATACATCTGGTGCAAAAGAATTCGAATTCATTGTCTTGTCTGGGGATGAAACGGGGAGAGACCGAGAGACCCAGAGACGAGTTCGCAGCGTCGCTCAGGCCAACTATCGCCGTCAACATCCATATGAGAGGCGCCAAACAACCGTAGAGCTTGACGTTACGCCATTGCTAGATGGAACGATTCAGAGTTCAAATGCTTTGCCTAGTCAAGTCGTTCCAAGGCCGATGACGATATTAGACGCAAGCCGGTCCGATCCATTCCAGTCGTTCGGATTCGGAGACAATCGTCGAGCACACCGTCTCTGGGATCACAGTTGGTCTCTCACATAGTAGTCGGGCAAACCTCCTCTGACCGTTCTTCATAGTGTATGATGGGACGTGTCCAAAATTTAACACGCTAGTTCAAATCGGCTTCGTCGATCTGGCTCGAGAAACAATAGCGCTTTCACAAATGCTCTCTGCGTCTGCGTGGCACCTCGTTCATTGGCTAGGATGCGAGAGTGACTCGGGAGAAGATGCCCAGTATGCTATGATCTCAACGCAGAGTCTTCAGCAGAGGTTAAACAGCGTGGCAACTGGTGCTAGTGACGAGGTTGTTATCGCCGTTCTGACATCCGCGGCATACGCGGTAAGTTTCGAGGCTGTCTTGTGTTGGGAAATAAGTGCTCTGATACAATCACAGAATTTGATTAAAGAGCCTGGAATGTTCCAAGTCCACATGAACGGACTTTCGCGCATCCTTCACCTCAAAGGCGGCGAGGGTTCATTACACTCACCTCCTCTCCGGCTTGCTCTGTTTTGGTAAGGTAAGTCTCTAAACGTCAAGATAGAGTGACTAACTCACATTTTGATAAGGATCGAAATTAATGGACGCTTCCGACAAGATGCAGCACCTCAGTTTCCTCCGCCTAATGATGTCCTTTCCAGCCAGAGCAAACTAAACTTGGCGTTATTCGATGCAGCACAGCTCTCTTCCGGCTGCGTTATTCCCACTGTTGAAAGATGTGAGGTAGCGAATTACCTTTGTCGGCAGCTGAGGCATCTCAATGACATAGTTGCGTCGGAAACTTTGACACGGGACTTATGGATCGATCCCTTATTTCATGTTTTTCACATATCACCAGTACTACATTACTTTCTCTCTCTTCCGCGATCATCAATACATGATGAAATTAATGCTCGTCAAAGAGAATGCTTCCGTCTTGCAGGAATTTTGTACCTTGGCAGTCTTCGCTCTAAATTTGACTTTGAGCCTGGTGCGGGCATGCTCTACGGAACAAAATTGCAGTTGGTACTTGGTTCAGAAGGGATGCTTCCCAAGTGGGATTCGTCTAATATTTTCCTCATTTGGATACTCACTGTTGCAGCCTGCTCGCCGATTCTCTTTGATGATTTGAGAATGCAATTTGCGGCATTGTTGTCAGAAAGCGTCCGGTCCATAGGCTATGCAACCCCTCAGGACTATTTGGCTGCGATAAATGGATTTATGTGGTGTGATTCAGCTTTTGGCATGTCTTTGAATACTTTGTCAAAGCAGATATATGGAGAAATATAATCGCAAATGCGGCCGTTGACGAACAAATGAAAGTGTAACAATCTTCTTGACATCCTGTGCCAAAGTGTAGCAATGAAACTGTCTCTATTCAGAATGGAATCAACGAAGGGATCATATTACAATGATCCGTGGGTCTCACAGCGTAGAATCCCGTCACCTACTAGCGATGTAAAACATGTAGCTTGTTTAATATCTGCAGCATGACGACTCAAACACAAAAGCACTAGACAACAGCCACGAGTGGTAAATGATCGGGCGTATATTTAGTTTAGCACGCGGGTGGCATGTCTCCACCGAGATCAAGTAGGCGAGCTAAGCAGACTTAATGCAATGACAGGGATGAGGTGTGGCCTATTTTGTCCTAGTTTGCCAACCTAGATGGAATCTATCTGACATCTGGACAGCTCGAGTTCGCGACTTCATATCTAATAGGAAGACCTTTGTAAGCGATGTATTAACAACACTATAACCTTGATTATAAACACCAATTATAAATGACCAGATTATATCATGACGTTTGTTTCGCAATGTCACATCCTACTACGGAGGAACATGAAGTCCATATCCTAAAACTATATAAGATCATGGAAGACATTGCTTCTGAATCAACATTCGACATCAAAAACATCAACACAACAACATCAGTAACTCATTTATAAGACACATTCACTTCAAAATCACAGCAAAAATGGTTTCCACAGTTCTAGTCACCGGAGGCTCTGGCTTTGCCGCTGCTCACGTCATTCGAGCTTTTCTCAACAAGGGTTATAACGTGAGGGCCACAGTTCGATCGGAAACTCGGGGAAAGGAAGTTCTTGCTAGCCACCAAGAGCATGGCGCAAAGCTTTCTTACGTGATTGTGCCTGATATTGCGGAAAAGGGAGCTTTTAATGATGCTCTGAAGGGAGTAGACGGGGTATGTCCATTGCTAATCATTCTATCTAAAACTTGATGCTCAACTCTTCCAGGTTATCCACGTTGCATCCCCTATGCAGCTGGGTACAACCGATTTCGAAACCCAATTGTTCAGGCCCGCTGTAGACGGCACGATCAACCTTCTGGAGGCCATTCAAAACAGCGACGCAAATATCAGCCGCGTGGTCATTACATCGTCAATTTCTTCCATCTTGGATCCTCTCCAAGGCCAAAGACCCGGATACGTGTACACAGAGAAAGACATTAGCCCTGTGACTAAGGAGGCAGCCATTGAGAGCGGAAATGCCATTCTCGCCTATCTAACTTCCAAGAGTGTTTCAGAGAAGGCTGCGTTTGACTACGTTGAGAAGAACAAGGTACGCCTAGTGCGGCAGTGGAACATACTAGGCAATGCTTTGTACTGACACATCTCAACTAGCCCAAATTCACAATCTCGGCACTGTGCCCTCCGTTCATCTATGGCCCTCTCATTCACCATGTAGGAAGCAGGAAAGAGCTGAATACCTCCTCCAACGACATCTACCGCCTCTTCAACGGATCAGAACAAGAAGTACCACCCACAGCTTTCTTCTCTTATGTCGATGTCCGCGACCGTAAGTACTCAGTTCAAGGATAAAGTTACCAGAGCTTACTGCTAATATTTTTCTCAACAAGTCGCCAAAGCCCACGTTCAAGCATTCGAGAAGCCAGCGGCCGCAAACCAGCGATACCTCATTGCTGCTTCGGCTTACAGCTACCAGCAGATTTGCGACATTATTCGAGCCAAGTTCCCCGATCTCAGAGAAACTACGCCGAAGGGAGAAACTGGAGCACCTATCCCACCTTCTTATCTCGTAGATACTACAAAGGCCGACACAGATCTCGGTGTCAAGTACCGATCATTGGAGGACACCATCGTGGATGCTGTCAACAGTCTTCAGAAGATTGAGAAGGCTTAAACTCATGTGACCTTTACGGTATTACCTAGAACAGTGTTGGTGTATCTAGCCAAAGCTAGCTCTAGTATACAATGGAGAAATTGAAGAACATGCCTAAGAACTGATGCCAAATATTCCCCTAAAAATTGCTTCGTATACGTTATCTAAATGTCCGGATTTTGAATACCCATCGAATGTCCCGGCACGTCAACTCTCTAATTGCCCTCAGTTGGACACCTGGTAGGTTGTGTACACAACACTCTCAATGCCCGCACTGCCAACGACAAACTTTACTCGCGCAAGAAGTACAGCAAAGTTAAGCCATCTGTACTTTGGACTAGCCGTGTTAAACTTCAAAACTTCAAAACCGTAAGGCTCAGTGACTCCCGAGTTGTTGTCTCCGGGCTCTTCGCCAGCTCTGCCATCCAAAGCTAGCATAGTTGCTCGGTCGAGATAGTCATATCCCGACACGGTGATGCGCATTATTTGGTCATCCGAGTCTTTAGCAATCAATCGCATGTCCACCTCTGCGACATTGTCTTCAACATGTCGTGTGAGATAGTCTCCTCCTCCAGAGAGGATGTCAGCAATGTGTTGACCATCTGCTGCTGTGATAGTGCCGTCCGAGATCTCGAACCAATTGGCCTTTCCTCTTGGCGTTTCACCAGTGTTGACCGGCTCCTTCGGGGTGATGGCCATAGTGAAGACGTGGTTGAGAGTAGGAAGCGACATGTTGCGAGCCTATAAGCATTAACATGTGTATCAAAATAGGAGGGTATGAAGGGACAAACAGTTATTTCTTCGTGTCTTCAGTAAAAAAAATTGAGATTGACTTGATGTGTGGGAAGTTGGGTTACGAATGGCCTTCGAAGTCTGTCTCTTTATATCACGAGGCTGGGGAAGAAGCTGACGATGAGGCTTATTACCATTGTCTCATGACTAATTGTATGAGTGATTCTATTACTACCGTATACATGATGAACAATTTGCCCATCCAGTCACATGTATGGGGGCTATCACATTCACTCTGGCAGCGTGTGAAACATTATTCTACGTCATTATCCAGTTTTGAGTCGAATGCCAGCCTATTTATTTACCTCATCAATGAAACATGTTGGCTGCAGAGTATGAGACATGCGCATTTGTAATTTCAACCTTGCATATATTGGTGTAGCGTGGCGCCTTGCTGTTGCTCGACTCTCACCGATGTGATATTGCAATGTCTCTTTACATATGCAAGGGGGCCAAAAATCCACCACAGGTCGGGCGATTGGCTGAAAACAGCTTGGATGCCCGGTGTGGCTTAAGTGTTGGCTGCACGCACAAATCACATTAATGCGAGAACAAGGATCAGGTGTGTCCTGATTCGTGTAGTCCATCGTATCGCCTCGTAGCCTTGGAAATTACACGAGAAGCGAATCGTCTAATCCCGTGGACTCGTTTGCTATTTAGAAAGTTAATTGTGAGGAGTTTTTAATCGTGAAGATCCAGGTGGTTCAAGGCATAAAAGCAGTAGTAG
Organism: Trichoderma atrobrunneum; assembly: GCA_003439915.1. NCBI lineage: Eukaryota > Fungi > Ascomycota > Sordariomycetes > Hypocreales > Hypocreaceae > Trichoderma > Trichoderma atrobrunneum. The sequence continues at coordinate 20,587 of PNRQ01000061.1, forward strand.
TCGAGCCGCGTTGAGTTCTATAAGTTATAAGCTTGAATATTAATTTCCACCCTGAACCATCCGAGTATGCGATGAAGTGAAGTTGTATGCCCAGTCGTTCTTTCAGAGAGCAATGCAGTCTGTAGCTTCATTCTGATGTAAAGCGCTGGCGTACGTCGTTTCATTCCTGGGAGCGCTGCGCTCCGTTGCTCCTAACACCACTTGGCCCTTGCCGGTCTCATCAGAGACCAAGTTGTGACAATATCCTACTCTTTCCCACCCGTGAAATCGCCACGCAGCTCCATTAAGAGCAACCCTTTCTGGATAATGTCTTCCTTCCTTTTTATGAGCTCGTGAACATCCCAACATGCGTCCAAGTATCTCCCATTCATAAAATCTGCCTCTGCGGACGACAGCCACACAGCTGCTCCTCCCGCCAATGAAGGCGTATCCTTCGAGAATCGCACCCACTCTGGTGCTGTCATAGCTGTACGGATTGATCCCGGGTGAAGACTTGCGGCAAAGATATTTGGGTTTCCTGCGGTGATATACCGTTGCATTTGAATCTGAATCAACTTGCTAAGAGCATAGCTGTCTGTGCCCGGCGCCATGAATGGACCGAATGAACTTGCTATGTTGATAATGCGACCTTTATCGGTCTTTCCTAACGCTTTCGCAAAATACTGGCTCATGATGATGGTGCCCTTTACATTGACTTCCTAGAGACATAATGTTAGCTTTTTGTAGTTTACAGAATAGAGGTATAATACTGACAAAGTCTCGCCAAATATCTGTCACAGGAGCCGTCAAAAAAGGCCCGCCTGATCCGATTCCCGCACAATTGATGAGCACATCTGCTTTGCCATATTCAGAACCGATCTGAAGAAAAAGTTCTCGAACAGCGTCTTCATCTGTGATACTTATAGCCTTTGTAAAAACTTTAACATCTGAATTGATCGAAAGAACCAGCTCTCTAGTCTTATCTAGGCTGTCTTGACTTCGAGCGACAAGGTAGAGAGCTTTTGCACCAGCCTTTGCAAATGACAGCGCCATGGCCTATTAATTGTGTTGGCGGCGAGTATCAGTCCAAATGTTTCACTCTCTGAAGAGAGAGGATGCAAAGGGATAATTACCTCCTTTCCGATCCCACTACTAGCTCCAGTGATTACAATCACCTTTCCCGCCTGCGATAGCCGTGGGTTTTCGGGGTTAATAGCATCGTACACGTCCCGGTGATAGGTGGCAGTAAATAAATTAAGAGTTGTAAAATAATCATCATCGAGCTCTGACATCTGTTGGCTCATGTTGGGGAGTTCAACCTGCGGTAGTAACTGGACTATTTGAGAGAATTATAGTTTAAGCTGGTCCGGAGAGACTTCTGCGCAGTTTCGCTGCTTGGGAATAGAGCGATTCTGTCGTGTAGAGATGGTGAGCTTCTGCGGCTCAAATTGGGTTCGCGTTCAATATTTCATCAAAACTTGACTCTGATGTATTCCTACAAGTCTTATTATAGAGAAGACGGCTTCAATAGGGCCTCTAATAGTGCACCGTAGACTCCTCATTTCTGCTGCATATAAGTCCGGGAGTTTCTCCGTGCGTATATCCGTCGTGGCTATTGGCGGGTTACTAGCGTAGACGGCCGGATTGATTGGCGCTTGGTTTCTAGGATTCTCTGTTAAGGAAGTCTACAAATCTCGAAAAAATAGTAGCCTTGAGTTTTGATCTAAATGGCTGCGACTAAGTGAAGGTCCTGATGCTCTTCCGCTAGATATACGAGGTCATCGTCGGTCATTTCCTGGATGGGATGATTGATCAGCTGCCTCGTGCGTCTGACAGGGGCTGTAGGTGTACCTATGGAGGCTCATCTAATAGACGGATTATCGGTTAGATACAGTCTTGCAAGGAATATAGTCATTATGTTGAATTAAATCCGGCAGTTATTGAATCTCGTCCTATGGAGCCAAAAGCCGAGGTTGAGAAGCGACATTGGAAGCTTGAAAGGGTAACCACAGAAAGAGGTGGGGGTCGGTGAGGGTCGGTCATCACAGTGGAGAGACTTTGCTCGAGAATATTAACACATCAGGTTAGTTAGCTGGCGTTAGCTGGCGTAAAACATGCCGGTGATTGTGAATTGCAGAAGCCAAATCCCGGCTGTTTGTTAACAAGCGGTCTCCAAAAGAACAAAGCGATGTGGAGGCGAGTAAGATCTCTTCGACTCGGCATTGCCCAGATGTGGGTAAGCGTAAGTAGTTAGACAATCGAGATTCTCGTTGTCTTCACCGTGGTGAAGACTCAACACATTCTTGTCCCAAACGCCTCGCCTGTACTACAATATTCTTTCGACAATGGCACGAAAGCGCCATCGTGAATACTTGGCAGATATTCCCCAATGCGGGATCTGTTCAACTACCATTTACCAGCATGAAAAGATCATAGCACGTATGAGATTGTCCGACATGGCTATTCTTTTAACTCCATCCTTCCTCTAAGGCCTCGCTCGTTTGTCGCTGATGCTATTTATATGTGTGTAGTCTACGGTAATTACAATTCGACCGCACATATCGCTCTCACGCAACCATTTGTCAGGTACCCATTAGAAGACTTCCACGTATATATGATGGAAAGATATGAATACGACGTTGCCGACGATAACTCCCCAAACCACGCCACATCGCCTGAGTTTTGTGCGATGCACATGGGTTGCTACCAGATATTCCAACAGGTATGCTCTGTTACAGGTGAAGAGACCTTGAATAGGCTCTGGATTCTAACCGCGTGGAAAAATCCTTGGCGGGGAATGGAGCGCCTTTATCTATCGAATGATATAATCGACGACGAGGTTCTTGAGAAGACAGCTCGGTTCGCTGGGATACCGCTACTCTGTTCATTACCCAGAGAAATCATTCACATGATCAAACAATACTCTGAGGAGTCTGTATTTTGGAGGTGTATGATGGCGATTCGACTTGCAGCCTGGATTTCTCGGACCAGCCCGCAACCAGTCCGAGCTATGCCATTGAGAAGCGTCCTTTCGTGGGAGCGCAACGGAGAGATGCGTCGTGTTGAGCCTTTATCACCGTCACTACCAGTTATAAAATTGACTATAGATTGTGATGGCATTAGAAAGATGGAACGGCTTCCGGCTCGGCCACAGTATTCGAAACGGTGGTCAAGGCCTACCGACCACCTTGCCTATATCGTTGAAGATGAGGCATCCCTCGAAGGAGTAAAAGTACAGTTAAAGGTATGTGCGCCATCAGAATCACATTGACATTTCATCTAGATCTGACCATTTATTTCCTCAGGACGACCGTTTCCGCCTCAAGCTACCTCGACAATTGCGCAACGTCCGCCTCCACGTATGGAACAGCCCAACGCCTCCTAACCTATCGCTCTGTATGGGGTATCCGAAAAAGATAACGCCAATACAGCGCTTTAATATTATTGAGTTGAGTGAAATACGAGGGATCACATTCTATCTCAATACTACCGTTGTGTTGGCTATGCATATCCACCTCACGGAGCAAGAATCCACCTTTTGGACAGATAAAGCTGTCTTGGAAGAGAAACGTCCCGGTGTTATCTTTTCGGAGCCTATTCGGGTGTATCTGCCTTTACCAAAGGGTGACCGGATAACCTACCTCGGCGCCAACGGATCAGATGACCGTTTAAATGCCATATTTGTGAGAATGGAAAAGGCCGGTGATATCACTATTGGACAGCGTCAACCAAACTGCGGTGAAGACAAGGTTTTAGCATTGCAGAACTCCGTCTCCTTGGTTTACTGCGAGCCTAATAAAAGAGAGATGCTATCTTTCTTTGGTGCCTATCAAGCATCCCCAGCAGCATTCGATGTCGCCAGTCGCCCAACATTCGCCGACCCCGGTGCGAACCGGATGGGCCGATTCACTTATTGCTCCTGGGCCAGTTTGGATGGAGTTTCTTCCGTTAGGATATTTTACGAGGATGATTTCGACTTTTGTCGAGGCCTCATGTTCTACTATGAGAATGGTGCGAGTCGTACTGTCGGAGACTGTCGTGTACACAGGGATCGAGAAGCGACCGTGAACAAACCCACCCAAATCTGTTTCAGAACCAAAATTCCGGAGAGTGAAAATGGCGAAAATGGAATAGGAACGGTTTGCAAATTACGGGTGGAGTTTGAGCATCACAATGGACATGATGATGAACGCTGGCACTGTCTTCCTTTCAGGGGGATCATACGATTTTGGATTGCAGGAGGATTTTCATGGGTGTCTGTCGAGCAATAAAAGGCAACAAATAGAACTGAGAATCTATAAAATAAGTATCTAAGATCCCGAAGGATGTTTTGGAGTCTTCTTATTTTCACCGTAGTACTCCACAACACAAGTTAGATTTACCCCTTAATCGCAATTGCCACATCCACACACCAAGTTACAGTGCAATACTCTGGGAACACATATCTTCATACAAAATCACACATTTTGAGTCTATCAACTATCAATCGGTGCTAATTCCTTCCAAGAAAAAAACGCAACTCTGTAAATACTTCTCACGGACCAGCTAGTTCATCCGGCTCCTCAGCACCGGGTTGGGTGGCCGGGATAACTTCAGTGAGTTCCTCGGCCTCAGACTCGGTCTCGGGGGCCTCTGACGGGGCCTCTGACGGGAAGAAGGCGCGAATTACATCGAGGCCGGCGCCAATTGACATCTCTGATGACAGCTGTAGACCGAGAATATCATCGCCGAGGAAGGCATCATCGTCAGGGAGGGAAAGCATCACGATATCGAACTTCGCGATCTTCAACTTCGTGATCTTGGTCTTTTGTGTTGTTAGATACGTGGTGTGCCGGGGCGCCGCACTGTAATTGGGTGTGGATTGAGGGGACCAATAGTAAAAAGCGCTGAAGTTAGGATCTGGTAACCTAGTGCTTGACGACAATGGAATCGCTGTCAATTCCTCCGTTGATGTAAATTTTCTCTGTGGTAATTCTCAGGTAGGTCTTGTCAGCCATGGTGTCCACGGCGTCTCGTCCTTTCTTCCGTTGACAGTTTTCATGTCTGACACATTGAGGGATCCTCGGGTCCAGTCGTGAACGTCGCCATGCGCTCAGTGGTTGGCAGAGAGCATCCAATCAATGTGACTAGTGGCCTGAATCCTCTTCAGCAGGCTACAACGGCGCTGCTCTTCAAACAGCGCCTTGTATGTCTTGTCAGTGGCCCAGCTGATCACGCATATCTCTAAGTTTTTCCATGCTAATATCGTCATCGGCTTCAGGGCCGGTGTTCTTCTCCCGCTCGGCCTCGATGATAGCAGTCTCCTCATTCCTAGCAATAGCCGACAATTGGGCATTCTTCTTTTCTCGAAGTAATCCCGGAAGTGCCATCCCCTGGTCGAGATATTTATTATATAAGATATTCGCGCGATTGCGGAGGTAGGTGATTATGTCGTCCATGGCGTCGGTAGGGATCTCGCACATGGTCTGAGGTCCTGGACTTCGAAGTTTAGAAGGGTTGGTGTGCGGTGTAAACAGCTCGAGGTTGTTTAATGACAAGCTGAAAAGCTGAAGGCGCAAAACTCTCTGTGTTCTGCTATGCTGATGATCTATGAAAGGGGGAAAAACAAGCTGCAAACAGCAGCAAATAGAAAGTGGGCTTGACCAAGGAGTGGTCACATAGATCCACGTGACAACTCAACATTCAATAAGCGCTTGTGGATGGCTTCATGGAGAGCGAGGGGGTCATTGGCGGCGTCCGGGTCCATCCCGAGGGCGAGGGCGACGTCGGAGGCATGTGCTGTCATATTGTCGTCCTTCGAGGACGCCTTTGAGATGTTCAGGCGGGGGTTAATCTCCAGCTGGAGGTCGCTGGCTGTGAGGGCAAAGGTGGGATCCTTGGACTTCGCCACAAGCTCGACAGCGTTCGAATCAGTGGTGAGGTCGAACCACTTGGCCGGGTTTTCGCGCGACTTCTTGTTAAAATTCATTATTGACTTTCCGCGGGAATTCTTAAACAGCTGAATGACCATGAGAGCTCCCTGCTAGTTATTGTGGCTGTGTCCCCATACGCCCTTTGGCGGAAGTAACGGACATCGGTCCAAACTGCTTCGTGTCACCGATAAAGATGAGACGGGGAGTTTTCCGTGCTTGATTGATGCGAAGGCGTCCTAATGGCCCGCAGCGGAGGAGAGCGGCAAAGTATGTTCCATTCCTGATAGAGTTCCCTGTAATGTAGATGTGCAAAACTCCTTCGACGGTTTTTGACGTGATGCTTGGTGTAAGTGTTTGGCGTAGGAGTTGGGTGAATAATCTCATGTAGCAACCTTTGTCATCCGTGGAGTCGGCATCATTTCTTTTCTCGTCGAAAGACCTTCTGGAACAGTCCTGACATCGATATGGTACTGCAGTCTTTTGCGATATGAGCTCTTGACGGTGCTTAGGCACAATGTGAAACCACATCTTGTCAAACATCCAAGTGTAGTAAGATATATCGGGGAAACCAGATTCGTTGTCAAATTCATAGATTGGCTCCCATGAACAGGACCTCTTCCATGAATAGCTACCCCCATTGGATAAGTGTGTGCGATGTGCAGGAGTGGTAAGGAGATTCCACGACCTCGGCCATTGTGAGGGTGTTCTTGTCCGGAGGCAGAGAAGTTGGCTCAAGCTATAAAAAGGATATATCCATTGGCAGTAGTCGTCTGCTCTTCGCTGGACTTCCTTCGTCGATGAACCACATCAGAAGGGGATCTCGAGGAGCCTCTGGCAGCTGTATCCAAATGTAATGATTGTAAAATATAGCAAATATCAGAGTCCTGTAAAGATGTTGTTGTTCGCGTTCATTGGAAGACGGGACGGATATTGGTTGCGTTGCTTGCAAACTGGCCACTTGTAGTGTCGACAGGTGTTTCAAGGGCAATTTAGGGCCAAGATACAAATCTCCGCTATCTGCGTCTAAGAAGGCGACATATGAGCCACTTGTTGCTCCTCAATCATTATGGCTTTGGTTGTGGGAGGCATGTCTGTTGGAATGGTAACTTATCCAGGCTACAGCTTCCTTCTACTTGGAAATCATTCATCAGTTCCGAGCCGCTTCCTGTCTTAACCATTAGTACAATTCAGATTCATGAAGTTGCTCCGGTGCAATCTTGTATTATCCATGTGTAAGCCGTTCTTTTGCTCGGAGGAGGAGGGAATGATCCTCTTCATCCGTCAAAGTCAACGTGGTGTTGATTGAGCAAAGCTGCGAAGCCGCTTTGCGAGGCTGAGAATTGCGTGAAAAGCTGCTTCCAGATTTGCCTGATTAATATGTAAAAAGACCGCCAAGCTACCGCAATCACTAAACACAGATTAAAATACTGACCGGCAATTGATCTTCTTCTCTTTTTTGTTAGAAAACTCAGGGAGGTCGGGAAGGTGAGGTGAAGGACCAGGTCCAACATCTACCAGTCGTTTGCGAGTGGCTGTAGCCTTATCGGTGACTTCCATAGTCTTGGCTGTCTATGCCTCAGGGCTCATGAAGCATTTGAGCTCTGCCTCCCATGCGTGAATGCGGATGATGACCTTTTCTGTCATGAGGCGACGAAGGCGCTCCACGGCATCTGCAACTTGGGCATTCTGCGGCGCCGTCTAGAGTACCATTGCGTTTTCAGGAGCGTTAGCTGCGGCGTGCATCTGTTCCCTCAACTGTCCCCAAGTTTGGTCCAGCAAGAAGCAAGGGCGGAATGGTCCTCTACATCCGTCAAAGTCATCGTGGTGTTTATTTGCGGTCCTACTCATCCATAGAGCGAAAGTATGGGTGCTGGGTCTTGGTGTATACGCAGCTGTATCTTTTGCTGTGATCTCATCTCTGAGCTGTTGCCTTGCTAGTTGGTGGATTTCATCTCATCATCTACTGAGCTGTCAGTATCAGTCACTTTTGCGGACGGATGGGCGCATCGGGGTTGGGGTATGAAGAAGGGAATCTTGGTAACGAAGGAATCTTTGTTCCAGGCAACATACACGGGTAGATGGTAACGCATAAGTTGAAAGGAACTGTAGGTGGATGCACCCATCCGCGTGCAGTTCCTGTCAATGGGAGAATATTGCGAAGTTATGCGTGTCATTAGTTGTAGAACCAGATCCTCATCTATATCGTTATCGTCCACAGCGAGGTTTGGCCTTCGGTAAGTCACATCTGTCGCTGAAGCTTTCTGAATAAATCGGAATGGGTGTAGGAACTCGGCCAGTTTCATGGCTCTCGGCCCTCTGATAAGATGTGAATAGTAAACGAGGAATTTGGCAAGTGAGACGTGAGGTATCGGGCGCAAAGTTGTGTCATTGTTACACCAAAGAGCAATCGCAGGCTCAAGGTGATAGTCCTTGTCTTTGATGTCAGATTTGGTGTGCGTGAGGTGAGCCCACCATGTTCGGGTTGTTGTTCAGTAGGTGCGCATTCATACAGCTTGTTGATGTAAGTTTGCCATTATGTCGAAATGTATGGTTGGCAGCATTCTGCCTTGTGTCTGTTCCTTCTGTAAATTGAGTACAATGATTCCAAGTAAAAAAGGTTCGATCTCTAGCTTACAGTAATTTCCCTCGTTTTTTGATCTTTTTCGCAAAATGCGCGGTTCTTAGTAGTTGTCGAAGCTTCCGCCGTCTATCAGGATATCCTAGCGACTCACCGTCTGTGAGACGGTATTCATATTCCGCGGAAGCTGATGATGATTGTGTAGTTGTGTAATGGGTGTGATGGTTGCCCGCCATTCAGTTGGGAGTTCTCATAAAGCGAGCGAGCGATCGAGAATAGAAATGTCTTCTGGTTCCATAAAGTCCCACCGATTTACATTGCTCGTCAAAGGTCCATCCGAGAGTGCTACCTATGCGTACGTTAGTTGAAACCAAGCAACCAATTCGTGTGGAATGAATCACGGCTACCATGATTAATACCTTTTCCTGGCTTCCTCTAAGCACGAAATGAGCCCGTAGAACGATTACCTCTCTCCGCGTGCGAAACGTAAAGCCTCTGAACAAGAATGAAGCGCCGTTCTGTAAGACGACGTGCTGGCCGTAGGTATTGTGGCAGCGTCTAATCGTTGGTTGAGATGATGGCCGGCGTGGCATCTGCAGACTGCTGGATGAGTGATAGGCCAGTGCCTTCAGCAACCTGCCACTCGGTGCTCTTCGGCTGGTTCATGATGTGTGTAGGTTGTATTCGTTGATGATGAAAGGTGGGGTCAGGTATCTGAAGAAGTCGTTCTCTGCTTAGCGTGGGTGAGAAGACGGAGACGCGGCAGTATGTTCATCTAAGTATTGCACTTACCATTCGTACAGCTCTGAGAGCAAGTCTCTCATCAGGTTCGAAGGTCTGGAACGCCATTCATAGTCGTCATCTCTGTCTCTTCACTCATCTGAAGTTAGTGCACGTAACCAACAACAGAGAGACAAGAGACGATGAGTGTTTGACGTAAACTCACTTGTCTTCGCCAACCTCGGCTATTGAGAAGGCAAAGAGACCCTCCGTAAGATCCTGCGTGTAAAAGGGTGCATTGCTCGACGCATGCAATATCAGGTGCGAAGTGAAGCCCAATTAGCTCAAATCGAGACTCATTTTCGGTAGATAAACGAGCATATAGAAGAGGAAGTAATAGTCGTCGGCATGTTGGCCAGTCATGATTGTCTGTATTAGTCCATAATTCTGTAAGGATAATATGTGGATGAGATGGCAATGTCTTTCGAAGTGGGATGACAGCCGATTTATATAGTTGTCAACTCAGACAGAGACAGAATGAGCTGCATTTGCTATATTCACATCTTCCTTGACAGACGAAACATCTCAGACAGCTCATTGACCGCTTTTAGACGGATAGACACAGCTCTACAGCATCAATCCGTTGATTTCACATCACGCAATCCCAACAACCACCAATGAATGGGCCAAGACAGCAAGAAACGAGTCCACTTCTCAGTGAATTGAAGCCAGTGGCAACACAAGTCATCTATATACGTCATGCTCCTTTCTCATCGATGCTCAACAATGAATTCACCATGTCTTTTGACCGCTTCTTGCAACCGGAAGTCAGCATAACTCACCGAGATCATCACTTCACTCTCTCGGCCAACAGCAGTATCATCACGCATCAAGCCGCCAACTCACATCACTCGCTCAACAAAACTTTTGCAGCATTAGTATTGTCGCTATCTATCCACGCAATTACCCTTCCAGCTGCTTCACTCTTCATCCTCCTCCAACTCAGGATAATGGCGCCAAATTCCATCCGCATACTCTATCCTCCTGTCACTCTCCAGATATGCCTTAATATTCGGCCTCTCCTTGATGGCATCGTACAACTTAAACACGCCGTCATGTTTGCCTCCCTTCCTCAACTTCTCCACCGTCTTGGGAAAAGCATATTGTGTTCCATCAAGGCACTATCACATTCCATCAGCATCCGCACAACGCAAGAAGAAAGATCAAAAGACCACAGCAATGACTCACCTGAAACAGCACCAAGTCAACATACGTCAACTCCCCCCCATACAACCAACCCCCCTCACCACTCTTCTCCCCATCCAACAATCTCTGCACATACGTAAGATACCTCGGCAATCTCTGCTCCCTAAACGCCTTGGCCCTCAACTTCGCCTCCTCCTTCTGATCCTCATAGTACTTGTCCGTCGCAATCGGGTGATGCGTCTCATGCACCTCCACGCAAAGCCCATCCAGAATCGTCAACGCAATCGCATTCAAGTGATACACCGCGTCCCCGCTCGCCGGCGCCAGCCCCAGCTTCGGCGCCAGGTACAGCAGGATGTTGGGCAGCTGGTTAATCACCAGCTCGCCGTGCTTCAGCACCGGCGGCGCAAACACCGGCGGGTTCTTGTCGTCGCCCAGGTTCGTCGCCGCCATGTACGACAGAGTTGTGGGAGCTGCCTTGGCGGCCTTTGCCGTGTCGATGTAGCCGACGCCCGCTTCTTCAAAGAGCAACCGGACAACCTCGCCACGGCCAGGGATGCCCGGCCAGTAGATGAGCTCGTACTCGGTCTTGACACGCTTAGCCTCTGGTTCAGTCATTGTTGTCTTGTGTTTGTTGAGTCTTTCTCTGTAGTAGCTGTAGTTGTTTGACCTCTGTCAGTTTCAATTGGAGTTGTCTCGAGTCCGCCGCGTCCTTGATTGAGTTTGAGCGGGGAAAGTTCAACAGTCAACGTCAGACATCCAGCAATTTATAGTCGCATTTGACGTCAGGCCAATCAATACGACGCGCAGTCTATTTAGCACAAGCACATGTAATGTATCACTACCTAAAAGCAAGCACACCCAATACTAAATCCTTCTCAACTCGCCGGGCTGCCCAATTCAACGCACGATGGCACAACTCCCCACATTTCCATCGGAGATAGCAAGGTAAGCAAGCATTAGCCAAGCCGTGTGAACACGGACATCAAACAAGTAAGACTCATAGGCCGGAGACGAGAGTTTTTAATCCCCGCCGCGGAGGTTTGGAGAGATCCAGCCAGTTGCGTGTACGGTGCGAGAGAGGCTGAGCGGATGCGGACCTCGGACCCCGACGGTCCATAAGCAAAGCAACTAGAGCTGTCGAGTTGCAAGGATCAATCTTTGGAATCAATCCACTCGAGGCATGAGTTGCGCTCAGTTGCAGTTCTTTCTCGAGGGTGATATAAACAAGCTCCATCTCTTAGTCATGCGTCTTGTTAATCATCGTGAATCGAGTCCTAGTCAGGCAACGGCATGAGTTACATAATTCCATCCCACTCAGTCGCCGATTATTCACGGAGGATGATTTCAACATCAAGTCCATCCGCACTCTTCACTCTTGTCCAGTATATTCAATGTGACGGTAGCAATAATTTCAAACGCCCTTTTCACTGTTGTCGATATCTATGCTAATATCACTGAACGCGTACGCTGGTATAATATTATTGTTTATTCGCTGTGGGACAACACACCACGACCCATATCCCAACACCACCAATGCAATGCATCATTCTCCGTCATTATTCTTCCTCTAGGTTCCACTTCCTCTCCCATCCCTCACTCTCAGTTCTGCTGCAGCGAACAACGACTTCGGCTGTCGTACTAGGTACTGCCATGTTCATCCTCGCGTGAAGATTTTCTCTCCATACCCAGCCTCATCAGTGTCTCTTTCGACAGCGTATTCATATGCATGCCTCTTGGGACACTCTCGAACCCATTCACCGCAGCCTCATCTCCGTCTCTTCTTTCATCTTTCTCCTCATCTTCGCCGTCTCTTTCATCTTTCTCCTCATCTCCGCCGTTTCTTTCAGCTTTCTCTTCCTCGCGTGCAGCTTTCTCTTCCTCGCGTGCAGCTTTCTCTTCCTCGCGTGCAGCTTTCTCTTCCTCGCGTGCAGCTTTCTCTTCCTCGAGTGCAGCTTTATCTTGCTGGCGTGCAATTTCCATCGCAAAATTCAGCCTCATCAGCATCTTTTTCGCCAGCGGATTTATTGGCATGCCTTCTGGGGCACTCTTGTCCCCATTCACCGCAGCCTCATCTTTGCCGTTTCTTTCCTTTTTCTCCTCATCTCCGCCATTTCTTTCACCGTTCTCTTCCTCCCCCTTCTTCTCCTCCTCCCTCGTCCCAAGGTCTCCATATAACGTCTTAAATATCCGCAGTGTCTGCGTTCCTTGATGCCATTCAAGGTGCTCCAAGAATTCTCCGGCAGTCACGTCTCTCACTTTTCTCCATTCTAACCAACACTGTGGCTTTCCAGCTGGCCAGCTCGCCCAACGCATCAACTCTTCCATGGTGGGGTTCCCATGCTCGTTGTGCCACAATGTATTCCCCCATCCGTCAACAACTGTATTCTGCTTCATTTGTGCACCCAGGTACCCTGTGACCGTCACAGGAGCCCTAGGGTGCTGCGACTTCTTCTCTCCAGGCAATAGGAACCCATAGAGTTTGGGATTGAATAGAGATCTACTCCGGGATATAGTCAGTTATATGATGAATACATCTGGCTCGTGCAAATCGACTTACCTGCAAGAGAACCAGCCCCAGTCGCGGTATATAAAGAGAATCATATGTCGGGGCAATAAAGCTGTGCTGTATGGCTCGCCGGCAGCTTGTCTCGGAGGCGCCAGTTTTTCTAATAGGGGAAACGCCGGGCCGTATAGGTATTGTTTCTCGAGTTCCAGCTGTTTCTCAGCCTCTTCGTCTACTACCTGTATAACGCTTTCTCGGCACAAGGTTAACATGGTTGCATGTGGGTTCTCGCCCACATTTCGTAGCAGAGGAGCACAAGCCAAGAAGCACAGTTGAGCACCAATGTCGAACCAAGTTCCAACCTGATAACGTTAGATTAGAGCAGGTTCATCCATTTTGCGCTCTGCATTGCAAATTACCTCTATGCGATCGTACAAACGCGAATCCTTGTAGTACGTTGGGATGTGTCCTGGTAGATCTACTAGACCGCAAGCGATGACATGTGCAGTGATTGGCTTTTTCTTCAAACGAGCTCGAAATAAAATAACCATTCGGCGGAGATAAAAGTTCATTTTGCCATAGACGTCGTCATCAGCAGGATACGGGCCGTATCCCAAAATTTCCTTCATCGGCCATTCCGAAAGAGGCTCGTTGGTAATCCCCTCAGGTAGGCCTGTGCCAAGGAGAAAGAAAGCTCTATAAATGTTATTAATGGTTCGTTATCCTCCACTATCCTTGCTTCGGTTTTCTAATGCTCGATAGAAACAACACAAAACTTACGGATTCGGTATCGTGTATCCCGATGCCGATTCGCCGTGAGGCTGCATGATGCCGTCGAGCCGCCATTTCATCAAGGCCGCTGTTCTTGACGACGAGAATGTGCGAAATACTCGGTCTAGAGGCTCACCCCATTTTATTACATCCTTTGCCCTGGCCCCGGCCATTGATCTTAGCTTTGGCTGTTGGAGGTAACAGTCCAAAAGATCCGTCCAAGTATGCCAGTCCAGACAAACATCAAATGTAAGATAGTCTGGAGTTCCCAGTGACGCCGTGTAGCACAACTTTCGTTCATCTTCATCCTTATCCTTATACCAAGTCTGAATCTCCCGATAAAGGCCTCGTATTTTTTGTCCCACGTGTTTCTCGATAAAAGAGTAGGTCCAATCAGACCATTTGGCCGAGTACCACACGTCTACAACGACTTCTGCGACAGCAAGACTGTTGACAGTGTCCAATGAAAGTATGAGTAGTGAAAGAAACGTCCGAACAAGATGGCAAATGCTGTTTTCACGGAGGGTCACATCAAGTGATGGATTAGCCGTCTCTGGCATGGCGACAACAGAATAAATTACGTGTCGGAGAGCAAAAGCTTGACATTTCCGTTAGAAATCAATGTCACATAGTTCCAACACGGGGACAGCAAAACTCACGACCCAAGAGAAGAAGCCGCAGGGGGCCATCATACTCCGTTCCCTCGTTCTTTGCCAGATTCAAAACATCAGTCGCAGGATAGTTGGCCCAGAATGTGGTCGATTCCCACAAAGGGTGGTCAGGAATCTTGCCGTCCTCATACTTTGTCCGTCGAGGATACCATGGCAAAATCCTTGACGCATGGTGATCTTTCATGTCATTTGCCATGCACTCGTTGCTGCAATACTATATGAAAGTGCGTCAGTTGGTCCAAGAGAGAGGAGGGATAATATGCACAAGACGCGGTGGGTGACATTGTCTATTTCGGTCGAGTACTTACAGCTACAAGACGGCATTTTTTGCAGCTGATGATGGCAGTGTTTTCGCATTGTTGCTGAGGAGTACGCCAGGCCGCACAGCACAGGTCAAGACTACTCTCGCATTCTTCTCCCTTAGAGTATGAGTCTTCTGCTTGCGAACCCTCGGCGTCGTAGTCTGCGTCTTTCGGATCCATGGCGGGACGAAAATATTATACCTAGTAAGCAATAGAAGCTGTTGTATGTCGTTTCCAGGAGTGGTCTGTAGCAAGAAAGAGCTCGCGGGCAGTGAAATATTTGCAGTTGCAGAATCGCAGTTTGCAGCTGAAAGACCGCAAAAGGCCAGATATACAGGTGAATAGAGTTTCCAACATGCTCTCAGCTGGAGCTTCCTTTGCGCCTCTCCTCCTGGATTGCGCGTTCCCATAGAATAGAGTAGCACCAAAAAAGAAAAGAAAAGAAAACCAAGAAAAAAGTAAAGCCACCAAAATAAAATTTCTCTGCGCCTATGCCTATTGAACACCATCTCTATCGCTATACCCAAGAACCGATTCATCATCTCGTTGCACATGATGTCCCTTCGATAGCCGCATAATTTGGTGATTATTTTCCAATAGTCAAAAACAGGCGGTCTCCAACGTCACCCAGGCCGGGCTTCAACATGCCGCCATCCGTCAATTCCTTGTCGACACCTGCGATCCAAATTTCCGTACCCTCAGGCCACTCCGCCGCAGCCTTCTGGACACCTTCGGCAGCTCCCAGTACAGACAGGACAAGGATCCTCCTGGCACCCCATTCGCGCAAAGTCTGGATAGCTGCGGCGCACGTACCGCCAGTAGCGATGACGGGGTCGACGATAATGGCGAGCTTGCTGCCTTCGGGGCCAGAGGCGGAGTTTTGTCGAGGGAGGTTGTTGTAGTATTCGACGGGGTCGAGAGTCGAGGGCTCGCGGTACATGCCGAGATGGTGGATGGGTACTGAGGCTGGGAGCATAGTTTGTACAGCTGCAAGCAGGCTGTTAGTCACTATACAATGCCTCTATGTAGGTGTGAGAATAGAGGGGAGTATCGTGTGCCACAAACCTTCAACCATGCCTAAGCCAGACCGCAGGATTGGGACTATGCAGATATTGCTGGGTTCAGAGACGACAGTTGTGTATTCAAAGCCTAGGGGGGTTTTGTCCTGCCATTATGTTAGAGAGGAGGCACATTTGCTAAAGAGAATACACACCTTGGGGCCATCGGCTGGTTTTATGGCGGAGCTGATGGCTTCACAAGCAATGATTAATGAGATTTCGTGGATCAAGGACTTGACATCTCGGGGGCTGGCAGATTGAGATCGCAGTTGGCCGAGCTTAGCCAGCAGACTGGGATGCTGCGAGACATGGACGTTTGAAGGCAAATTGGCCATGATTGATGATAATATCGGGGTATCGGGAGAAGATGTTGGGCGTATGTAGAATTGACGATGTTGTAAGTAAGAGTTACGAGTAAGCGATGTAAGACGCAGAAAGTTGAAGCTTCAAGGAGACGCCGGGACAAACCAAGGCGACAAATCAAGAGGAAAATAAGAAAATCACCACCGCAGCAAGAGTCGGTAGACAAAGAGGAGAAAGAAGCGGCCGTGATGGACCGACCAGGTAAGAAGTAAGAGAAGAGATGCAGCTGATGGTCTCGGGCTGGGCACAAATTACGTAGCGAGATACGGGATGGCATATCAGAGGGACCTCAAGGTGGGGGAGGGGCCAGTGCTAAGGCCAGTGCTAAAGCATAGCGCTGCCGGCGCTGTGCGGAGTGGTGGAGAAGGGAGCTGTTAGGCGGGTTATCGGGCATCGGAGAGGGCCGTTAGCGGGGTCTGTGCTGATAAGGATAATGGATATGTCGGATATGGACCTTACAAGCCTGGATAAGGGACATGGGCATGATTTATACGCTGCTGCGGCTGGATAGTGCATGATATGGCGGGTTGTTTATTTATGGTGCTGATTAGATGATATAAGATGGTAAAATAATTCTTCCATATGCCATTTCTTCGCTCCCGGTATAGGAGCAATATTTTATCTTTCCAGGCACAATGGAGCCAATTCTTCGAGGTACAGCTCTGACCGGATATACATGCCGATGGATTGCGGTTGATTCTCGGCTTTTGCACTTTCTTTCCCCTGCCCTGGTCTTCCTCCCATCCGACTCACTCCCATCCAGCTCAAATATGAATCGCACTTTTTCTCCCAGCTCCAACAAATGCGCAGTTTTCACTACGACATGATCTGTGGTTCAAACGCCGTCTACTTGCCCGGCTGAGCAACTCCAGCGACTCTCCAAGCCAAGACAACCTCCAAACTCACCCACAATGGCTTCATCTTCATCACACGATCCAGCGCGGCGATCGAGCTCTGCCAGCTACAACGCCCCAATCGCGTACCAAAACCTCGACGATGCCACTACCGCATTACCAGTCGATATTTCAGATGAAAATACGGCGCCAACGACAGAAAAGCCGCCTTCCCCAGCTCACGAACGGCGGCGATCTGTCGTAGAAGCCCAGCCGTCCTACGACATTCCAGACGAGTGGGCGAATCTCGATGAACTCGCGGCAACAAGCCCCGTGGAAAACGTCGCCGAGTCGTCCATATACAGGCACCGCAGCCTAGAGCAGATCCGGAGCCGAGACCGCGAAGAGCGGGAATCGCGACGTGCCAGTCTTGCAGAGTCACCGCGCCAACCCCCACCGGCAGAATTGACCGATGTCGAAGCCGTCGATGAAAAAGAGGAACACCATGTGTCGAGGTTGGCAACTCAGATCTACACGATATCGTACCTCGTCTTCTTTGCCATATGGGGTACTCTTGCGCGCGTGGGATTGAGCGCATTGAATACATACCCAGGCGATCCTGTCATATTTGACATTCTATGGGCCAATTTCGGCGGCAGTCTCATCATGGGCTTCCTCTCCGAAGATCGGATGCTGTTCCGCTATGAATGGGGAACACCTTCCTATGACCAAATGCTTGCGCGCGCAAAAGAAAATTCAAATAATGGCTCAGAGAGCTCAGGACAAGGCGATCAAATCATCGATCTAGTGGCCGCCAAGAAGGCGCATCTAGCAACGAAAAAGACGATTCCTCTCTACATCGGCCTGGCCACCGGTTTTTGCGGCAGCTTCACCAGCTTCTCAAGCTTCATCCGTGACATCTTCCTCGCCCTGTCCAACCAAATGGTCACCCCCAATCTAGGCATCCCAGGCCGAAACGGCGGATACTCATTCATGGCCCTCCTCGCCGTGACGCTCACGACAGTCTCCCTCTCGCTAGCAGGATTAATCCTCGGCGCACACCTCGCCATCGCCCTAGAACGATTCACCCCGTCCATCCCATACCCCGTTACCCGCAAGATCCTCGATCCCCTCGGCGTCCTCCTCGGCTGGGGCTGCTGGCTCGGTGCAGTCCTCATGGCAATCTTTCCCCCGCACAACAAGTGGCGCGGCGAGATCCTCTTCGCCCTCGTCTTCGCGCCCCTGGGATGCCTCGCCCGCTTCTACCTCGCCATCTACCTCAACGGCAAGATCGCCTCGTTTCCCCTGGGTACTTTTGCCGCCAACATCGCCGGCACCGCCGTCTTGGGCATGTCGTGGGATATCGCTCACGCCCAAATAGGAGGGATCGTCGGATGTCAAGTGCTGCAGGGCATCGAGGATGGCTTCTGTGGGTGCTTGACAACCATCTCAACGTGGGTTGCCGAGTTGAGCAGCCTTAAACGAAGCCACTCGTATATATATGGCTTCAGCAGTGTGGCGGTCGCTCTGGCAGTAATGATTGCCATCATGGGAGGCCTGCGATGGAGCGATGGCTTCAGCCCTTTGCTTTGCGTTTCTTAAGCAAGAAGTGCGCAGAAGTGGAAATTAAAAAGAACGGCAGACCCCGAGCTGCCGACTACCTAACGAAACAATGTAGACATAGAGCGGATCTTTGGCTGGCTTCTGCTGGCTTCAGCTCCAGTTTAGATAGCATAGCATATCATATCATAACAGGATATTAAAAGTAATATTAATCAATGAGAACAGGTGGCATGTTGCAGACACGCCTTAATTGCTATAGAATAACTCAGTATCTAGCGCTCATGACGACCCTCAAGCTATGCCAGAAAGCCCCATTACCAAGGGCAATAAATACAACACTCGCTGTCAAGGAGCGCTAAGCAAATTAAAACGCAGAAAAGGCAGAAGTCGGGTGAAGGACACTTCATCGTTGCACCCTATGCCGCCCTGGGGCCCGCAACTCAGATGGTGCCAGAAACTGTTGCCGATCGATGAATCGGTAGGCAAGCCGATGGCCCGCTTTGTAGTGCTCAACGATGGCTTCCCAGGGAGCAGACCATTCCTCCGTCAATCCAAGCGTCGACAAGAGCGCTTTCCATCGATGCGTAGGGGGCGTGCTGTTAACTGAGAAGCCGTGTATCAAGTCATCCAACTGTGAGATGTACTGCTTAAACCTGTCGGCACTCTGCGCTGTGGCCCGTAGGAGGCGTATGGACAAGTCAATCCAGTATTGGGATGCGTCCAGGTCGCCGTAAGGATGCCAAAGGCTGTAGCGGAACTCAAACGTGGGGCCATGAGTGTACTTTCCATCAGGCCGTATAGCAAACGACGTGGCATCCCCATTGTACCCAAGGAGGCCCTTGGCGAGTTCGTTGGTCGAGCCAGCATCCCATACGAGTTCGAGTCTGGTTAGAAGGTCCATGTTGCGGAGGTCGGGAAGATGCTGTTTCGAGATTGCAGCCCTAAGGGGATCTTGTTGACGGGATCTTCCTCCAGAGCCATACCAGACGAGAGACGAGATTCGGGAACACGTTTCCAGTGTTTTGACATGGGGGTACGGCAACCCGTAAGAATTGGGGCAGACGCGCTCAAACAGCTCCTTCTCGAGAATCCACCAGTGTCGTCATCTTTTTGGCAGTGAGCAGAGAGATTGGCACGAGTGCGGGCTTGACATGAACGTTGAATCTACACGTCGAGTTGACATGAATCAGGACTCTTGATCGAAATAAAGCAAGGATCCATTGAACTGGAGTCATCCTATCCACAGCTTCCAGTTCGTGGTAGGTTGGACTGCGAAGCCGCACGCCATACCATTCATACTCCTCGGGGCTGTGTCGCCTTGAATGAGTAGTGGCTGAGGGTTCGATGAGCCAGTGGCCCCCCAAGCCCATGGGCGGTCCATTCTCTTCAGAGAAATATTCTATGCTCGTATCGGGAGATGAAGGGTCCCGACAGATGGCTACGGACTCGCCCGCTCTCACCAGCAAATCCTTGCACTTGTCCAGGATAGCAGCAGTAGGGTCTTCTTCTTTGACGGGACAGGCCCAAAGTCTTGGGGGTCGAGGGTTCCGTGGGCCTTCGGAAGAAGAACTCTCTGGAGAAGAGTCGTAATCGAATTCCGGCGTCTCTTGTCCGACCATGAATTCGACCACATAACTGTAATCAACAGGGAAGCTGGACTCCCTGATAGCCAGATCCTGAAAGGTTTCGTCCGCCATGATTGCTTGGTGATAGAAAGCTTTAGTTTGGGAGAGATGAGATGAATATGAAGCTGTAACGAGTGTAGAGTTTGAGAATATTGTAAATGTACTTTAGCCAGGCAAGGTGTTGTAGCGAGTGTGATGATATTGGTATTTTTGCCTCCTGTGGTGACTGTGAGAGCTCGAGGAAGACAGCAAACATTGACTAGGTGGCCATCTCAGTACAGACATCCCTCTTGGTACCCGCTTTCCGAAAGGAAGACGCTCTGTATAGCACTCTGGAAGGAACAATGCCCCCCTGCCAACTGGCAGATATCTCCTTCTCTCTTCTGGTTTGCATGTCGACAGCTAGGAACCACTGGACTCAAAGGCTCCAAGTGTAGAGGTTTGGAGTAAAGAAAAGAGGCGGTTACAATAGCGGTATGTCACCTTGTGTTGCCCTCGCGATCGAGTTGCACTGGCCACGAGTGTCATGATTCCATGAGGGACTGTATCTGCAAGTGGTTCATCTTGGCGGCGCTGAGTTTTTGGCGGCTGCTCATATGGTAACATGTCGTCTTTGACATGACTGCTGATTAGTCGAGGTGAGTGAGCCCCGATTTACCCAATGTTTGGTTCATTCAGTGAAGTGGAATGGAAAGACAGTGTGGTTTTGAAAGGCTGAGAAGACAAGATGCCAACCAAGCAGCTGGATCGGGTCTTGTTGCCGACCAAGGCGCATGTGTCAATGTGTCATGTATCGTGTGTCATGTCGCATGTGTCATTCATTGCAAGATTCTGTGCCATTGCAATTGTCTCGGGGAAAAGCCATTCAAACTCCGGAGATGCCCAAAGGAGCAATCATTGCGAAAGGTGAAGCTGTCAAAACCACAAGATGTTGTGCATTGGATGCCTTGTAGAAGTACCGAGGTACCGTTACATAAGCAGCTGAGCCCCAAGTGTGGCTTCCATGCAGGCAACAGCCTCTAGCTCCACAATTCCAACAGCAGCTCTAATGACTTCACCTTCATTATTAAATGCAGGTCTCTTTATTTAACCCCAGCTATAATAAGCTGTGAGAAGCAGAGACGCGACTCGCCTTGATTCACGCTTGATCTTTCACTTATTCACTTTCCTTTCTGCCATACAATTGCTGATCCTCTAGGCGGTGGTATCCTGTTGGACAGCTACGAGTACGCGCAACACGCCATATATACGCTATAAGCCACTATAACAATCAATCAACATCATTGTAGCGCGACATGAGCAAATGGTCGGCCAAGGAGCAAAAGACTCCCAATGAGGATGCGCTGAGGGAAGATGACCTTCAATATGGCACAGGGGGCATGACGGAGGAAGAATTGGCCGAAAAGTAAGTATGCCATCTGTATTTGTTGCTAGCATTACTCCTGACACTAGTCAAGATATCCCAATAAGCCGAGGAATCATTCCAAGACGCTCAAGTTCTCGGAGCTATTCAAGGACCTCTTCAACCCATTGAATGACAACAAGAAGCAGCCTGCTGGCGGATCGGTGCCTGCCAGCAAAAAGGGCCCTCATGGACTGGCCAAGCTGTCACCACAGGAACAGCGGCGACACATTGTTGAGAGATTCATCACGCGATGGAGAAAGGAAGTCGGCGATGACTTTTATCCTGCTCTGCGCCTCATCCTACCAGACAAGGACCGTGATCGCGGCGTCTACGGGCTGAAAGAGAATGCTATAGGAAAGCTTCTCGTCAAGCTGATGAAGATTGACAAAAACTCCGAGGACGGCTACAATCTCTTGCACTGGAAGCTGCCGGGCCAGACAACCGGGGCACGTCTGGCTGGCGATTTTGCCGGCCGATGCTTCGAGGTCATCTCGAAACGGCCAATGCGCACACAGGTGGGCGACATGACAATTGCAGAGGTCAATCACCACCTGGATAAGCTGGCTGCCTCGAGCGGAGAAGCCGAGAACCTTGCCATCTTTGAAACCTTTTACAATCGCATGAATGCGGAAGAGCTTATGTGGCTCATTCGCATCATTCTGAAGCAGATGAAGGTGGGCGCTACCGAAAAGACGTTTTTATATCTGTGGCACCCCGATGGCGAGGCTCTCTTCAGTGTTTCGTCAAGTCTCAAGCGCGTATGCTGGGAGCTCTACGATCCCGAGTTTAGACTTGAACAGGACGAGGCGGGCATTGCACTGATGCAGTGTCTCCAACCACAGCTCGCCCAGTTCCAAATGCCAGCCTCGTTCCAAAAATGATTGAACTCTTGCGACCGACGGAAGATGACGCCGAGTTTTGGATAGAGGAAAAGCTGGATGGCGAGCGCATGCAGATGCACATGATGGAGGATCCCAGCCATCCAGGAGGGCGGCGGTTCTGCTTCTGGTCGAGAAAAGCCAAAGACTATACCTATCTCTACGGCAACGGTCTGCTGGATGAAAACTCTAGCTTAACGAGACATTTAAAGAATGCCTTTGCGCCTGGCGTGCGAAATCTGATTTTAGACGGCGAGATGATTACTTGGGACATGGGCGTGGACAAGATTGTTCCCTTTGGTACTCTAAAGTCGGCAGCCATTGCGGAACAAAACAACAAGTCTGATTCGAATGCGGCCGGCCACCGCCCCTTGTTTCGAGTATTTGACATACTGTACCTAAACGACAAGCAATTAACACAGTATACCCTGCGCGATCGCCGAAACGCTCTGAGCAAGGCAGTCAAGTCAGTACATCGACGACTGGAGGTCCACGAATACACAAAGGCAACATCAGCCGATGCCATTGAGCCGCTTTTGAGAGAAGTGGTTGCCAACGCATCAGAAGGGCTCGTCCTGAAGAATCCACGATCCATGTATCGTCTAAACAGCCGCAACGACGACTGGCTAAAGGTGAAGCCCGAGTATATGTCGGAATTCGGCGAGTCGCTCGACTGTGTCATTATTGGTGGCTACTACGGCTCGGGAAGAAGAGGAGGAATATTATCAAGTTATTTGTGCGGTCTACGCGTCACTCAGAACCACATCCAGGCGGGTGCCAACCCAGAAAAGTGCTTCAGTTTCTTCAAAGTCGGCGGCGGCTTTCGAACAGAGGACTATGCCGAGATTCGGCATCGCACTGACGGCAAATGGATGGAATGGGATCCTAAAAACCCGCCGTCAGAGTACATTGAGCTTGGTGGTGGTGAAGCCAAACAGTATGAACGGCCCGACATGTGGATTCGACCAAAAGACTCTGTGGTAGTCTCTGTCAAGGCCGCCAGCGTTGGCCCTTCTGATCAATTCGCTCGAGGCTTCACATTACGATTCCCTCGATTCCGAAGGCTACGGCTAGACCGCAGCTGGGACACGGCATTATCCCTAGAAGAATTCCAAGAGCTTAAACAGAGGGTAGAAACCGAGTTGAAGGCGGTAGAAATGACGGTCGAAGATCGCAGAAGACGAAATCCGAAGCGAATCAAGAAGGAGCTCGTCATTGCGGGCGATGATGCGGCACCTCCTCAATACGAAGGCGACAAGTCGAAGCTATTCGAAGGCCTCGAGTTTTGCGTGCTCTCCGAGTCCCTGAAACCATACAAAAAGACGAAGACACAACTAGAATCAATCATCAAGGAAAACGGCGGCTCCATCTCACAGAGGGCCGCTGCAGGCACAAAAATGGTTCTCATCGGTGACAAGAAGGTGGTCAAAGTCGCCAGCTTAATCAAAGACGGAGATGTGGACATTATCCGGCCCCGATGGATCAAAGACTGCCTAGAGCAGCCCAACGGAGGATTCCTGCTCCCGTACGAGGAGAGTCATCTATTTCATGCGACGGATACCTTGGTCGATGCCGCGGCGCAGAACACAGATCAGTTTGGCGACAGCTACGCACGAGATGTAAGCGTAGACGAGTTACGAGAACTATTACGCGACATGCCAAAGCTCGAAAGAATGGAGTCATTCGACAAG
The DNA here is from genome assembly GCA_003439915.1 of Trichoderma atrobrunneum. Taxonomy (NCBI): domain Eukaryota; kingdom Fungi; phylum Ascomycota; class Sordariomycetes; order Hypocreales; family Hypocreaceae; genus Trichoderma; species Trichoderma atrobrunneum. The sequence continues at coordinate 44,648 of PNRQ01000061.1, forward strand.
ATTCTGTTTCTAGAACAGCTAGAACAGCACGGCAAAGACGTCACCATGCTACGAAATTTCATGTTCTCACGCTGCAGAGTGCTCTTCTACCTCGCCGACGACGCAAAGGAGAATACCAAGGATAAATGGGAGCGATATATCCGATATGGCGGCGGGTCGTGCAGCCAGGAGCTAGACGACGAGACGGTAACACATATTGTGGTGCTGGGAGACGATGTGATGGAGATTGGGGATGTGGGCGACAAGTTGCGCTCGAGATTGAGTTCAAGGCGGAAGATGCCGAGGTTGGTGAGCGAGAAGTGGGTGGAGGAGAGTTGGAAAGAGAGGACGCTGCTTGATGAGGAGCGGTATGTCGTCTGAACGGGTTGTTGTAATGTCATGAGATTATGAGGTTTCTTTCATCTTAAGTCTATGATGGGTATTCTCAGCGCCCTTTTAAAAGATAGTATTATGCAAGTAATAAAGAAATCATGATTAATTAGCAAAAGCATCTATATACCAAGACGGATAAACATTCAAGGGTATCTCGACATTCTCCACCATTATCCACAACAAGACGTCCTTTTCTTCTCCTCAAACTCGAAACAAACGTGATATCCCAAACGACGGTTCCCAAATCACCTCGTCTTTCTCTTGGCCTTGTTCCTCTTCCTGTGACTCGACACCCTCTTCCTCTGAATCACACGTACGAACCACGCATAAATCATTTCGCGCATGAGAATAAGCACCGTCGCAAACGCCGTTGGAACAGCACAAGCCCAGCTACAAAGATCTCTCCATTAGCTTCCATCCCTATAAACAACAGTGAAAACGAAAGGGGTAAAACTCACAAGTACCATATCCCATTCCTAATCTCAGGAAACCCCTCCTCCGGAAAGTTCTGCCCAAAGAACCCCGTAATAAACGTCAACGGCAAAAAGATAATCGTCACCGTCGTCAACTGCTTCATGCTCTCATTCTGGTTCGCCGAAATCGTGTTGAAAATAAGATTAATCAAATTCTCGCTGCTCTGCTTGCACTGCTCCAGCGCCTCCGTAATGATGATGCAGTGATCGAGCACGTCGCCAAGGTACGTGTGCGTCATGGGCGTGACGATGACGCCGCTGGCCGGGTTCTCTAGCTCGAGGACAGCCTGCTCGTGGGTTAGGGAGGTGCGGTGGTCGCGGAGGACGTTGACGAGGTTGTCGATGGGGTTGAGGAAGCGCAGCATCTTGTTGATTTCGCTGATGCAGATGTAGAGGTTCTTGCACTGCTTGATGCTCGGCGAGGTGAGCACGTCCAGCTCCAAGTCACCCAGAACGTCGTTGTAAACGGCTGTCAAAGGAATGGCAAGATCGATAATGGCATCGATGATGGCCTGGACCACCAGCGAGGCATCGCAGGATTCACGCAAGACTGTACCCGGGTTGCTAAGACGGGTGACAATGGGCCTCTCAATATCTCCAGCAGAAACCTCAAAGAAGGAAATAACAGTGTTATCGGCCGTCAGGAAGATGGACACTTGCTCAGCCGCAACAGCCAAGTTGAGCGGCGCAAGAATCGAATTCGCCTCCATGTACTCCGTACGAATCTCATTCCCCGAAGCATGATACCGCTGCAGCGACCGAATCATGGACGTCTCATGCAACTCCGGCGTCTCAGAAAGCTCCGTCATACACTTGGTAACAGTCCGCTTCTCAGGGTCCGACGAAGAGCCAGACCCAGGAACCTTGCTCTCCTTGCTACCGCCAAACCCACGAAACAGGTTCTTGAGCTTCGACGTAGACCGCGACGACAAGAGGCTGCTCACATCGGAGTCATCGTCCTCGTCAACGAGATGGACCAGCTTCTGCAGCGTCATGACGATAAAGGCGTGGCTCGGGTACCAGTCGGCCTTGGTCCTGTTCCTAATATTCATGATATCCTCCAGCGCAAGCTTATGCAAGCCCTTGTGCGCGCCAACCGCCTGAATCACATCCCAAGAGAGCCCATTGATATTAATCCAGCGGCACTTTGCCCACTCCTCCTTGGGCTGCGCCAGAAACGACACAAAGCCATCATTATCAAAGTGTTTCTTGGCCATCCTGTCTTTTGAAAAGTCCACAACGGTAATTTCGCACGGCGCGCTCAGCGTCGGCATCGAGGCATGCCCGCCATCAGGCAAATTCGGATCGAACCCAGGCTCCGACCCGGGCTGCCATCCTGGACGCTCCGTGTAGGTAGCATCGAAATCGAAGTCGTCAGTGTCGTCAATGGTTCTAAAGGTCGCGACACGAGTGCTTCGTCGACGGCGCAGGGGCGAAAACGGCTCGCGGTGAACCGCCGTGTCGGAGCGCGAGAGTCGCTGGACATCAGCCTGGGGAGGCGAAGTCGGAGAGTTTGTGTCGAGACTGAGGTCGTAGTGGACTCGATTAAAGACTGGCCTCGTAGGCGGAGAGACGCTGGCCTCGGCCTCGTGGATGGGCTCCATGGCGGCTTGCAAGAATCGTCGAGAATAATGTTCAATTCAAGGGATAGAGAGAGAGAATTAATTCGTCAGCTCTCTTCTTCTTCTTCTTCGCGTCGCTCTAGATAACAGCGATGGGCGATGTCGATATCGATGCTGTTAAGATGGATCGTCGTTGGGCTTCAACCTGACTCGAGCGCAATTGTCGCTGCGTCAAACTTCGCCGCTTATCTGTCTTCCATCCAGGTTCGCCCTGCTCTCAAGGACAAACAAAGATAAAGAAGCTGCATTCACCGCATCGCCAGCCGGATCGTGTCATCTTATTGGAAAAAGCAGGATTAATAACCCAGAGGTATTATTAGCATTAGCATGGAGTGCTGACCCAGGGCATGTTCGCTTCGAAACAATAATAGCACAAGCAAGGCAAGCCCCTAAGGCCACCCAAAAGTTCTAGGCCAATCTTAGTGACGTTGTTCTAGCGATGATCTAGCGGCGCTAGCCAATCACGGCCCGAGATGAGGCATTGATGCGGCAATTGGTTCCGCGTTCCATGATTTCACGTTTACAAGTTACAAAGCTAGGAATTGAGCATCGTGGTCCATCCATTGCTGGTCGTTAAAAAAAATGAATATCCATCTCGTCATCGTGATCAACGGCGAGACTAAGAAAGAGAAACAACGTTCTACAGTACAGCGGTAGTAAGTAGTACATATTATACAGTGAAAAAGCCCTTCATCCTCCAAATCTAGCTCTGTATCTGTGCCTTAGCGGCTGACTCCAATGCATTGATCCAAAACTCCCCCTGGCTCTCCGTGAAACGAGCCACTCTCACTCTCACCCTCATTCTCACTCTCACATGTTTTCTTACAGAATCTCCACCAGTTCAAAGGTCTGATCCTTCTGGCCACTGCACTGCGCAGACTCCACTCGGTCAGCGCCAGCAACCAAGCAAGTCGTGTTGGTGGCCGAAGCGGGAGTAAGGACGATGTTGTTGTCGCCCGCCTTGAAGGGGAACAGCTGCGAAGTCGCGGTTTTGCCACCTGTTGAGGTTCATCGTTAGCATTTGATCTCTTGTGAAACTAAAACGGTACAAACGCGATAACTCGCAGGCCCTTAGATCGGGTGGATCGAGCAGATCACCGAGATGGGGTGGGGGGAATGATGTCAATGACTTACTTCCGTCGGCGCGTCCACCGCAAGAAAACATGATGACCTGGTCGTTGGCGGCTCTGCGGCCATCAAAGTTGATGCAGCCGTTGGTGAGCACGCTGACAAGCAGCGCCTCGCCAGCCTGAGCATCGTCGTGGACTCCCTTGGTGACAACGTCAAACTTCTGGCTGGCGTCTTCGCTGCAAGTAGCCAGTCCAACGGGGATCAGGTTCTCGCGGAAATCACCGGCCGTGGGGTTGACGAAGAAGCAGCGTCCATCGGCGGCTCGGATGTTGACACTCTCCAGGGGTCGAACGGCGCTGGCATCAAATGCCTGGGCCTCGGCAACGGCAGAGGGGTTCAGGGTGCCTCCAGCTCCGGAGACGGGCACGGGGGTCGTTGGGTTTCCGGTGATGACGGGAGGAGGAGGAGCTGCAGTGGTCTGGGAGCTGCCGTCGCCTGAGTTGTTGACAACGGTGTCACTTGTGGCAGCAGCAGCAGCAGAAGTGGTAGCAGCAGCCTCCGCAGTTTGAGAGGCATCGGCTGGAGGAGGAGCTCCAGCGGTGACAGTGGTAACCTCAGTGACGGTTACAATCTTGGGAGCAGAGCATTGGGCATTCTCGTCATTCGCCGGGGCCGCAGAAGAAGCAGCAGCAGCAGCGCTCGTCACAGCAGCCGCCGAGGTAGAAGAGGCCTGAGTGGCAGCAGCCTCAGAGGTGGCAGCAGCCGAGCTGGCGGCGGCAGAGCTGTTGTTGTTGTTGTCGTTGCCAGAGCCGCCAGCAGCAGCACCACCGAAAGTGAACTTCTGAGTAGCATCGTTGGCATTGCAGTCAGCAATGTCAATCACATTGCCCTTGGCAGCAAAGCACTTTGTGGGATCGTTGCCAGGAGCAAAGCTCAGCGGGCCATTGCCTCCGGTAAAGGCAAAGAGCTGAGAGTTGGTCACTTGTCCGCTGCCATCAGCTCGTCCGCCGCATGAGAAGAGGAGGACCTGGTTTCCGGCCGCACGTCGAGGGTCAAAGTTGAAGCAGGCCTGCGTCTTGGTGCTCACGATCAGGGCCTCGCCCTTTTGGTCGTTGTGGACGCCAGAGGTGATGACATCCCAGCCCTGGGCGTCGTTGCTGCCACAGTCGGTGATTTGGATGGGCGTCAAGTTGGCTCGGAAGTCTCCAGAGAGGGGGTCGACGCTCAGACACTTGCCATCAGAGGTCTTGATCTGAACATTAGAAAAGGCGCGGGTAGCAGTGTCGTCCCTGGGATGGGCCTCAGCGGTAGCAGCTGGGTCCAGAGAGGCCACCTCTCGGTATTGGATGGGGCCGGCAGCGGCAAGGGCTGCAAAGAGCACGGCAAAAGTCGTCTTGGAAATCATTTTCGCTCAGTAAAGAGTGTTGTGTAATAAAGAATGATATCTCAAAGAACCGGGAAAAGAGAGGCTTAGAAGTAAAGAAGGATAGGCTTTTCACAAAGAGAACGTTGTAAAATCCGCACAGCAGATGACCTCGTCAAAGGTAAGAATCGAAAGGAACGAAGAGAAAAGGGAAAGAAAAAAGAAGGAAGCGAGCACAGCACGCAAAGTGAAGCTATTCAGAGCAACTGCCAGAACTCGAGAATCCCCTCCCAAGACTGGGCACCGCGCCATCTCTTTATATGTTCCAGGTCAATCTCTCTCATGCTGTTCAGTTGCCGCTAGTGCTCGTCCAATCCAGGGTCTGCTCGTCCAGGGTCACATTCGCCAAGACACACGCGAACCGCGGCTGCAGCATCGCTCTTTGTCGGCTCGATCCGACAAAGAGCGTGTATTCGTTGATCCCTTCATTTCGCGGCTCGGGGTCTTTGTCGGCGCCTGGTGGCGGACCATGTGGCCATTTGGGTGCCTTTGCCGCAAAGCCCATCCTGGCCCTTTGAAAACGAAACGCTTCGTCGGGGTGCAATTGGGCCGTCACCGTCCTTGTCCAACGCGAATCGTTTCAGCGCTGCCATCTAGACGGACGTGAGACGACACGGGGGTTTGTTTCGGCGTTTTAGGTGTTTGGAGCCTCCAGGGGGGTTAGCATCGCCTGTGCTGTAAATCCGGAGCCAGCCGGCCACAAGCACTAAAAGCAGTCGCTGGAGATTCGAGCTTCTGGGGGAGCTTAGCGCCCAGCCTGTTAAAACACCAGGTCAAACCAGATCAAGCCACATCGCGAATAGCCGCTGGGGCTTCAGTTCCATTTGTCTCTGACAGGCTCAGCTCAGCTCAAGACTGGATGCAGGAGTTGCTTGTGGCTTGAAAGCAGCCGCCGCTGAGGCGTGACAAGCAGGGCCTCAGCTCCCGACGGCTTGCATATGCGCCAGACTGAACAATGCACAAGCACAGCAATTGGCCCAAATCAGCTCCAGCTCCCAATGCAGCATCTCCAAGATAAGAGCGCAGATGAAAAGTGTTTCTCTCTCGCCACGATCTGGATCCTGCATGACGTCGTGGGCCACATGCAAAATGAACCCCCCTGTGCAAAGTCTTTTTCTGAGCTTCTTTTGCAATTCGACATGAAACTGAAACAAGTCAGTCACTGCCAAAAGGGGGTTTGTCGTCTCAGGGGTCATGCTAGCAAGGCACTTACACGCTTGCAATGACACTTTGGCGTCGTGAGAGTTTCCAAACACAGCAACTAAGCTCCGCAAAACGTTCTCAGATGCAAACACAACGGGTTTCCAGACAATTCGGGGGGCTCTCTTCTTTCTTCACTTTAATTTTCCTTTCGTTTCTTTGTTTGTCCTTCAGGGGTCGTAGGCTTAATTATACCCCGGCCACGCAGCCGCCCTCTGCTCAGATGGGCAGCGGTTCTCCCAAAACTGGTCGCAAAAGGCCGCTCTTTGAACCACAATCGTGTTATGCCACCACGGCCCACAGTCGTCGTCCATCTGGAAGGGCAGTTGGTTGAGCCCTTCCCCTTGCCAAGCCTCCGGTTCGTTGATTCGATGGATCTCGGACATGATCTGAGAACAGGAAGTGTGGCATGTAATGGACCCGTAGCATCCGCAGTGGTATAAGATCAAGATGTATGTGCACATGGTATAGATTGTCGAAATTGAAAGGACGCCTTTCCCTTCCGAGTGGTGTTCATCTCTGGTCTTTTTATAGTTGAGGCCGTCCAGCTGGTCGACTGAACGATTGCAAGACGCACCGCTTTGTTCTTGCAATCCGACTCAAACGTACGTGTTCGTGAACACCGTCAGTCGGGTTTGTCGTCGATATGGGGCAAAACAGCAGCGCAAGCCACCAAGGTTTGCGTGTCTTGCGCGTCTTGCTCGGTCATGCTTCAGTCAAGTGTATTTCGGGATGAGATGGGAAGAGAGGAAAGAAGAGGGCACAAGAGGTTGATATCGACAGTTTGTGAAATCGTGTGATGACTACAAACGCAGCTTCAACGAGGGCCTCGTGTGGTATTTGCTCGTAAGGGAACCTATCCCAGACCAGATGCTGCCTGTCGAACAGCACATTCCCCTTCCCACAGCTGTAACACGCGGCATGCTTTGTTCGTCTTTCTTCCCGCAGGATGCCACACAAGGCGCCCTGGCAGTGCACAGGCTATGGATGGCATGTTTGCACCACCTGGTTGCCCTGAGGCGGCGGGAAATAGGGAGGGCCAGAGTCAATTCATGTAACCGTGCAGTGATGCATGCACGCCTGCCTAATCACATACAGTCGCCCAGTTTCTCTCGATTCTTGGTTCCAAGCTCATCCTAGAGTTTGAGCTTTGGTGAGACGTACATCAGTATATATCTCTACCCGCTTCCCCGAATCTTGTCAGCCATGAGATAATATGAGCTTGATGTTGAATGGGCGTTGAATGGGTGGTGGAGGCATGAGAGTATTGTATTGCTCAACCATGAAAGCAGAGGTGCGTGTTAGCAAAAAGCTCAATTGCCATTTTGTTGCGAGAACATGTAGAGGTTGGCAGATTGAAGTCGAAAATGAAGAGGGAATATTTAGTAGGTAGTCATTGCATGTAGAGGTAGGAACGCTCGACCCTGTGGAAGAACTACTTTCCATCCCAAGAGTATCTCCATTACCGACTGTATTCCTTAGACCCAAAAGGTCGAGTGACTGTATCTCAGCCAATATCTACGCGGAAAAAAAATACTGTAGATCCAGCAGATTCTACAAAGCGGCCTATGGCTTTTAATTACCCAACCTCAATACTTTATTTAGTCTTCTAGTATGTCGTCGGCTGTCTCTTAGAGAAGGTTGTTGTAACATTGTTTGCTTTCAAGTCGCTAAAACACCAGGAATTTGGGTCACGTGATAGAAGCGATAAGCAGATAGGGTTGGATCGGAACAAAAGCGGAGCAGACTTTTGCTATAGTAGACTTTTGCTAGAACGTTGTGAAATTTTTGTTTCTTCCTGTATCGGAGCTATAACAAATTTCAATTGTTATAATTCACCAACCAGGGAATCCAAGATGACGACCGTTACTAAGGAACAGGGCTCCAAGGCCGAGGGGAGCTCTGCGTTCGATGCCTATCAGACGTCTCTCACCACTCGCTACTGCAGCCCCGCCATGTCGAAGCTGTTCAGTCAGCGCTCAAGGCACTCGACCTGGCGAAGGTTGTGGTATCATCTTGCTGAGTGCGAAAAGGAGCTCGGGATTAACACCATCACTCCGGAAGCCATTGAGCAAATGAAGGCCCACCTTGTGGTTACGGATGACGAGTTTGAGATTGCTCGAATTGAAGAGAAGATTCGCAGACATGTGAGAATCCCACTTCATATATTTGTGTTACAATCCATTGCTGACGAGCCATCTAGGATGTCATGGCGGTAAGGCGTCCGCCGATAGCTGGTCTACCGGCCTCTAATGGCTCATATATCTAATTCTGAGTAGCATGTTCACGCCTTTGGTGTTGTTGCTCCGGCTGCGGCCGGCATCATCCACCTCGGTGCCACAAGCTGCTTCGTCACTGACAATACTGAACTTATTCTTATGCGCGATGCCCTGGATCTTATTGCCAAGAAACTGGCCAAGGTTATCTCAAACCTGTCATCCTTTGCAATCAAGTGGAAGGGTGAGTATTTGGAGGGGCGACTCGCCCAGTTCTGGCATTCTACGAGGGTGTGGCCGAAACGGCTCTTGCTAATCATAATTTAGCGGAACCTACTCTTGCATACACGCACCTTCAGGCGGCCCAGTTGATCACGGTCGGGAAGCGTGCGGCCCAGTGGGCGCAAGATCTTATGCTTGACCTCCACACTATCGAGCAAGTTCGTAGTGAACTCAAGTTCCGAGGCGCACAAGGAACGACTGGTACTCAGGCCTCCTTCTTGGAAATTTTCCAGGGCGACTCCGCGAAATGTGACGAGCTAAATGTGCTTCTCTGCAAACGATTCGACTTTCCCGGCTGCTATGACGTCTCTACTCAGACCTACACCCGAAAGGTGGACTTGATTATTGCCAACGCCGTCGCGGGTCTTGGTGCGACAGCCCAGAAAATCACGGGAGATTTGAGGCACTTGGCCACATGGAAGGAGATTGAAGAACCTCATGAGTCGTCTCAAATTGGGTCTTCTGCCATGGCATACAAGGTCAACCCAATGCGGTCCGAGAGAGTTTACAGTTTGGCGCGCGAGTTGATGTCTAAGCCAGCCAGCTTCGCCAACACTCTGTCCGACCAATGGATGGAGAGGACCCTTGATGATAGCGCAATCCGCCGAATCGACATCCCAGAGATGTTTTTGCTGGCCGATGCAATTCTGCTTGGACTTGATAACATTTCAAGTGGATTGGTGGTCTATCCCAACCGGATTGCCTTTCGGGTCCAAGAAGAGCTTCCTTTCATGATCACAGAGACGGTAAGTGTTGAAACCTTTTAGACCATTTTGCCGATAAAGCAGCAAGTGGAAGCCTTGTTACCTCCCCCTTGCAAAACTTTTGAGTGGCAACTTACAAAAAATATCTCAGATCATTATGAGAATGGTTGCTCAAGGAGCATCGAGACAGGAGACGCACGAGCAAATTCGTGTCATTTCGAACCAAGCTGGCAGCGTTGTAAAGAACGAGGGCAAGCCCAATGATCTCGTATCACGCATCCAGAACAACGAATTCTTCAAGCCCATTTGGGGTGATATCCATGGCATGCTCAAGGCAGACCTTTACATTGGCCGTAGTGCCGAGATTGTCGACAAGTATTGCGGTCCTGGGGGAGTTGTTGAAAAGGCGCTGGCGCCATACTCGGCGTACATTAAGGGCTCTAGTTCTGCGGAGCTTAGTGTCTAGTGTAAATTTGTCTCATCGGGTTGAAACGACAGTCTAAAGCATTGGAGGTTGTGTTACGGATTTGTGTATTTTATACTCCGTAAACGTTCATCAAAAGTCACTCTCTATTCTGGGAAGTAGGGGACACCGAACAGTAGCATCTAAATAACCGTAAGCAAATCATAGAAACGTAAAAATAAAAATTGATTTAAAGGAAAATACTCGATACATATTCAGTAATATCAACGACGTAACATCAAGGTCCACCAGCCCCGGATTATAAGTGCCGCGCCAATGAGGAGCAGTCAGGAGAGACACAAGAGCAGAAAGGGAGTGTAATGCAGTTGCAGTGCACAGTAATCCAGCACAGATCATTGAATTTATGATGTGGGCTCAGCGACTTCAATATGTCAATACCTTAGTAATGCTCACCAGCCAATCGTCGCCCGTCCAAATAGGCCGAAGTGCATACATGATGCAAGACCCGCCGATGTCCCGGAGCTTATTGATGAAAAAGGCCCCATCTCAAGGCTTCATCCAATGTCTATTTGATGTCACTTCTTCTCGTCCACCGGCGCAGATCGAGATGTGCGTGATCAAAGCGGATCGAGTCACAGGGACATCTTACCTGAGATCATCAAAGCCTCAACTGATTCACCGACTCAGTACAGCGCTGCTCAACTCCTATCGATTTGGCACGCGACCTCCATCTGTCTTGGGTCGGCGGCAGCGCCCCACCGCACCCGTGCAAGGGTTTAGCTGCAATTTATAGGGCTCTCGCCGCTAGCAACCCGCTATAGCGCTGGCCTGTGACTGTGACGCATCCATCCCGTCCATTGGATCCCGTCCCGTCCATTCAACTCCGTCTCCTTGCTCCCACTTAGCCCTAAGGCTTCAACCTGGAGATTTCACTGCAGTCTCCAGCAGAGTAAAGCCCATCAAACTCATCAGGCTGGACAGAATGGTCAGTGACTCTGTGCGTGCTAAAGAGACAACAATAAAGTGCTAACTCCAGCGAATGCAGCCGTCCGAACGCCATCCTCTCCTATCCAACCGCGGCGAGTCGGCCGAAGCCGCCCAGGCAAAGGCCGCCTTGCGCTCTTCACGCATCCGCGAGATTGCCTTCTTCGCCTGGGGCCTCCTCGCCACTGCCGCCTTCATCGTCGCTGCTGTTTGGATCCAGCATGACGCCCAGACCGGCCATGGCGACAACAACAATAATACTGTCGCTCCGAAGCGCAACTTGGTCTTCATGGTGTCCGACGGCATGGGACCGGCGTCGCTCTCCTTGACTCGAAGCTACCGCCAGTACATCAACAACCTCCCCGAGAACGGCACGCTCGTCCTGGACCAGCACTTTTGGGGCACCAGCCGCACTCGCTCCAGCAACTCCCTCGTCACCGACAGCGCTGCCGGTGCCACGGCCTTTGCTTGCGGTCTCAAGAGCTACAACGGCGCCATCTCAGTCCTGCCCGACTTTGAGCCATGCGGATCTGTCATGGAGGCGGCAAAGAGGGTCGGATACACAACGGGACTGGTCGTCACAACAGACATCACAGATGCCACGCCCGCCACCTTTGTCAGCCACGTCCTAAGGCGAGAGATGGAGGACTCGATTGCCCTACAGGAAATCGGAGAGGGCGTGCTAGGCCGCTCGGTTGATCTCATGCTCGGTGGTGGCCGTTGCCATTTCTTGCCCAACAGCAGCAAGGGCGGATGCCGTGAGGATGAGCTGGATGTCACGCGTCTGGCTCAGGAGAAGCACGGCTGGACCTACACCGATAACCGCCAGGGCTTTGACGCTCTCGACGGCGGCGACAAGGTCAAGCTTCCCTTCCTCGGTCTCTTTGCCGAACGAGACGTTCCCTTCGAGATTGATAGACAGAAGCAGCATGACGTTTACCCCAGCTTGAGCGAGATGGCCTCCACTGCCCTGCGAGCTCTCGAAAAGGCAACCAAGGACTCGGACAAGGGCTTCTTCCTCATGATTGAGGGCAGCCGCATCGACCACGCCGGCCACTTCAACGACCCTGCTGCTCAGGTCCGCGAGGTTCTCGAGTACGACAAGACGTTCAAGGCCGTCCTCGACTTCATCGCCGACAGCAAGACGGAGACGGTCCTCGTAGCCACCAGCGACCACGAAACCGGCGGCCTCGCCACCGCCATCCAGGAGCCCGGCCATCTGCCCGTGTACAACTGGTACCCTCGCGCCCTCGCCAGGGCCACTTCCTCAGCCGAGTTTCTCGCCGCCAAGCTCCGTTCCCACGCTGTATCCGTCACGCCCGCCTCCAAGGACAAGAAGAAGGAGAAGAGGGAAAAGGCAAAGGCCGACCTCAAGAAGTGGATCAACAAGGAGCTCGTCGTCCCCGGCCTGGGCATCTCCAACGCCTCCGACGACGAACTCGAATCCCTGGCTGACAATGCCGAGGCTTCCCTCGAGATTCTCTCCGCGATGATTTCCCTGCGCGCCCACGTCGGCTGGAGCACCCACGGACACACCGCCGTCGACGTCAACATTTACTCGTCTGGAGGGCCCGGCACGGAAAAGATTCGTGGAAACGTCGAGAACACCGATGTCGGCAAGTTCTTGAGGCGCTATCTCGATGTCGAGGGGGACGTTGAGGAGATTACCAAGGAGCTGAGGGCGAAGACGGAGAAGCCCGGCGAAGCTGCGCAGAATATGGCAGTCGAGCAGATGAGCGGTGTAGAGCACTATCACGCGCAAGAGATTTGAGGTTTAGAGATTTACGAACGTTGTTTTTTTGGTTGTTTAGAGTAGAAAGCTAGATAGATGGCTTTGCTCTCTTTTCTTCTTGGTTGTTTCACTCTGGCACATGAGTTTTTAGTTGACGGCTTTGGCGTATTTACACCTCGATATAGATTGTTTCGCATATAGCAATGAGCATAGCATCTCTGTTCTCTCTTCTTTTTTAGATGACAGAAAGAGTTTTTGGTTTGATAGCTAGTACAAATACACCCAAGATATCATTTTTCATATCCCCAGTGCCCCCAAATTTCATCCGCTAGACGCCATAATTACCATTGTCCCGATTGTTTTAAACTCCCTAGAGTTCAAATCATATAAACCTATTCCATCTATTCCATCCCATCCCATCATAGCCCATGCAAACATCTCCCATAAAAAAATCCAAACCCAATAACAAGAAGAAGAGAAAAAAGGTTCAGTTCTCAACGGCCCTCTCCTCGAGATTATACCGCATATACAACTTATCCAAAAAGTGCGAGTGCCGAATCCCATTCGGCCTCGCCGTCTTAAACGTCTCAATCGCATCCGCCAGCGCAAACCCGCACTTTTCCACAAGATAGCATACGACAAAGTATCCGGACCTATTATACCCGTAATGGCAATGGACGCCTACGACGCACTGCTCTGGATCGGCCCATCCTTCTGCTATGGCACGTTCACGCTGCGCCTCGCGGACTGAATCGACCAGTTTGATGAATTGGGCGACTGTGTCTCCATCAGGCGGGATTTTCGACACCGTAGGGAATTTATGGTAATGAATGCCTCGGCGCTCAAGACCGCGCGGGTCGTATACGGGTTGGTCTTTGGAGATGTCAATGACGTCCTTGATGACGTTCCCCCAATTATCAGCAAACACCGTCGGGCAATGCACATCATCTACTTCACGAAGCGTCTTAATAACGCGAAAGATAGGTTTGCCGGGTGGCCCAATAGGTTCAGAAACGGGCTTCACGCCCTGCCACTTGATAAGGTTCTTGACGTCCCATTTACCCTCGCGCGAGAGGTGCTGGAGCTGCCACGCGAGAGAAAGGCGCTGAGTGATGTGTTCGGCGAGAAAGTCCGACACGAGGCCGGCGAGGGCCCGGACGGTGCGCGGGGAGTAGAGGAGGGTGTGGTTCGCTGACCCGTTGAGGACGATGGACCGCAGGGCTCTCATGGGGTGTTGCGACTGAGGCGGTAAATCCGGCGGATATTCTACCGGTGTTGAGGGACTGTTGCGTTCACTCTCGTCAAAGTCGGTGTCGTCAGCATCTTCTGCCGCCAAGTCGTTGCCGTTGGTGTTCGCATCGAGCTGGGTTGAGCCGCTCAAAGACTCTGGTGAATCTGGTCCTGAAGCATCCGGTGCTTGCTCAGTCCCATCGGACACCGCGGCATCATCCATCGCGTGAAACGCTGCTGCAATCTTGTCAATCTCCTTGGGCGACGTCACATTGTCCTTTTCGCCGCCGATGAGAAAGACGGGGATATCCAGACCTGCCCAGGCATCCAGTCCAGGAATGCCTCCGACAGCCTTTCCATCCTGGAACCGGGTCGGCAAGGCGCCGTATGCCATTCGTCTCCACACCGGCGTTCGACTCTGTTTGTTATATCGATACTGCATGAGCCTCAGCTCGGTAGGCGCGTCCTCTCCCACGAATCGAGAGACGCTCGTGCTGTTGAGTCCTCCCCTAGCATCCCACGCACGCCACAGGCCAAAGATCCAGCCGGGAATCCAAAAGAGCCTCTTGATCATTGTTGCTTTTGCTTCCTCCATCGGTCCAGATACAGGGCAAATCGCCACCAAGCCGACAATATGCTTAGCAAGAGCCGTCTTGTGCGAAAGCTTCTTATTCGCCAAGCCAGCCGACAGCGCAGTTCCCATGCTGTGCGCAATCAACACCACGCCTTGGTCATGCTCCTTGTCGCGATGATCCTCAATAATAACCTCCAACAGCTCCATCAGCGCCTCCGAAGTGTACGCCTCCCATTGCGTCGGCGCAAACTTGGACCTCCCGCCACCGGGCCAGTCAATCGCCAAACACGGCGCCAGATCAATCAAGCTCCTCAGCAGCGGATAAAACTGCGCGACGGAGCCCCCCAGCCCCGGAACGCACACCAGCAGTGGCAGCGGCGCCGGCTTCTTGGGCAGCTGGTCGGCCTTGACGTGCTGGCGGTAGAAGACGCGGATCTCGGGATACTCGAACCGGCTCGTCTTGTAAGCCTTCAGGTGCGAGTGATGCCGCAGCAGCGCGGGATCCGTCTCGTGAGGGTCCGCGGCGAGCGACTGCTCTGGCGGGGGCGAGTCTGGCGATGCCTTTGCCATTGGCGCAAAACAAAACAGCAATTGGGCTCGCAAATCTGTGAGTGGCGATAACAGTTCAATTGGTGTTCGACTTTCTCAGGCCCAATTCCTGAGTAACCGCTGGTGATGCCAGATCCAAGGCTAATCGTCTAGAACCGGGATCAAATGCAGGAACGGCGCTCCACCTTTTATATCGCGATACGCAGCCGATGAACAAGGGAAAAGAGCTGCAACACGGACAAAGAAAGCCGACGAGGTTTATCAGAGGAATTCGGGACAGGGGGGGTCGCCTGTGATGGCAAACAACGGCCGCTTGCAACGCCTCCCGCTCAACAAGCAAACTCTGTCCTCTTGAAAAAGAACAGGAAACAAAGAAAAAGAAATACGAAGGAAAGAGGGCGAGGGTGATGATGGTCTTTCAATCAAAAACCGGTATCCGTCCAGTGATAGAGAGAGAGCGTCAAGTCAGGTGAGTCAGAGAAATCCGCATCAAGGAAAAGATTTACAGCAGGATGGAGGGCAATCAAGTCTCCAAAGAATTGATTGGCGACAGCCGGGATTCATTGCACTCAGAAAAAAGAAAAAGAATTTCCAGGGATGGGCCTGTCGAACTGAAAAATAGAATAAAAATCCCAACAATGACGATAAAAGGTTTAGAAAGAAAAAAATTAAAGTGAGGCGGGATGGGCAATGGGAATTTTTAGTGACCAACCAATTGTCACGGGCTCCCACGACTGCTCGTCATTGCGCGAGGCAAAATACGAAGAGCCCTGGCCATGCAACTTTTTTAGGGGACAGGCGCCCTGCCAAGAGCTGGTGAGGTTGTGTGGCTTACCCTGGAGCTGCAACAATTTGTTTGAGGCGGGAGTGATGGACGAGAAATCACCGTGATTGGCTTATTTAGTAAATATGTAAATTAGATGGATGATTTTTGATGGGATTGGTAGGTGGTTTGTGCATGTTGCGCGACTTTAGAATGACTTATTGGTGGCTGTGAAAGAGAATCGCTGTATGTGCTCCCATGTGATACTCCATCATGCCACGCCCTCGGATTTGAGTTGAGCAGCCCTTATGCGGATAGATTAAGTCGACAGCAATATCACATCATTTGTTGCCAGAATTTGCAAATCAAACTGAAATCTCAGCTCTCGGTCATTCTTATTCAACTACGAAATACAACAGAGACATGTGGTAGACACGCTCCAAGCCTAGACACATCTATAGCTCAAGTCCACAAGAGTCATTTTCTTACCACCATCACAACTACAACCATGACCCAAAGACACCCAATGCAACCACTGTATGCTCGATTTATTCTATTGGCTACCCATCATATCGTACAGCTGCTACCCTCCCAAATCACTTCCCGTACAACAATCATGAAACAACGCCGGATCCTTCCTCCCAGCCAATGGGTATCAAAGCCGCCGCCACATCCGACACTCCTCGCTCCGTCGCCAGCAAGTTGAACTGCGCCGCCGCATTCCTCGTGTCCAGCATCTCTACCCTCATCCCCAGCTGCGTAAGATGCTGCCTCGTCCGGGGACTCAGCGGCATGTTGGTCTTGCCCACCCCAATAACCAACAGATCTGTAAAACCACATCGTTAGCTTGAACTGCACACACACAAGTTCCCTCCGTCTGTTTCTCCCCAAGGAAACACACACGGAATCCTGCCACACAAAGAAGAACATACCGGGTCGTGGCCAGAGCACGTCAAACAGCCCAAATGCCTCCGCCGGCACCTCAAACTGGCCCTTCTCATTGACAAGTTTCATCTTCCCGCTCACCTCCCACGGCCGCCACGCAAACGCCTCGCCGTTGACAAGCAAAGCCCCGTCCCCTCCCGCTATCGTGATGCCGCTGTTCAGCCCGAACCCGTCGTGCATGCACACGTCCACCGATGTTGACGGCACCGGCACGCTGCCTAGCACGTCGAGCTCGCTGAAGCTGGTCCGGTGTGAATTGTCGGGGATCGCGTCTCGGTCTCGGCGTTTTGACAGGCTGGGGATCGTATGGAAGGATTTGTATGAGGTATTGAATGTGTGATTGCGTAGGGTTGCTGTTTGCGATAGAGTATTTGTTGGAGCTGCGAGTCGTGGAGGTAATGTTGAGGTGCTTCGTACGCTGGTGCGGGCGGCTCGGAGACCATTCGGGAGTCGTAATGACCCGCGCATCGTCAATCTATTATACAGAAGGTCTTCTTTCAAGGTGCGGTAGACAATTCCCGTTTGGCGAGGTTGATATGTAAAGACGTGGTGCAGAGCTTGGAATTTTTTTTTCCTGTCGCGGGGCAGCTGGGTGTGATCATTTACATGTGCGAACGTCATGGTGACTTGCAGCCTCTACGAGAGAATAATATTCGAACAGCCAAGATACGCCATCCCATATGGCTGGCAATTTACTAGCGCAAGGGGCTCAAAAACTACCCATCGACTTTATTTGATTGGCATTTCGAAGCCAGATTCTGCAATTTGGCTCTACAATTCCGACGAGTGCCAGACACCCACTTGGTACTCTCTCGCACAAACTTCACACCTGCAAAAAAGGGCCATTTCGTACCAACTTGATGTTCGTTTCCATTAGATCACCAAGAGGAAGCAGTCCTAAAGACAGCAGCAGACCGGCCATGGGTCGGCTCGGCCAATATGTATCATGCAGTCCGTTTTGCCCTAATGAACACCAAAGCAATGAACCAAACCCCCAAGAGTTCCTTGCCATCCCGCACAGAAAGCCAATTCCATCAGTCGAAATTTTTCCTCATTGTAGTTTTAAAAAACTTTGTTTATTTCTTCTTCTGGCTCGCCTCCTGCTCCTTCATCACCTTCTTGACAATCTTCTGCTCCTCGATCAAGAAGGCGCGGACGATTCTGTCACGGACGCAGCCGCCGCATCGGGAACCACCGTAGGCGCGCTGGACGGTCTTCTGGGGCTTGGAGATCTGGGCGTACTCGCGGGGGCGGAGAGCGGGAACCTATGTGTCAATGCTTGTCAGCTGCTGATTCCTTGTGGTCGATCATGGTCGTCCGAGTCTTGAGGATGGAGGATGAAGGCGAGAGAAGAGATCATCGGATGGAGAGGGCAAGTAGAGGCGCTTCGTTGTTTTCGCAGGTGTTGAGACGGTAGGTTTCCTCCAGGTTGACAATCCCTCATCTCAAAAGAACATTCTCAAGTCTCCCATCGTACTCTTCGTCCTTGTCCCTCGTCCCTCTCCAGTCGCCAGTCCTCCGTCGTGCAAAATTTCGTCAAGGGCCACAACTTACACCAGGGAGCTTGGAGCCGCAGTCACCGCACTTGGGAGCAGTGCCGCGCTTCTTGATGTGCAGAACTCGGAGGTCACCGCCGGGAGTCTTGATGACTCGGGTCCGGTTGGAGCGAGTGTTGTAGCTGCAGAGATTTCGTCCGTCAGTATTTCTATTCGTCGCAAGAGCAGGGCCGCGACACATGGACGAGAACTCGATTCGATTCGATTCGCATTTGCCATGGCCGACGACAAGAAGAAAAACTCACCCGTTACGGCGGCGGTAGGTGACTCGGTGGGACGCCATTGTATCTGGTGATGCTCGGTGGTTGTGCTGAGTATCTCACCAAAGAAGAGGAATTTCGAGATTTGGGGAAATTTTGTGTGGGCGGAACAACAGATTGTGCCCGCTAAGCTGGCGAATCAGAGAACGACTAGCGTGCTGTGGATGACCCACTTGGAGTGCACGTGATGACAGGTTTTCTTGCTTTGGTGACGACCCTCTAAGAAATGGCGCTTGTTGGACTAGAGCCGATGCCATAAGCAAAACTGGACATGTTGGATATGGGCAAGTTGACGGTATGAGGCTGCAGGCTTCAATGCTTCTGGTGAGTCGAGATTGATCTATCAATATTTTGGCTATTTCTTTATCAACTGTGATGGCAATTCAGGAAGGCTTTGTCTTTTCTTCAGTTGCTTCAGTATTGATCAACATAGATGTGCCGAATCCCTCATAGCTGCTTTTGCTCGGGATGTGGTGTGTGTAAGGGAGTATCGGCGTCCATCTGATATGTGCCATCATTTGCCATTATTTCTGCATCATCTACTTTATAATAATGATCAGCGTAACCCCGATCCATTGCCTTCATATACAGAACGACGCCGCGAGAGAAGCATAGCTGCGACTTGTCTCCTATGTCCTAATGGCAGAGGCAAGGTAGAGGCCATTCGGCTTATTACCCCTATCTCATCGGCAAAGTCACTTGAGTAGACACACACGCAGCTCCTAACGTTCACGACCAACACTGCTCACATTCAAGCCTTTGTGATTAAAATATCCAACAACTAAAGTACCCATACCTGAATAAACGAAATCAACCTTGTCTGTTCCAGAGACCAACCCACGCAACATCATCCGGGTATAGAGAGCCGGCAAAGGAACACGGTCGCCGCAGCGCCTCTACTCCATTAAACCGATTCGCCAGCGTTCCCTGCATGAAAAAGACAAAAAAAGAGAGACGTGTACAAATGTGAAACATGATGGCGTTTATGCCGTCCAGGGCTTATCCAAATCAAACCAGCCCGGGTAATCTCCGTGCCTCCAAGGCGTGATGCCCAGCGGTCTCTCCTCTCTGCTCTTTTTGGCGCGGGCAAAGGCCTCGGTGCTGGTCTCGTCCCTCATGAGGTTTGTGAAGTCGGTAATCTTTGCCTGTGCGTCATTGACAGACTTCATGAAGGCGGCATACATGACATCTGCTGTGAGGGGGGGGTTAGTACTCGTACAGCGCGCGCGCAACGAGGTGAACATGACATGTGACAACAACAAAAGGAGGGCTTCCTTACGCGATGGATGTTTCTGCACCAGAGGCTCCAGCATCGTGGGGATGGTGTCCCGTAGCATGCGTTCCTATATTTGGGGGTTTCGGTTAGTCTCGCTTAGACACGAATGCGCAAATGAATCAAACGTGCCTTGATGTGTAGGAGCTTGAGCCGCTGCATCATCAGATTAAGGGCCTGCTCCTCCTCAGCCAACTGCTTGGCTGCCTCCTTGTCGGCCGTCGTGGGCGCCTTGTTTTCCATTGCTTCCGAGGGCGCGCGCGCGCAAGTAACCAAAATCAAGTAGAAGCTATCGAGAGGCGATGCGAGAGAATGCGGAATCCGGCAAAGCGCACAAGCATCGACAATATCACCCCCCACGCATACGTAGTAGCAGATCTGGGCGAGTGAGAGGCGATTCTAGAAGTTGGGGATGATGGGCTTCGCGCGACGTGGGGCGGCAACACAGAACAAGACAGGGTTCGAAGCTTGAAAGTATAAGGCAAGCCAGGGCTTATCGGGCACCCAAGTGCGTGTACCTGGTACATCAGGAAGAAGCCGCAGCCGTGCCCTGGCCATCTGAAACGCCGCGTCTCACACAGCAATCAGCAGTAGAGTCGACTCGGCGGACGCTTCAATAGAAAGTACCGAGTACGCAGCACAGTGCTGATGCGATGTCTGACGGCCTCGGGAGTTCACGGTACCAGGTACTGCTCGTGTGCAATCCTTCCAGGTACCCAAGGGACGAAATGGCCGACACGAATTACCTCAACAGAATCATGGCCATGCAGGCGCCATTGGCCCTGCTGGAAGGGCTCCTTGCATGCGGCGAGTTGGATTAGACATGCGAGCTCCGAAGGGCTGCATCGTGGACTTCTGGGCCATACATGTACATGTAGCATGTACCGCCTGTCACGTGCGCTGGAGCTACTTCTGGCAGCTTGGCCTGTCAAGTATCGTGCGACCCCTGTTTGGGCGCTGTGAGGGAAAAATGCGTGGGTCGATGGGGTCAATTCACTCGGGAGGTACTTGTGCTGTCCATTTCGTTGATGTAATGCCAGCACTCAGTATAGAAGAAGAAAATAGTTTACTCGTCTACAATATGATATCCTCATCTGGCGAACCAAGGCATTGATTTGTTTTTGTATAGATTGGACCTTGTGCCCGAGTACGGAGTAGAGAAAGAGAAAAAGAGAAGAGGACAGATACAGAGACAGACGCGCAATCAAGGGGCATCTCGGAACCGGTTTGGCCCTGCGGCTGTAGGTACGAAATAGAGTTGTACCTTGGTTGCGCGGAAGTGCTAAAAACAGCCTGCTACCCACTTGGGATATGCGCGCATCTCCAGAAAAAACGACCAGACGCCGATGTACCTTGTTGTACATATGATGTCGCCTCGATGGAATACCTTGACCCAAAGCTTGACCGTAGCATGGCGTGAGAAGGGTGTGATTGAACATGTTTCCATGGCAAGGACCCATGCCCGTCAATCTGTGCGTTTTGGTTTCCGAGAAATGATTTGTTTCCTGTCCTTGCATTCTTGCGCCCACGATACGAGTACTAGTACCTGCAACCCGTGTAATCCTATGACTGTACTGCGCTGATACAGAACGGCCGTGACAGGTGCCTGTACGTAATGGACACGGCCAAACCCTGGCACAGGCCAAAACACCTGCAAAGACGAGGGGGTTGGAGAAAGAAATCCCTAGGGAAAAAGGGCAGACGGAGCGACATGCCGGTGACATGCAACGCTTCCTCAGCAGAGCCAACGTCAAACTCGGCATCTCAGCAGCAGCTTCTGCGCTAGTCTCGTCCCCCGTCATCCCTAACTCGACCAAGGTATAAGTTACGTAGCCGGGCCCCATCGGGGTTGTACCTTTTGCCGTGCGTTTGCCTTGCTTTTGCCTGTCTTTTTGCTCGCTTTTGCTCCCGGCACGCCGAACGTACGCAAGTACCGGCCTAGGTACCTGTACATCCGAGCATCCCTCTGACTGGCCCGCATCGCTCGGACCGGATCAACGCCAAACCTTGAAACTTGGCCAACAGTGCGGATTGGAAAAATCCTCACAGCCCAGCTTCTCTCTTTCTGCATTGCACTCTGTACCTTGACTTAATCCATCTACAGAACATCTCTAGACCAAAGTGCCCCACGCCCCCCAAACGCGATTCACTGCCGGCACCTCGTGCTCTATCAACGACCTTCGTCGCTCGACTCTTTTTCCGCAGCTTCCACCGCCAGAGGAGAGACGCCGAAGCTCCCTCTCTGCCCCTCGCAACCCTCTCACCAACCAGCCCTTTTCTCCCCTCGTTCAAAAAGGTCCGCGCCTTTCGCGTTCGCCACCGTGGCTCAACTCATCGCGATGCCGAATACCCCCCCGCCGGCGCTGCTGCCTCCGCCAGAGGGCATCTTCAGGACGTTTGACGACCTGATGGCCTCGGTGCAGCGCGTCGCAAAGGACCAGGGCTACGGCATCGTCAAGCTGCGCGCCTCCAACTATCGCGACGGCAAGCCCACCCGCTACGACCTCGTCTGCGACCGCGGCGGCGTCAAGTACAACAGCACCGCCAAGAAGCGCAACCCCTCGACGCGCAAGATTGACTGTCCTTTCCGTGCAAAGGCCGTCTGCGAGGTCCAGCTGGGCAACCAGTGGCGCTTCGCTCTGCAAGAACCAAGACACAACCACGAGCCGCGCGTCCCCTCCGGCACCCCGGCCAGGAGAATGCTCCCTTGGCAACCTCCATCCGCTCCTTCACCAACAAGCTGGACCGCCTGAGCCACGACATGGCCCAGGGATTGATGCGCATCGAACAGCGGCTCGACAACATTGAGAAGCGCATGGAGAACATTGAGGCCCGCGCCGGCGGCTACGAGCCTCGCTTCCAGGCGATAGAACAACGGCTCCAGGGCATGGAGGGACCACGCATGGACGGCATGGGTATGGACGATGTCGAATCCCGCCTGTTGGCTTCCTCGGTCATGTAGTCCAATGCCGGGCCTCAGGCGTCTTCAACACAGCCGAAGTCGTCTTCGCAGTCGATTTCTGGCTAAAGCTTTCGACCCTCTATTGCAAACCTGCTTTTCACAGCTGATTAGGCCGCGAGGCCTTGCCGAAAAAAACAACAATAACAACATATGATGTGCACGACAGACCGCCTCATCACAACAATCGCCCTACCCTTTTTTCTTTTCTCACTTCACTGGCTTGGTTCTGTTGAAATCCCTTTTGCGCACTGAAGAAAAACAAAACAAAAAAACAAAAAACGCGGGCTTGGCCACGCATGACTATGGGTATTACCAGCGCCTATCACGGCCTGGCTTGGTTCTGTTTTTGATAAAACAGCCCATGATGGCGGCAACAATCGGCGGAAACAAAGTTTACGGCTCACGGATGCGGGCTGTTACAAATCACAAGGATGGTTTTTGATGGAAATTTGGGGGTTTTAACGGTGGCACACAACAAAGGGTGAACGAAGGCGTTCCGGTCGGCTGCTTTATAGTCGTTTCTTTTATGCGGTATATCTCCTTTGATATACCATTCCTGGTTCTTATTTCTTATTTCCCCACCCTCCATTTGACTCGTTTTCTTTTCTTTTTTCTTGGTTCTGTATTTTTTTTAAGATTGTTGCTACGCTCAGGGCGCGCGCAAAGGGAAATTTTCTAGGGAGGAAGGGCGGCGGCGGCGGACAAGTTTCTGTTTGGATGGCTGTGTCATGTTCTTTTTCGGAGGAATGCGCAGGGCAAGGAGCGCGGAAAAACAGACCCCTAGGGAAAATAACTTGAGCTTATATGAATCCTTGCAATTGTCTTTTTTGTTCACCCTTGTTTCTCCTTTCATGGCCTTGGCGACGATGTGGCTGATGCTTGTTATCGCCTTTCCGTCTTTTGTCTGCTGCCATATGTTATGATGAGGCATATCATGATATGATGCCAAGCTTGTGAAGATTGCCTTGACTCACGACTCTTCTTCTTCTTCACAGACTCACTCACACACCCCCTTTCGCCCTTCATCTATTCCGTACGTGAGGCTGAGTGGCTGTCTCATCTACAAAACGCGCTCACTCAAACTAGCCCCCAAACCTACAATCCTACCGATTGGCTGGCTATCTCTTCGTTCACGTCACGGCTCTTTTAACGCCTTGGCTGAAAGGACCGTAACGTTGTTCGTGCAATCCTTAACGTTTCTTTTTTTTTCTAAGCCCCCAAGTTTACGCAATCCATTTCTCTTCGAATTACTTAGATGCCGCGGAATCCGCGTAGCACAGCATACCTCGGCTAGTTTTTGTCTCGAGGGGGGGGGCCAAAAAAGAATCCTGGGGATATACATACATAGGTAATATGCGAATGGCTGGTCTGGTCTGTGTGTGGCAGTAAGACTTTAAAAGTGTCGCGTCGCACATGTTTCCTCGCCCTTCCGGCTCCCGAGGCAAGGCTTCTCTTTCCCCCGATTTTAGTTCATGCAGCTGCAGCCTCGTTTAATGCTTGGGGTAAGTAAGCGTTTTGATCCAATGAGGATGAGAGAAATGTCTGCGAGAAGTGTGCGAGCGTTGGACTTTTCTTTTTTCTTTTTGTTTACTAAGGCGCTTTGGCCATTTTTGAGGAGATAGACTTTTCGGCGGCTTTTTGTTTTTTGTTTAGGGGAATGGGTGTGGTGTAGATTTTGTCCACCAACAGCATTGGCATTGCAATGGTTTCTTTGGGGAAGGGGGGAGGGTTTATATGTGCTGGGATGAATGATTTGAGGGTGTTGTTAACGCACTTGGGGGAGATTAAAATTGCTGTGAAAAAGTCCACGTTGTCAGCTGAATACCTGTACCATGTTCTCTAGATGGCCTTGGGGGAGGTTAAAATTGCTGTGAAAAAGTCCACGTTGTCAGCTGTGAAATACTAGCTGAGCTTTTTCGGCACCCGTAAGGCGGGACTGCAGCAATGCAGCAATAGCCTTGGGAGGAGTTAAAAATGCTGTGAAACGAAACGTTCGTCGCCAGCAGACGCAAAGAACAGATGGACCCAGAGGAAGGAATATATAAGGTAGGTATCGATGGGGGCTATATGGCCTAGTATGAAAGCATTCTGTCCAGTCTGGGCAGAGTGTGAGTGCGTTTCTACCTCTTGCACCTATCAGTAGCTTGTCTCTAATGGGGCAAGACTGTGTTGACGGCATGTAGGTTGTGAAGTCGCCTGTTTACAGATGCGGTATGATCCAATCACGGCAAAATGGTCCGGCATGTCCAAAGCGGGAAGGGATATAGTGTATCTTGGTTACACGATTTACTTGGACACAAACTTCTTCGTAAGAGAGCCTTGGGTGACAAAAATTCGATGAAATCGCCTTGCGCAAGACAGTGAATGAGCCGAGCCGTACTTAACAAAGCCCTTGAGGGGAGCTAAAAATGCTGTGAAGGGAAGTGGGCCAAACTTGACATGAAGCTACCGCAATGGTTTGTCCACTCTTCTCCACTCCGCACGAGTTTATCCAATAACGTTACGAGCGTCTCGATTCTTGATACCAACGGAAAATGAAGTACGGTGTGCTGAATTGGTACCTTTGTCTTTGGCTTGGAGATAATGCTATTATTTGAGTGTGGACAAGTGATGCTACCCTTCATCTTTTGGAGAGATTGCTTGTTTGAGTCCCCTGCGTAATGATAGGCGCATATATATGTTGTATAAGATCTTTTGACTGTCAATGGAATGGCAACATATCGAATAAGACAATTGTGACAGATCTTGAGCATCCAAAACGAAGACGGGTAGCACGCTGACTCTGTTTGTATATGTAGCTCTCAAATATAGATATTGCTTGAATGAACCCCGTAAAATAGTGCGGCTGATAAGGGGTCTTTAACTGAATACCTTGATCTTATAGGCTTGCCTCGAGGTTTCTCTGACTGGCTCTATCAAAAACCTGTTCAACACTGGATTGCATTAGTGGGCTAACATATCAGCCTCCGTTGAATGATAAAAATACGTCCGGAGCCAAATCATATGATGTCGCCGTTGCAGAGAACCGTCCTGCCTTGGGGAATATGAGCTTCTAATTAGAGAAGCACCCTCGTATTGGCGTTTCTCGAACTTGTCAACTAGTCATTATCCCGTCTTACAGTATATGTTACTGCTAGCTTTCATGCACCCCAGCGCGGAATATCAAACAGCTGACGCCAAAGTGTAGGATATCATAGACATTCTGCTGCATAATCTATGGCAGACAATGGCTAAAATACAATCGTATGCACCTGAAAATGCAAACCGTGGCAGAAAACAAAATGAGAACGTGTTTTCAGAGTGAAACGCCTTTCAATGCCCATACCATATTCCCAAGCTCTCCAGTCTCTGAACAAAGCATAAACAAACGAACCATTCAATCGCGTGGAGCCTTCCCTGACTTTTTTTCTTCTTCACTGAGTTTACTTTCGCCACTCCTTTTCCATGCAGAGGAATCCGTTGGAAGACTGCGTCTACTGCCACTAATCCAGATAGAAGCATGAGGACTAGAAGGTTCTCAGCGCACTCTTCATAAACCTCCAGCATCTTCCGTTCAGGCCGACCGCGTTCTTTCAGCCTCGCCATAAGCTTTCCCGTATGGTCGACTAGCTCCAGCTCCAGATTTCCTGGATGGGAGCTCTTCACCCACCTGAGCTCGCCCTCATCGTAACCTTTAAGACCGAAGGTATTGCTATCGGCATCAATGGTGAAGGTGTATTCGTGGCCACTCAATGTCAGCCTTATATCTGATGTAGACAAGTAGGATTGAGCATCCCCAACCAGGACATTTGCGGCAATGGGATGGTGGTATAACTCAAGAAAGGGCTGTTCGAATGCGTATAGCTTAAAGGCATATATGGCGGACATATAATGCTGAAACTGTTCGAGGACCAGGACCGTCGAATTTTCCGTCGCGCTGCGTTCGAGATGAAAAACTCGCTTGGGTTGTGAAGCGACGCTCATAATGCCAAAATGTATTGTTCTATAACTTTAAAAGGGGACTGTAGTGAATCAGCAGAAACGCGTAATACCATGGGGATATTATTCGCAAAAGTATTGATGGGATTGACTGGTTTGGGATAATACACGTTTCGGAGGCAACTTGGTAGAACAGCATGGAGGAATAAAGTGTTGTAGCAGCTGGGGGAAAGTAACAACCAGAGACAGTAGAATGGACGGGTCTAGAGATGGCTGCTTCTCAAACGATCTGGAACTTTGTTCGACAGGAGCAGACTCGAGTCAAGTACGAAGGACTTGAATAGGTATGTAAGTCATTTATGCATCTCTTGTCTGCTAGCTGATCTCCCAGGCGGAGACTTGGATGTAATTTTTTAATAATGAAAGTGCCATGTTGAATTCCAATAGTTTACACGCAATAGTTGTTACTTTTGAGAATATTGCAGATAATTGTTTACGATGGTTGAAGGCTTGGTTGTATAAGATGGTAGCGACGAGCCAACTTTACATCGAGTCAACCTACTTAACCACTTGCGCTCATTAATATATGTTGGCATAGCAATTCTTGAAGAGAGTCTGGTAGCACATATACAAACA
The DNA here is from genome assembly GCA_003439915.1 of Trichoderma atrobrunneum. Lineage (NCBI taxonomy): Eukaryota > Fungi > Ascomycota > Sordariomycetes > Hypocreales > Hypocreaceae > Trichoderma > Trichoderma atrobrunneum. The sequence continues at coordinate 71,817 of PNRQ01000061.1, forward strand.
CATCTAATTCTTCTTCGAAAAGCGATTGCAGAGCATCAGTTGCACTTATATCTCACAACTCATCGTGGTGTATGAGTACGTACCTGCATGAGCCACAGCTGCCTCTTGCCCAAATCAAGGCGAGCGCCGCGCCACACTCGATATGGCTGTGATCGCCGCTTCCCACTTGTCCAATCAGCGCCCCGAGATGAGCTAATACAATGGGGCAGTGACCTCCAGGCTGCCTCGAGCGCTGTGAGTGGGAAATCGTCTTGACATCATTCATCACGAAGCCATCAGGAGGCGGATTCAGCCTTGCATTCAGCCTTGCTTTACCTTACTTTGCCTTGTATTGCAGAGGATTCGATTCTTGTGGCTTGTTCCGTCGAAAGGATTGGTTACTGCAGTCATCACGTCATCACGTCTGAAAGAGAGGAAAATAGGCGCTCCAACACCAATCCACCAGAGAGGCAAACATTGATACCACCAAACAAGCAAAGCAACCAAAACTGCATAACCAACACCACAAAATCATCATCCTGAATACCTACTCGAGCATAGCACGGCAATCATCTTCCGACGGCGTCGTCTCTCCTCTCATCCATCCCCACTGCCTGATTAGGCAATACGCAGCGCTCCCAATCAGCCGCCGCCATGCCAGGCGTGCCGACCTATCGCGGCTGCGATGCATGCAGGAAGCAGAAGAAAAAGGTTCGTTTCAATTGCTCCATCTAGGTCTGCTGTCCCCAAATGGAGTTGCAAGCCAATGGAAACGCTGGCCACATCACATCTCTGCCATCCGTGCCGTGCCGCTAAAGCACCCTCCAGTGCGACATGGCCTCGCCCGCCTGCTCCCGCTGTTCGCGCCTAAATATTCCATGCATAGGGTGTGGTCAGCTGCGATACAAGTTCAAGAACCAGACAGATCTGCAGGTCGAGAGATCGTCCAAAAAGGCCCGGAGCAGGGCGTCTGGGAGCGGCAGCGGGAGCCCATCGTCCATCGCCAGCCTCGTATCGAACAAGGATACCGCTCGATCTGGGGCCTTTGTTTCGCTGCTGGATATCAACGACCCCAGCTATGATCTTGCCTGCTATGGCCCTTGGTTCAAGGATCTCCCTCGGCGTCTGGGCACCAATGTAGCGCTGGATGCTGCAGTAGAGGCCATGGTAGGCTTCTACCCACACCTCCGCAGGCATGATCAGTCGTCACTATCCCGAGGGTCTGTGGTGAAATATGTAAACGCACTACAGGCTCTAAGGACCTGTTTGAATGATCCGCAGAGTGCAAACAAGCCGGAGACGCTGTGTGCCGTCTACGTGCTAATGATTTGTCAAGTAAGATGTGCCCAAGTGACTCGTCTCCTCAAGCATGCACGCTGACATGGCTCTCTTCCACCTTCAAGGGCTGGACGGGAAGAGATAGTGATCAAAAGATGAGCCATGGAGAGGGACTTGCACACCTGCTCGACGCAGCTGGGTCCAAGAGTAATCCGGACCCATTCGAAAAAAGTATACGTGATACCCTTTGTGTGCCTGTTGTAAGTGTCAATACCTCTTTATGTATAACAGTGGCTTACTTTGCATGGATGCCAGATTATAGAAGCCATCTTCAACCCAAAGATACGACTGAGTCCTTATTTCTTGAACCTCAAGAAGCGCGCATTGGGCCCGGCTGCACCTCTTAGTAGCAGTGCCAAAAACTTCCTTAGTCTGGAACTCAGCAATCTTGCCAGGATCCCAGATTTGATCCGAGAGCCCGCCAAGTACAAGGTCGACATTGCCGTGGCATATGAACGCATGCGCTATGAATTACCGCTGTTGAAAGGCGGCCTAGAAATGGCTGATACTCTCGCCTCCGAAACGCCGACGCGGGCGGCAACAAAGCTGCGTATTCAGTACCAAGTCTCTGTGGGCCTGCTGATGGGATGCGCACTGATTTATAATGGGTATCTACGTGCCTTTGGAATGGATGATGGTAGCATGGCTGAAGAGGCAAACGCGATGACCGACGACGCCATCAAGTTGGCACACGATGCTGCGCAATACAGGCCTCTAGGAGCCAGCTTCATACCGCTTTGCCTGATTCCAGGGTGGGCAGCTGCAGACAGTGTTGAGATTCAGCAAAAAGTGGTTCAAGCATTGGAGGTTTATCAGGACGATTTTACCCCTCTCACAAGCAGGAGTTGGTATATCATGGCTTATTGGCTGAGGGGCGAAATGGACCTGATACGGAGCGGGTTTTGGACGTCGCCGCTGGAGAATTATAACGATAGACAGTGGGGAACGCTGATGCTTGATGAAAATGGGGATGTGATTTGCGGTGACGAATCAAGACATTGGTTTTATTCTTGAAGGTAATTTGGGCATCGTGGGCTGCGTATTTCGGGGCCTGCGTATTGGATATATTTGAAGCGTTGGCTTGTACACGACATGATAATAGACCGGATAGATGGATGCTATTGGGTGGGTATATACACGAAGCTATGATTGAAGCGAATTGCCGAAAATTATTGTTTAATGCCCTGTCAATGTCATACTTGAAAACTCTAGCAAAGCCACTCGGGAAGTTACAGCCAATAAAGGCACCAAGTTGAAAGGAAGTTTGTGGATCATGGCAACGGAGGCTAACATTTGCCCGATACGGCAAGTTGCAGGGCTGCGTCATGGTTTCGCGTCCTTTCACATTGATCCGATTTTATTACATTAAGCATATCATTTTCATTTTCTATTCTTGAATTTCGCTAATATACGGTATGATAACGTAGGGCAGCCTTGCTGTTTTAATTGCTTCACGATTCAAGTACAGACCGCTACTTCTACAAACTCAGTGCAAAAACTTCCAGTTCCACTCAATCAGTCAGATGGAAGCTTAAACACAAAGGCGCACGCCAACCCACAGCCTCTCTGTTCCTTAATTCAGCCACTGAAATCCATCAAAAAGAGGCACTGACGTGTAACAGTCTGTACAAAAGCATTGTGCTTAGCAACAGGGAGGCGGAGCACCTGCGGGGTCCTGCAGCATCAGCATCAGCATCAGCATCAGCATCAGCATCAGCATCAGCATCAGCATCAGCGGGAAGAAGCAAAAACAGCGGCACTCTGACCTACCTGATTCACCACCTCACGATAACTTCATCAAGCTCTCACCGCCCATTTGGAGAAAGAAGAGTAGCCTGTCAAAATGGTTCCTCGCTCACGAGGCTGGTTCTGTCCATGCTCCTGCATAGGCGGGTCGTCGGACGATAACCAAGATCATCACCAGCAACAGCCCGATGAGAATAACGAGTACGAGATTCGGCCTCCTCCTTTGAATCGGAGTTATATGAATGGCGTGTATTATCCCAATTGGTTGGTTTACAAGGGCAAGACGCCGGCGACTCTTGATGTGGACAATATTACGCACGTGTTTTACGCTTTTGTTGGGTGAGCCCGAGAATGTGTATGAGTGTAAGAACGAGGGCTGATATTACATAGTGTTCATGAAGATGGTTCTCTTCGTGTATGTTGATGACTTGTAATACCAATCTGGACTGTGCTGACCTTGAGACAGTGGTTCGATGAGCACGCCGACATGGTCAAAGAAGTCGATGGAGAGAAAGGCGCTTTAGCTGCGCTTGCAAAGCTCAAACGCAATAACCCAAAGCTCAAAACCATTGTGTCTATTGGAGGAGGCACCGGTAGCAAAGAGTTTCCAGCTTTAGCTGCCAGCCGTGATGCTCGGGAGACATTTGCGAGGCAAGCACGTCAGTTTTGTGACCGCCACGAAATCGACGGCGTTGATAGTAAAATGATCCTCTCTACTGTTACAGACACGCTGCTCACTGCTTCTTAGTTGATTGGGAGCATCCAAAAGACGCTGAGCAAGGTCGAAACTACGTGAAGCTTCTTCAGGAGTGCCGCAATGCACTGCCCGAGGAAGACTATTTTCTCACTACGGCTCTTCCCGTTGGCCAATACATTCTCAAACACATCGATCTCGATGCAGTGTCGAAGCTTGTCAACTACATAAACCTCATGGCATACGACTTTACAGGCTCCTGGACAAGTGTATGCGGCAACCATGCACAGCTTCACTCGCCCAGAGGCGGTCTCCAGTCTTCACATCCGGAGCTCAAATTATGCGCTACAGACGGTGTTGACTATGTTCTGTCTCGAGGATTTCCGAGCCGAAAGCTCGTTCTTGGTATCCCAGCCTATGCAAGATATTTCCCTCGTGCCGAAGGCCCTGGATGCTCTACAGAACGTGCGGGAGAGATGGATTATTGCGAGATTCCGGATCAGTGGGTTAAAAATGCCGTGGTGGATGAGGGAGCCGTAGCGGCGTGGTATGTCGATTCAGGTAGGGACAAGGGATACGTTACGTTTGACGTGCCACAGACTGTGTATATGAAGGGGAGATATGCGGCTCATCAAGCTCTTGGTGGGTTATTTTACTGGACTGGGACGGGGGACAAGGGGGGAGAGCTGAGTTTGGTGGCTGCTGGGAGGAGAGGTCTTGATTCTTCATGATGGAAGCTTGGATACTGTACCTTGGAGTGATGAACAGTACTTATAAAGTAGTGATACATACAGTGTTATTAATGATTGTATGGCTGTGTTTTTGTGCGAGCTGAACTTTGCTGCGCCTTGGAGAGGCAGTTTAGTGAATGCTGTGGCGGAAGATGGCGTTTCGATGGTTCATTGTTGAAGACTTGGCGGTGAAAGGACCAAGGGAGAGAATACTCTAATTTTAACTCTAAATCAAGGCTTATTTTCCTGTTGCGTCATTGCGTAAGGGTCTAAAAGGTGCATTAATGCCTGGATCAGGTGCCTCACACAAAGACAAAGAGATTCTGCCAAGACGTTTGCGTGCCAAGAAGCCACTACGTCATAGAATGTAGATCAAGCAGCCATTCACTCTCTATAAGACAACTTGGAGGCTGCGCGAGACACGGCGCTTTCTTCATAGTTTCACGATAATTCTTATTGTCAGATATCTTCTTTTAATGCCAAATTTCTGAGCGTTTTGTTTAACTTACAACAAAAAGTCCTCTGTAAGTTGCTTCATAGTGTTTAGATGGAATCAACGCCGACTACTAACCGCAGGAGCCTAGTAATATTCTCTGAGTCTCGTCTTCCAAGAACAAGAATAAATATCGACAATTTCCACATAAAATACCACAAAAAATCGCAAGCATGGGTCTGTTTTGGGGGAAGAATTTTGGAGGTCGTCACTTTGGCACGAGCGTCCACGCCGATCGACATGGAGTGCGTCGTGGGCCGTGGAGGTTTTCGCTGGGGAAATTCACCTGCTTCAAGAGTGGCTAAAAGGAAAGGGCTGGGGGATTCAAGTGACAGTTTGAGGGATTAATTTTATGTTGTGTTACCCCCTCTGGTTTGAGGGTGGACTGAGCATTGGCTTTGGTGTTTAATATGAAGGTTTCATTATGACGAGAACGCAATTAATGCTACTACCTATGTTCTTATAACCAAAATGCCAACTCTATGAAGAAGAAACCCTTCCTAGGATTCAGCCAATATCCACCTGTCCCAGCATCGACGCAAGGTCGTCCACGTCGTCCTCTGAACCACGCAGAGACCCTACATCCCAGAGCGTCACTCGCGCAGAACGTGTGTTTGAGTCATCGGCCTTTATACCCGGAATAGCTTTCCTCCTCACAACATCAAATGCATCTTTACGCACCCGCTGTAGTATTCTATCCACCATGACCTGTCTCTTCTCTATCCACTCCGGATTTTGGGATCGAAATACGTCGGGCACGCGCCAGCTGGGATACAAATTGCCATGGGAAGCCCGGTGTTTGACGTTCGACCTATGCTCTTCGAAGTAATAGTCACACAGCTTACAGGTCGGCTTGCTGCTTCCAATATACATCCAGTCATTGAAGAATCTCGAGGGCACGATTTCGCCCTTATTCGAGATCCAGTTCAGCAAGAGGACCTCTGCATGGACGATCGGCCTGAAGGTGCTTCTGCTGTATTCTTGCTTGATGCGGTCGTCAAGATTATAGAGCTGGAGATTTCGTACAAAGTCCCTGAATATCGCAATTTCCTTTTCTTTTCGCGTCATGCGGCCGACAATCCCATCGGCGTAGAGGCTCTTGTTGCGAATGGGCTTGGGCGCTGGGCGACTTGACGAGATGAAGGAGACGGTAAAGTTTTCAAAAAGGCTGGGCCACTTTTCCTTGGCTAGCAAAAAGAATCTGACTGAATGCAGGTAGGCAAGAATACGTCTGATGGTGTGGAAAAGATCAGCCCAGCATTCCATGCTTTTGTACCCTTCGACTCGATCTTCCAAGGCACGGTCTTCGATTATCTTTCCTTGTCTAGACATTTCGATTTTGGTGAGAAGCTTAATCGTCGTCTCACATTTTTGAAAATCTGATGGAGTAAACATAGTCAGTCATCTTGTATGGCTGGTCTGTCTCCTGGGTATGGGGGATTTACAGTCAGCTTCCTTGTGGCCAACTTCCGAGCCAACGTAGGGAGAAGAGAGAATTTTCGCCAATTCTTCAGCAACTAGTTTGTCTAAAACAGTCGTCGAGAGTTAGCCGGCTCAAGTAATCTCACAGCTGTAGTTTGGTGACATACCGTCGTCCGTCTTTCCTGCCTCGCAGCTTTTGAGACAGGACTTTGCATGCTCTTGGAGTTCACGCAAGTAAACAGAAACTCGAGGGCGATTGAAGCGCAAAATATAGCATAGCAGAGACTGCATCGCATCATGCTGATTTTCCTGACCTTCAGGGGCTTGGGCGACTTTGTGCAGAAGTGTGGTGACATACGCCTTTGTAATATTCAATTGGCCTGTATCTTGCTGGTTCACCGCGAAGACGTAGTGAGCCATGTCAGGATTGTCCTCGTCTTTGAGGACGACGAAGGAGGTGACATCGTCGCCCCCTTTTGCTCTATCACACGCATGGCTGAGTTTGTTGAGAAAGGCGTAGAAGAGCTCCTCGGGATTCTTGACATCGATGTTCTCTTCATGGGACCGCGGTTTGGCGATGTGGCTAACAGCTTCAGTCAGAGCCAAAAGGAGGATGACGGGCTCAAAGAATTTGTGGACAATGCGAGAAAGCAGCTCGATCGGTTCCTCATTTGTTTGGTCCAAAGGTGATGATGGATCGACTTTGTTGTTGCGAGACATGTTCAATGCAGGGTTGGTACCTTGTTTTGGTGTTTATTCAATTGACTACACATAGACGCTTTGAATTCCTCATCTTGGGCGACACTTGAGCAGCTTGGCCAAGCTTGATTTATACGACAAAAGCCTCGCGATAATTCTGCCTTGTACTCTCAAACTGCGCCGTTTTCGCCAGCAGCTGTACTCGATCCTTCCAACAACAGTTCATGTGTACATCGTCCCCATGTCGTCGACGCCTATTCGCCAGCCTCGTTTGAGTCACCCGCGGCCTCTTGCGGCCTCTTGCACAAGCCACCTCAAAGTGAACCATTTAGAACCCCTGTAATGCCAGAGGCCGCAGATAATGAGGCCCAAATCTGCCAGAGGCCCGGTCACGCCCCCATGTTGCGCGCATGTTACTCCAATCAGAGGTCGCATCACGCAAGCAGACTGCGCGAACAATTGCTGCGTTGGCACGCTGAACTGCCCGATGTCTGACGCAGCTTTATCCTCGCTTGGAGGGGAAAGGAGAGATTTACGCCTGATTTGGCTAGTGTTACACATACTGTCAAACATTACATCTGTTTTGCTGGCGGCTATCTAGATACTGCGTTGGATGTTGGATGAAGAACAACATCTATAAAATCCGCCTTGCCTCTCCCTCTCCCCTCCGTCTCTGTGTCGTCCTCAAAGACCGCCGCGCAGGCCGTCGCTTGCGACATTAAAAGCAATTCAAAGATTTGCATCTGTCACTTCTCCGTCAGAAAACGTCATGGGAGTCCAGCGCAGGAAGAAGCGCGGTTCGGTGTCAGCAATCGGCAGCCCTCAGAGGCACAAGGTGAACCTTTCTCTATGAGCTAAGCTCACAGCGATAATGCTCATGATCTTTGCAGCTTCGAGAACTGCGCAGCCGTGACATCCTCGAACAAGTTGCAGACAATGAGGCTGAGAATATGCCTGATGTTCACCTCGGCGTTGAAGCTGAATACTACATGGCAGGTGTTCCTCCTACGGAGCCATGGTTGCAGCCCGACAATGACTCTGGTATACTATTCAACCCGTCGCAAATGAATTTATCTGTATTTGATGTCGGTCTTGACATTGTCAGCCCATCGAATCAGATATGTTGCCCTGAACTAACGCCTGAACTGACGGCAGGCTGGGGCAACAATCTAGAGGGTCTCGGTCTTACTGCCACTTGGGATAGCCCCGAGTATTCCGAGATGGCATCGCCCTCGTCGCAAGCAGAGAGCACTGATCCATCAGATGCGTCTCTCTCTCATGACATTCCCATCTGTTCGGCTTAGTTGAACCGATTGTCACATGAGCTCGGCCTTTATCCCCACACCCCTGGGTTGGCTGAACTTTGTCGGGAATTGTTTGAGGACAGAGACATTTCTGGTAGTGATTGGACCATTGATATTACAACAAACAACGAATTTGAATATAAATTAACAAAATACTTAACGGCGAATAACATGTCGATATATGACTTGATAGCCGCCTTCAAGAACAATTTGGCAACGGAAACCTCAACCAACGATATACCATACGACCAAACAATAAATAACATAACAAGCGCTTTTACTATAAATCAACATAGATCAAACTATACAACAATGGATAATTACATGGCAAACTATCCTCAAGACATGAGTTGGGGCAGCATCATGCCTGTCGATCCGGAAATGAGTACCGAGCCAGCACCTTCCAACACGGATGATGACATTTTTTATGATGAAGTGGAAAATTCTTCTTCCATCAGCTTCAACGACCCCTCATCAGACGTGAATCCCGCTGGTCAGTATTTTTCCTCAAGAGCTGGTCGCGATTGATGTCTAACATCTTGCCAGGAGATCTCGGGCCGGGCCTCAAACAGTGCTCCGTCTGCGGCAAATGGAAGAAGGACGACGGCAACTTCAAGTAAGCATCTCCTTCATTTCGCAATAATACGTTACACAAAGCTAATTTGCAATCTATCAACAGAAAACACTTGTTGACACACAACAAGAAGGTTCCATGCGAGGCAGAGCCTCTAGAAAGAAAACTCTGCTATGAACTATTTGCGGACAACAAGGCGCGGAACAGGCACTACCGGGTATACCACGAGGCTTGGGCGAAGGAGAACAATATCCCAATCGAGAAATCTTTCTGCGAGCCCTGCAAGACATCATTTGCTAGGCGAGATTTCCTTTGGAGGCATATTAAGAAGTTTCATTCCAAAGAGTCTGAAGTGAATAAAGGGAAGAGAGTGATTGACGACAAACATGAGATGGTTGAGGGTGATGGTGAGGAATACGCATGGGTTTGTCGTCTCAAGGATACAGAATAAATAGCATGGAGTACCGATAATATTACATTTCCTTTTATTTTAATTTATCTCGAATGCAGACAGCTTGAATGAAGGCAATGAGAGCAGGAATCAAGACCGCGCTAGTTGCATGGTATTCATAAAAGCGGAAAATATGCATCAATGCAGATTACCCCATTATCCACCATCGCCGCACCAGTGCATCTTCAGCAGTAGCTCGTGAACGACGAGCTCATTCAGCACGTCCACTTTCATTAATCTAGCTTCATTCTCCATGAAGCAAACACGTGAATTCACTTTCTTGTTCTTAACGATGATTTGATTCTCTATTTTCAACGTCACGGGGCCAATCTACTGATCGCAGCTCCTCCCATAATTTAATCTCATGCCGCCATGGCCGTACTGACGTTCACCCTCAGTGAAGAGGGTGTCACGGCGTTTCGAGATGCCCTCAACTGTCTGAGCAAATTCAGCGAAGATGTATCCATCGAAGCGCGAAAGGATTCTGTAATGACAAACCTCCCCTAATTTTCTCGATATTATACAACCAGCGTCTAACTTTGCGAGCAGTTTTTCCTCTCCACAATGAACACTTCCAAATCCGCCTACGCAAGCTTCCGGTTCGCGACCAGCCGCTTCTTTGGGCGCTACCAGTATCAGGGCACGGGGCCGTTTCAGGAGAAATTCTTCTGCTCCATGTACATAAGAGTGAGATTCTCTACTGGATCTAGGAATGACTTTCTTCGGCAATCTAATCGTCACTTCTAGGGCCTTGCCTCTCTCTTCCGCAGCAGATCTGGGGTAGAATCACGAAGCGAAGGGGACAAGCAGAGTATCATAGATCGCTGCGATGTCGCCATTGAAGATGGAGAAGGGGTCAAGAGCCGCTTCATTGCCCGAATCATCTTTCGAAATGGACTGACTGCTACGCACCGACTTCCGTTTGAAGTCAGCATGCCCGTACATGCCAAGTTCAACAAGCAGGAGGCTCTCTACCACTGGAGCATCTCGTCGAGAACCTTGAAGCAGCTTGTGGATCACTTTGGGCCCGGAACCGAGTACCTTGACATCAACACGGATGGCGATCATGTCAACTTCACTTGCTTTAGCGAGAAGACCATCAGCGATGATGGTAAGAGTATCAGTCTCTACATTCTCATGGGAACAAGCTAACTTGTGAGAATAGCGGTTCTTAAGAAACCTCTGCATACTTCGATTGCTGTCGAAACCGACGAATTTGACGATATTGACGTGGAAGATAAGCTTCAAATTGTCGTCTCCATCAAAGACGTTCGCGCAATCACACAGCACGCAGCCATCACCGGCAACGCGATTGTTGCCCGATACTCCCTTCCCGCAAGGCCAATGCAAATTTCCTACTCCGGCGATGCCATCTCATGTGAATTTCTCATCATGACAGTTGGCGAACGGGGAGGGAATCCCGAAAAGAGGACCAAAAAGGTCCGTAAAGGAGCTGCGAACAAGGGCAGCAACAGCATTAGCAAGGCCATGCCGCATTTAGAAGAGACTTCTCGTCGCGCAAGCTCAACACCATCACAAACCATGGCCGATATTCAGCGGAAGCAAGCCGCATCGCCTTCCATGCCACCACCATCGTCATCACGGCAGCCACCAAATCCAACCCCGCGACTGAGCGCTGCTAGAGCCAGTGCTTCGCGCATTGGAGCATTCGATTTCCGGCCTTCACAGAGGCCGCCCCCGCCAACACTCAGGTCAGAGAGTCTTTTTGTCGAAGACGAGGCATGGGAGCCCGTAAGAGACGACGATGAGGATGCCGATGAGGATGCCAGATTAGAATGGGACCACAGTGCAGATCCTGTAAGTTTCCCATTACAAACCGTCGAGATCATGACTAAAGGCTAACTTGGAAAAGAACCCTTCTGTTTCGCACATGGGACGAGGGGATGATGTTCGACCTAGTGGTTATGAACCAACAGAGGAGGCGCAGCCCACAGCAGCGGAGTCAACATTTCTGGATCCGACTCAGAGGCTATCCGATGTCCAAGGTCTGGCCTTGTTCCCCGACTAATCATCGGACAAAGAAGCATAGTGGTTTGCGTTGGTTTCTAGTTGACTGTAGTTTCAGCTGGACGTAATGGATATCCAGCTAGTGGCACAGCCGGCACCTATGTTATCTATCTTACTTTCAGGGGGGATGATCTTTGACGATGCAATCACGTTCCATCTTCCTTTGACGTCATTATTCTCAACCTGTGGTCCGCAGTTACCATGTTCTCCCCAACCCCACGACAAGACGTCGCCATCTGCTGTGAGAGCGACAACATGTTCGCTGCCAATGGCCACCTTTTCGAGAGGCGGCAAGTTTGATGGGGGGAGCTGGCCATGGTCATCTCGTCCCCAAGCCGTCAGGCTTCCATCTTGACCCAGAATGTAAAAGTTGCCCCAGCTAGCTCCGACATCTTTCCAAGCTGGAGCTACTGAAGGGGCTGTCGAAATTAAATCCCATTTATCTGAGCCCAGGACATGAAGCTTCCCGCTACCTGATTCTCCAAAAAGGCATGTAGACTCTTTTGCACAAACCGCTCTGACCACTTTGAAGTTTATGCCCTCGATCTTACGGGGCGTAAAGACGACCGCGCTGGGCTCGCCAATCTGAGATTTGCGGCAGTTGCCCCAGCCGTAAACGTCGCCGTTGTCCAAAACAGCAACGACATGTCCCATGCAGGCAGACAAGTCTACAATCTCTGTGCCAGCTGGAGGAAAGTCTTTGATCCTTGATGCTGACGGTGTCCGTACAATCAGCTCTCCCAGGCCTAGCTCTCCCTTTTGTCCTATACCAAGGCTGAATACTTTGGTTCGTTTTCCTTGATCATCTCTGGAAACAACGACAGAAGCTTCCCAAGTAGCCGCAACAAGAGCAACCTCTCCAACCTGTTCGTCACTCTCTTCCTTTGTGAGTCGAGCTTCCAGGAACACGGGAATATTTGGGAACGGCTTCAGTCCACATGCTCCACTAGCTGGATCTCCACTCCAGTACAGCTTGCCGGATTCCGTGAGAAGGAGAGTGTGATTTCCGCCAGCAGCTACTTTGACGATGCGAGAGCTGGGCTGCTCGGGGTGGAAGAGAGCAGGTTTTGGTACGGAGACGTCTTCTTTGTGGCTGATGCCGAGCTGGCCGGATCCGTTTGACCCGATGGCATATATGGCTTCCATTCCTGGAGGAAGAAGGATAGAGTAAATTAGGAGAGGAGATGAGCTGAAATGAGTTGATGAAGCCTCTCTCCAGTGAATGACTTTGTAATCCGTGGATATTTGAAAGCTCGGATACTTGCATGGCCCTCCATCTCCACTCTCGGCACACGATATCGGACTATCAAGCTCCCCGACCCCACTAAGCCTTGCTTACTCATCTCTTTTTTTTCCAACCACATAAAGCATCTTCGCGCAAATATTTTTCTTTCTTTTCCCATTTCCCACAACCCAGCTCTGTTTTCTTCCTCGCCTTCCACCGAAGCAGGAAAAAAGCACACAACAAGACGAACCAAGTCTTTGTTTCTGGGCGACAGCAATTGGAGACCCTCTGCTTCAGGAATCCCCGTCGAGCAGCAGGGCCGCAATGGCTTCGGCACAGTCCAGCGTCCCGGCGGGGATGGAAAACTTCACCGTCGGGCTGATTGGCATGGGCGACATGGGCAGGATGTACGCCGAGAGACTGTCGGAAGCTGGCTGGAGGTGAGTTTTTGCGTCTTTGAGAATGGATGCTTTTTCTCCGCCTCTGGCAGATTTCTCTTTTGCAGGTAAGCATTTACTTTTTTTTTTCTTCTCTTCTTTGGCGCGTTCTTTTTATGCCTTTTTCATGATGACATGAGCGCATTTGGCTCGAGTATCGCGCAGGGACGCCTGTCCCACCGTTATGGTGATCAGAATCGGACCTGTGCTTTCAGTGATGAAAATGCTAGCTACCTTATTTTTACCTGTCTGAAAAAAACATCCCCTTTACACTTTTTGTTGTTTTCGACTTGTCTTCAAATTTTTCACAAAGCGGAGAAAGCTAACAGTCGGAAAAGATGCTAGAGAAAAACCTTGCAATTGGTGTCCCATTTGTTTTCCCACGTAGACGTTCGCCGTACCCAAGACAAGACAAACCGAGTAATTAACGGTGCAAGTTTAGAATCCTGGCGTGCGACAGAGAAGATAGATACGATAGCCTTAAAGAAAAATACAATGGCAAAGTACGCACTGCGCTGCCTCGTTTCGCTGCAATGATGTTTTCTCTTGTTCCTTTTTCTTTCTTCTTTCCATCGTGACAAAGTCGGATGCTGAAGCCTGTCTCTCCCGTCTAGAAGAACATTGAGATTCTGCGCAACGGCCACCTCGTATCCCGCGCGAGCGACTACATCATCTACTCGGTCGAGGCGGCCTTTATTGATCGTGTGATTGCTCAATATGGACCCTGTATGCTATGCCCACTGCATCTCATGATTCTTATTCTTTAGTATACCAGCATCCAACTGACTGACGCTCATATAATGTCTTCCAGCAACAAAGATGGGCGCCATCGTCGGCGGCCAGACCTCCTGCAAATCCCCCGAGATCGAGGCCTTTGAAGCCCATCTCCCATCAGACGTCTACATCGTCTCATGCCACTCCCTCCACGGCCCCGGCGTCGACCCCCAGAACCAGCCCCTGGTCCTCATCCAGCACCGCGCGCCAGATGAAGCTCTCCGTAAGGTCGAGATTGTGCTCAGCTGCCTCAAGTCGAAATACGTCCATCTCACAGCCCAGGAACATGATCGCATCACGGCAGACACTCAGGCCGTCACACATGCCGCGTTTCTCTCCATGGGCAAGGCGTGGCACGCAAACAGGCAGTATCCGTGGGAGCTCAGTCGATATGTCGGCGGTATTGAAAACGTCAAGATGAACATTATGCTGCGCATCTACTCGCAGAAATGGCACGTCTACGCCGGCCTGGCGATTCTCAACCCGGAAGCCCGCAAGCAGGTCTCCCAGTACGCCAAATCCACCACCGAGCTCTACAAACTCATGCTCGAAGGCAACTTTGACGACCTCAAGGCCCGCATCTACGGCGCCCGCGACCGTGTCTTCGGTGCTTCCAAATTATGGGCCTCACGTCCACTTCTAGAGCCATCCATCCTCACAGCCTTCTCCCTCGGCACACCTACCCCCGAAGAGCCCGCCCGACCAAACAACCACCTATCCCTCCTCGCAATGGTCGACTGCTGGGCCGCCCTCGGCATCGTCCCCTACGACCACATGCTCTGCAGCACGCCCCTCTTCCGGCTGCGCTTGGGTGTGACGGAGCATCTCTTCCGCAACACGGAGATGCTCGACGAGACGCTCCGGACGGCAGTAGACGACAAGCGGTACAGAAGTGATGATTTGGAGTTTACGTTTGCGGCGAGGGGGTGGGCGGAGTGTGTTACGCTGGGGCATTTTGAGACGTGGGAGAAGAGGTTTGTGAGCACGCAGGAGTTTTTCCAGCCGAGGTTTGCGGATGCGAAGAAGGTTGGGGATGAGATGATGAAGAAGGTGCAGGCTAGTATGGATGAGGCGTTGAAGATGGAGGATAAGTGAATGTGATGATGAGTTACTACAAAGAAATAGTGGATTAATACAATATCGAGGCTAAATATATATGTAATTAATCATTATTATTATCTCTGTAAACTACCTAGTATATGTGTTGACTCTATCGTTCAACTCTCATTAATGGCGTAATGTATACGTGCATAGCAGCAAGTATTTTATACATTACTTTGTAATTTCAATGTCTACTACTCTTCCTCCATCGATATACCCAACGCGAAGCTCTTAAGGTCTCCGGATGATGCGGTCCAAGAGTTCGCTGGCGAGCCCGGAGGCAGTCTTTCATTAGCCTCAGAGCATCTTCGTGTCGACCTAGGTCCTTCCGAGTAACCGAGAGATTAGCCATGCTTCTAAGTGTGTCTGGATGATCGGGTCCAAGCGTAGCTTTTCGATCCTCTAACACTTGCATCTCCTTCTTCTCAGCTTCTTCCAATTGGCCTTGGTCCCAGTAGATTATTGCAAGGTTGGTTAAGCTCCTTAGTGTATCTGGATGGTTGTCTCCAAGCGTAGTTTGGCGATGTTCCCACACTCGTAACTGTAGGTCCTCAGCTTCTTTCCATCGACCTAGATTTCTATACGTTACTGCAAGGTTGCTCATGCTTATAATAGTATCTGGATGGTTGAGTCCAAGCACAGTCTTCCGAGCTTCCAACACTTGTATCTGTAGGTCCTCAGCTTCTTTCCACCGACCTAGATTCCTATATGTTACTGCAAGGTTGCTCATGCTTGTAATAGTATCTAGATGGTTGTCTCCAAGCACCTTCTGTTGAACCTCCATCGCTTTTTGTGTAGATCCTTGGCTTGTCTCCATCGACTTTGATACCTATAGGTTGCTGCAAGACTGCTCATGCTTGTAATAGTACTTGGATGGTCAGGTCCAAGATAAGTTCTGTGAATCTCCAAGAGTCGTACTTGTAACGGTTCGACTTCCTCCCATCGGCCCTTGTGTGATAGTATTGATGCCAACAAAGATATACTTTGTGCCGTTAAAATATCATTCCTTCCAAACTCCATCTCACAGGCCTCCTTAGCTTCAGCCGCCATGCGCTCTGCAATATCATATATCCCTTTAAGTTCCGCATATACTCCCCCATTATAGCAGAGAGTCGCCCAGTCTTTTAGTGTATCGTCATCCGGTCGGTAGTCGAGTGCTATCTGGACATGTGCAAAAAGACCCTGACAAATACCCCAAGTCGCATAATCCACTTTGGGGTGAGGAAATGATGTTGCTATCAGAATAATATACTGCTGCTCGAACGTCTCTTGCAATCCAAAAGCTTTCAGCCAATGTTTTATAGAGAGTTGCACGGGGTTGTGCATCTCAAACTTGTTCTCTTCATCATTCACATCAATAAGGCAGTAACTCCTCAGAAGCAATATATCTTCATCAAAACGGCCATGTATATCGATGCCAGAGTCGTCTTCAGTCTCGGATTCTGAAGTAACAGTCCCATATAACCCATTGCGTTGCAGCGTGGAATCATTAAACACCCAGCGAGGAATGCCTTGTCTATCGAAGAAACTCATAAGCGAGAGAAGATCGGCTGCAGAACGTTGCCGCGAGCGAATGTATTCGAATGATATTGTCCATGTACTCAGGACTGTGTTCAATGCCTCCGCTTCCCGTCCTACATCATTTACTTCATGCTTTAAAAGGATCGAACTTTGCCGCTCGCTCTTCCGAAACTCGACGAGATAATTCTCAATCGAGGTCCGCGGCTTTGTTGCTTGTATGTAGGCAGCAGCCTGGCTAATAGCCAACGGTATGCCGTTCAATCCCTTTGCTAAATCTTCCACCAAATGTGCATCCACAGGCGGCAAAGGAGATTCCATTTTCTTCATTAAGAAGGCAATTGAATCCGCCTCTGTCATTGGACTAACTTCAATTATATCTTCGTCACCTCCAGTGAATTTCGAGGCAAGATCTCTGTTGCGCGTGGTAAGGACAATGGACCCGTTTCGACTCTTGGGAATGTATGCCGCTAATGATCGCTTGTCATGGCCACTTTCATCTTCGCCATAGAGCACCTCGCTGTCATCGGCATCATCAAGAATAATAATCCATCTGCCGTTATGTTCGATGGATAGCCATTTTAGCATAAGAAGCGGTATATCAGCCTTGGGCTGCTTCCTTTCAGGCAATTCAACAGCGTCGGCGATCAATCTAAGGCCTTCTTCGACACGCGCTTGTGTAGCTGCATGGATCCAGAACACCCAAATATCGCTACGTTCTTCAGCGATTCTGTAGGCGAATTCGATAGCTAGTTGTGATTTGCCAACACCACCAATACCGAAGAGCGCCACCCGGCCGGCCGGCTCCAAACAACGCGCAGAAATCTGTTCGAGAATGTCTCCATGGCTAACGAAATCGGGGTTGCGAGGAAAGGGTATCAGCGGGAAAGGACGCCGTGGAGCCGTTTCTAGTTGCTCTGCAGAGAGAAGGACCGCCGAAATTTGTGAGGTTTGTTGTAAAGACTCATCTTCACCGGCAGTAATTTCAAAAATGTTTGGTCCCTGTGTATCCTCCAATTCATTGAGAGCTATCCTTCGCGAATTATATGAGCCACTGTTACTCGACTCGTCAATTTCGAGCCTTTTAGAAACCTCAGCAGAGCTTTGGTATATTTTGCTTTCGCTTTCTTCGCCGTTATGGTCATTCGAAGGTAATGATCTGAGCGAAAAGGCGTGCACTTCTTTGGCGATATGGTCAATCAAGCGTTTTCTATCTCTATCGTCATCATCTGCGGTTGACCAGGTGCATAAAGGGCATGAGTCGATCCCTGCCGGGACTGACTGCTTACAAGAGGACACAAAAATGGGTATTTGATCTTCAAGAATTGTTGTTTGATGGACTTCCGAGATATGCTCCTCGAAGGAATCCTCTTCCATGAAATAGGGAGCATCGACGCAGGCGAAACATAACCAATATTCGATGCGTCGATGATCTTCATGGAGATGCCTCATCCAAGCCTCTTTTGTAACATAGAGATTATAAGGTTGTGGGCAGTCTGGTAAGATGCAAGTATATGGGCAAACATCTTCTGCAAGGTGCTTCCTATCTTGGGTTAGATGCTTTCAGTAAAACCAAGGCAAGCAGCTGCAAGCTAAGCTTGGTGAATAGTGCTAGATCCTTATCCCTACGAATACTTTCGTGTATGGAGATGTTGGCATAACTTACATCCATCGCTGTTCCTCCTGCATGTTAGCCGGAAGGGTCTGGCAACAGCAAGGGCACCTAAAAAATGATGTTTCGGGATTCACTTTTGGTGGATGAGGATAATCAAGTTCAATTACCGTCGTTGACAGCTGCGTCGCTGAAGCTTGCGAGGGGGCGAGTTTTTGTGGTAATAAATTTTCATCAGTCTCACTAGAAGCGCTTGTGCCTGTCTTTACCGACGCATCATGACGCTGCTCTGCAACTGGATTTGAAACTCCAGGCACGAGATGTTTTCGTTGGGGGTGGTGGCGAGATTCGGGTTGCTGATGTTTTTCCTTTTCAGATGGCGTGCCTCCTGAAGAAGATTGTGTATTCAGTGCTGTCGAATGCCTTCGTGCATAGAGAAATCGATTGCGGCGCTTCAAATTGCAGTCTATCAAACGGAATTGCACAGCGGTCAATCCAGACGTAAATGGATCGACTTGTTCTAGCGAAAAAGAGTTTAATCCGCGTGACTGGGTCTGAGAGAGCATAAGTGCGATTAGATCGGAACGTAAGCCCTTATGGTCATCAAAGTTGAGCGTCTTGTCTGCCTCTTGAAGCCAAGAGCCGGCTCCAGATTCACGTATGGCAATAGTGATGCGGGCGAGTTGATCCAACATTTGATCCACATTCTTCATATTCGACATTATAATGTTTGCGGTAGAATCGAGGGCTTCGTCAAGCTGAGAATCGGCGCTGGTATCGTCTGACCAAGGAGAGAAGTCCCGTTGTGTGGAATGCTGTGTTGATGGAGTATCTGACCGCCCACGATGCCCAAAATTTTCTTCTTCGTTCTCTCCCAGCGGGTTTGGTTGTGCTAGGACACGCACGAAACTGATGAATATCGGTTGGTACAGAAATGTATAAATAGAGCCTCACCATGCATGATGCATTTTTCTATCTCCGCCTTAAGTGTCCAAAGAAGGCCAGCTATAATATTCTGAGCATCGGCTTTGAGCGCCAATCTATGATCTAGCGATGCTTGGTTGTGCATCGAAACGCCGAGGCCGGAGGCCCAGAGATTGAATTCTGCGAGCCGGTTCTCAGCCCACTCATTCTCCATGAGTAAGTCGACGGTTTGACATTTCATGAAACACCTGCGGCATTCAGCCGTGGCATCGAATATCACTGATGGCGTTTGCATAGCTAGAGATGCGTGAAGCCCGAATATGAGCAATCCCCTGACCGCTGATAAGTTTCAAGATGGCGGTAAGGTGGTGTGCGCGATTTCGCCATGGGATGGCTAGCTCCGCAGTTATACCGACGCGAGGGGTTGCCATGGATGTTTATCTTCTATCGTGTTGATTGGGCGCCGATACTCTGCCCAACTTCAATTTTCTTATAAACCAGTTGATGTGCCCGCAAAGTCATGAACGGCAACCGCTTCACCACCAAACGACTTCATGCTAAGAAAGAATAAACGCTCCATACCTTAGTACATTTTTAGTACCGTTTTCTGAGCTATTACGCCGGTTAGTTCCACTTACGGAGCTCTGATTGCCAACTTACCCCACAACTTACATGGGTCACAGTCCTGCACAGGCATATTAGCGCTGGGCGTTCGGTCAAGTTAATATGGCCCAACAGCCAACCTATCTACTCGCGCCGAACTTCACTTTCAAGCCTCACACCGGGCCTATCCGTCTCGGAAACATAATTGCGGACCCCTTCCGGCCACATCGGGCTCTTAGCTCAGTCGACGCCGCCTCACTCGCAGCCCGGTATCCGCGAGTCGAAAAGGTGACCGAGCATGAGCGTAGTGTGGTGCGGGCAGAAGATAATAAGGTGGCCGTCTCAATTTGGGCACAGTTCTTGCATAACGTTGGCACACTCTTGTCTGCTGGACATGGGGAGAAAGTCACGAATAAGTACACAATGAAAGCGCTCGAGACAGAATATTTTGTTGGTGATCCTGAACAAGCAGAGATCGAGGCACGGGCGGCGGACGCGAGGGTCCGGGCCGTGATGAAAAATAAGGTTCTCGGGTTCAGGGAGCCAGTGTACATGATTAGTGGCCTGAAAATCGCGAAAGGGTTGTCTGGGGAAAGGAAAACTGCGAACCAAACTGATGGTGCTGTCAAAGGCGGCAGCATAGTACCTGCTATGGCTGGGGACCTGGGTGTTGGCGTAGGCGTAAGTAGAGGGATGAAAATGAGGAGAGCGACGAATGGAAAGTGCATGAGGATATTATCTTTGCGTATCAGCTACTCACGATCGGCTTCAAGGGATGGAGAAAAGAGCATCTAGAAGTTGATGAGTTTCGGCCCAAGTCGGGATTCCTTGGCCTCGGTGATGATAGTGATGACAGTGGGGACAACGATGATGACGAGGTAGTTGCCAGTGCTACTACTATCGCAGATCTGAAGGCTGCTGATGGAGACAAGCTCACCACATGTGTGACAGTTGGAGAAGGTGATCATCAAATTTCGATAGTTTCATTTCCAGACCAAGACTAAAGAGCTGGAACATTTGATGGAATTAAAGATCAATTATGCTTTGCGGCAACGGCTTGGAACCTTGCCCACCGTGGCTCATCATCATCGCGAAACAAGCTCCAAGGCGCCACATAAACATGACCATCATCATGGGGAGTGGTGCCCATTGCTTCAAACATATCCAGCATCCCCTCACGTGTTCGTAAAGTGTTTTTCACTCTGTGGTACGCACTTGTACCCGATTTGCCATTGATATATTCGAGCAGCATCCCTGCTATTCCGGCTGCTATAACTGTAGCAACTGAAGTACCTGTCATGAATGCTGCTTCTGATATGTTGTTCAGGGCCACAGATGGCACTTCCAGTCCGAGTGTACCGAATACTTTGCCCTCTCTTGAATTTCGAGGAGGGTTAAAGTCCTGAAATTGACCATTGCCATTCGTACCGCGGATAGAGATAACGCATTCATGGCGAGCAGGGAAAAGCTCACGTTCGTTGGCGCCGAGATTTGCGGCGGCGGCGAAGAAAAGAATCGGTTTGTCCTTAATGGCATCGTGTATTGCCTGGCTTATGGGCTTGTGATCTGTTATATATCCAAATGACATGGAAATGATATCAGCCTTGCATTGTGATTGCGCCCATTCAATAGCCTGGAGCATAGTTAGGATTTATGCTTCGGTACTATTTATGTGAATTTATATATATATCACTGACTTCTGAAATGTTTGTGATCGCCTTTTCAAGGCCTTGGGGATTCTTTGCAACACGCGCAACACATATCTCTGCCTCGGGTGCCATTCTCATAAGCAGAGCCACGAGATGTGTACCGTGGCCATGGCAGTCTTGTGGACTCGCTGAATGTTCAACCCAGTCCTTCCACTTCACGAGCCGGTTGCGGCGGATATTGTGTTGGAAATATGCAGAGCCAGCATCGTACCCTGTGTCTAAAATCGCGATTCGGATTCGTTCCTGGGGCATAATTCCCGGTAAGGAACTCAAATGTTTGTTGAGACGGTCAATCTTTTCGAGCCATTTTCGAGACCTCTTCCGATCTATCGATGACATCGGCCTAATCGTATCCAGTATCTGTGTTGTCTCAGATGTATTAGCTTCTATAGATATAGTTTTCCCTTGCACAGCTGTGTGTGACGTCAAGGGACCAATCTTATGTAGGTCGCTCTTCCATCCAGTTCCATGAACCAGCTGTTCTAGTGGAGAAACAACTTGATCATGGAAAATCTTCCGACGCCTAGCCAACCCTCTAGCAAGCTCTATGCCGCTTGCATCGGGGTCAAAGGGTGCGTCACGAAAAATTCCAGGGTGAAGGCAGTTCTCAACAGCTCTTCTATAATTCCCATAGTCAAATTTTGGCCATGGATCTTTGGAGTCTGAATATATTTTGGCCGCAGTCCAAGCCTGATTCGCTTTTGCGGCCTGAGTAAGGTTTGTATGCTCACTGTCTGGCGATTGAAGCAGTGATCCCAGTCCAATTTCGACAAGCATGATACCCAGCGCACGCACACGTGGATACCGATGGATCTCTCCATCACCGCCCGTAGCTTCACGGCCGTCTTCGTTGCCGCCACTAAAACGCACCGAGAAATATGGGTTTGTTGGAAATATCTGGGATTCGCCTTCACCCTGAATGCGGCTGTACTGCCTCATGAAGTGGATTGTCTCGCTTGTCCAATGAACTTCCATCCAATCCGAATCGTACAATATCCAAGCAGACTGGGTGAGGATGTATGCAAGCATAGCTTTCATCTTTGCTGTAAGATGGTATTCCCGGAGGACTGTAGCGAGAGAGACGCCCTGAGTTCTCTCTACAATTTGTATCGGAATCTGGCAGTCTAAACTTCGCTGGAGCTGACCATTCTGAATTCTGAGACATAGCCGTGCTTCAACTTCTTGACTAATAAATTCGCAGAATTCGCCAAGGCCGATTTCTTCGAACTTCTCGCGCATATGGGAATCTTCACTAACCGGATCTTGCCATGATACTACTGATTTTGCCGAATCTTGGAATCTGCACGAACAATTAGAACAAAGAGATTGTCAATCGTCATTTAGTGCCACACTTCGATGTCGATGTGCTTACCGCGGAGCAAGTAATTGAACATCCTGCCAGCAGCCAAACCTTGACTCGCTACTCAGAGGAGCAGAGGAGAACAGCATATCGAATTGCAGGTTACCATCTTTGTCGCGTGGTAGCACAGATCGAAGCAGCAGCCTTGTTAAATGGCGCTTCTCGAATAGACCCTCGGAGAGTTCTTCTGAGGCCCTAGAATTGCAAGTACAACATACATGCTTCCGGAGGATGTCGTATACCAATGCTTTCATTTCGCCGGGATCCTCACTAGGAGTGGTCTTAGACGGCGCGTATGGGTCACTAATGGTCGGTTTCTTGATCCCATTACTCTCAGTGTATTTTTTGATGCGGGAAAGCGCTTTCTGCCCCCAATCTTCTGGTATTCTCATCATGCTCTTCCGTATATTTTCTTCGGCCGACCTGTATTCGGCGGTATCAGGCACTGCTTTCTCCAGTGCTCGGAGACAAGGCAAGCCATCTCCTAAGCGTTCAGGAAACTAGCTAACGTTGTTAGTCTTAAGCCACATCCCGTTTATAAAGGATGCCATGTCCGAACACTCACAGAACATATCTTTTCAATATCTCGAAACACCTTTCGGTCGTGCTCCCCTTGAGTCGGCCATATTCCCTTCAAATGTTCTGCGGCAATATACAGCTCCGCTGCAAGCTGACCATGGAATCGTCGCCGTTTCGTTTTACCTAACTCCATGGCAATGTTAAACACCCTCGTGACCACATCCGGCGAGATATCGGGTGGTTTGTGAGAGGTCATCACAACGTTGGGACCGAATGGTGACTGTTGTGCGACAACATCGGACATAGGCAACTGTGTTGGTTTGCCATTCTTGCGATTTCTTAATATATAAGGCTGGTAGTATTTAGGTATATGGCAGGGGACTAAGGTACTAGGTACAGGTAGGTAAGTACCTGCAACTCATCTGGCCCAATTAAATCTCCGGGGAAATACAACTGTGATTACGGACTAGACAGGTAGGCAAGCGGAGGACAGAAAACTCGAGACCGAGAAGATTACGAACACCCACACGTTAAATTATATACCTGTTTTTCTTTTTTCTTTCTTTTTTCTTTTTTTTCTTTTTTAAGTATTTACTACTATTTTTATATTTCTTTTGTAACAGCTGTAGTTTTAATAACTACTAATATATTGATATTTTCATAAAACTTACTATTATAGTTATATAGTTAAATTTAGTTACTGGCTGCATAAGAGTTTTCTTATAAAAGCACCACTATACTTAATTAGCTGATTAAGTGCTTATATTGCTTAATGTATGCACTTGTTTATTTTGCGGTCTCGCTTTTCCTAACCTCCGCATGGTAGGTACAGGGAGGGATTGAGGTACGTGAACACTTCACGGGCGGGGCTAGCAGCTGTCCAAGGGTCACATTGATTATCGATGGAAATTTTAAGGCAGCGAATATTTCATGTCCTCATCTGTAACGTAATTTGTCATAGACGTTGATGGAGTAACTCTTTTTTTCTGCACTAAATTAATATTGCGATATTTCGATATGACGTTTGACAGACTTTACGCAAGAACAGAGCAGAAGGGTTAAGGTAGCAGTTGATAAGAGATCTAGAAACTACCTGGATAAGTAGATACCAATACTAAGCAACTTTGGGAAACAGCAAATGTCTGCATCCTTGAGATACTTAGCCTACTTTGTACGAGTTGAGAGGATGATATTGAAAATCACCCCATGAAACAGAGGTCGAATTCGGCTGCAATGATGGGCAAGTCCTCACCAGTGTCATGCTCAAGCGGCTTTGCACCGCTACCTTTCTTGAATCCATTCAAATGGCGAATGGTAATTTCCTCTACAGGTTCTTTCATTAATCTTTATGTGGTATACGGAATCCGATTCAGCGCAGATACAGAGGCAACAGTCTCCGCCTCAGACCAAGCAGCGACAAAAGAAGTCTCAGTTTGACTCGGCAAATGCCTCCTGCTAAACCAATCCATGCGCATGACTCAAACAAACAATCGCTATTAACCTGCCAATGTGTAGCACATACAATACAAAAACGAAAGGGGGTGGATGAAATCCTTCAAAGAGCTTGCGATCAAGCCTGTGTAATGACATCTGGAACTCCCAGCTCGACGCTCTCCTCCAGCATGGCTACTCCGTGCGGCACTTTGAGCGGAGATGGAGGAAACCGTTCACTCAATACAGGAGTCGATGCGGCACTTGTTGCTTCGTGGGATGATTCGTCGACGCTCAACTCTCGAAGGTGGCCACTTGCCGGCGTTTGCGGAACTGCCGATTCGGAGAGTAACATGTCAATCTGACTGAAAGAAGCCTTTTCCGAGGGAGTGGAACTACTTGCATGTTAGCTGCTTCACAAGAACGAGATACTGTTCTGAAATATAGCTACTCACCAGCCGATATCATCGATGCGGTCATCGGCGTCGTTCAAGTGAATCACTGGCGACGGCGGAGGTGTCCATTGCTGTGGATCAAATGTGCTGGATCCAGTAGCCTCTGCAAGCACATCTAGATTCTCGCATTTGGGGGAGTACTTGAGGCGCACAGAGACGTTGCCCGATGCTTTAGGTGTCAGAGACCAGTCAAAATCAGCATCGTACTCTTCGATCTCGGTGTCATCCCCCTGTCTTGTCCACAGACGGCGCCCACGAGCTATCTGGGCATCGATCCAGTCTGTGGCACTCATAGTTGATGCGTGTGAATCATGCGTCGAGTGAGCGGGTGAAGATTGAGGCTATCATAGCAATATTAATCTCAACTGCTGTAAAGGTATGTATACGCTAATGCAACTTACTAGAGGAACCGGACGGCAGCCAATGTTGGTGAGCACGTTTGCATCAACGACAGGTCGCTGGCCGAGGAGATGGAAGCTGTAGCCTGCTGCTGCAGTAGGGGGCACTTCGCCATCGGCAACAGCGTTGAGGCTCAGAAATGCGCGGTCTGCACAGCCAGGCCGACAGCTTTGGCATACTCGGTATTGGCATTCCTCTTGGGGAGTGCACAACCACGGCTTCTGGAATCCAATGTTGCATGAAGCGCTGTCTAGCCCATAAGGCTCAGCGAGGCGACTGAGTATCGCGGCGCTATTCTTGCGAACCTTGTCTCGCTGAATAACGAGCTGGACCTGGGATACCAGTCAGTGTCTAGACAAACGACTCGAACGGTCTCCAGGGGTAATGCCTACATTTTCACGCTGCCTGAGTATATGAGCAACCTGGTCAGGGCGGTACTTTGCAAGCTGCTCCTGGTTGATCTCCTGAAAGAAGCTGAGCCGGTCCTCACGAGCAGCAGGGCTCCTCTTTCGAATGCCCATCATTGGGGTCAACTGACTACCGAACTGGTCCATGCTGATCTAATTGCGGCCACAGTTAGCATTTTCTCCGCGGTAGTTTGTTAGCACAAACGGCGAGTTTCGTCGCATCTTCGCTGCCATACAAAGTCTCCTCTCGCCACGGCGTGTTCAATCAAGTCCTCTCTATCCTGCGTGCACTGGTAGAGCCATCCAGAAGGTCCGGGATAGTGACAGTTTGAACAGAGAAGACTTGGGCTATAGATTCTCGTCATGGTGGCGTGGGTGCATTGTGGCTCGAAGACTGGGCGCCTGTGCAAACCCGGAGGAAAGCGGTGATACATGATTGACGGGTTTTTGATCTCCTGTTTGAAGCAGAGATGAGCTGTGGTGAAGCTGCTGTCGACTCCAAAATGGGATAAGAGACGATGCTCGGGCGATGCTCAGGGGCTTGAATCCAGAGCTGGGTAAGTCCTAACGATGTTGGCGAAGAATGATGGCGAGGTTTAGGACGATGGAGAGGCCAAATATTGGACTATTGGGGAGTGAAAAGATGAAAATTTTTTGTTCTCCCCATTTTGGACGAGGCAGGCACTTGAAGGGGGAATCTGAAAGTTTTGCAGGCAGGTGGTGCCGGTGCGTGACTGACTGCCAGTGCCAAACAGCTGCCCGCCATTGTAGTGCTGGTGGCTCAACTGGAGGTTGTTGTTAGTGATTGACGCCTATGATTTCGGTGCTGCAGGTGGTTAAGATGCTGAACGAGTAGGCACTCTAGCATCTTGGAGGTTCCATCTTAGACTGGATGACGTGGAGCCAAGTTCATCCATCCAATTGACCAAACGACACAAAGTCCTATTCGATTAGCACTTAGATGATGAGGCTTCATTGTCGAGTGAATGGACAAGGCAGCTAGTATTATACTAGATAATGTTGACAATATGGCATTGACCTGAGCTGAGGTTTGCTTGAGCTACATGAGAAAGGGCTGAAACATTCGAGACAATTGTGTTGCAGTGTATCATAAGTCATCAACGTCTATGTGGGCAGCAATCATTGTTTGTCAAACACCAGAATCACAGAGAATGCAGCCAGAGACCGACGGCAATATAACAGTCTCTCCATTGGCCAGCAGAATGCAAAAAACACCACAGCCATTCATGATTCAACCAATATTATTCGATACATACACATATTGATCCAGCATGTATCACCTGTACGAGCGTGCACTAGCCTGCATAACAGCCAATATCGGCCAATGAACGCGCGCAATTGTCGTTTGTTATCGGCCCTCCACACGACACCGCCTGCCGACCCAATAGGAACGCCAACAGCTGCAGCTCCCCAAAACAAACAAAAACTTGTGCACTGCATCTCACGGGAGCAGCCATGCCGCCACCCAGGCACGGTTACGGCACGGTAGTGTATACAGTGCAGTACCTAGGGGGAGAAGAGGCGAACGATTGATTGCTTACAGGAACAGGCACAGGCACAGGAACGGGAACAGGCAAACTTGATCGGGAGTGAGGCGCTGCCACAGTCATCATCGCTCATCTCATCTGCACCATGCACGACAGACACGCGCGTGGCACGGCACAGCCAGCCCAAGGTTAGCCAGCCAGCCATGCAATCTCGGGTCCCCCCAGCCTCCAGCCTCCATCTCCATCTTATATCGTATCAAAAATCTTCGTGGTTGCTGTGGAGAAGGGAAATCAACCAAAGACGGTGCCGTCAATAACCCTCGCAGGGGCCGCAAAAGCGCGCGACTCCAGCCAATGGCGGCCGCTGCTGAGCAACAACACCACGACAAAGCAAAGACAACCTTGACCTTGCCAATGATGCTACCGCACGCCTCGTACAACTAGTGCAGTCCGTCCAGGTAGCGGCCGGCCGTGCCTTGGGCTTGCTTGGGGCCTGCTCGGGGCCTGGCAACCTTGCGACAGGCCTTCGACAGGCCTTGCCTCTCATCATCTCAACCCCCTGCCTCTCGTGCGTCTTAGCCTCGACCCAACACTCCAATCGCCAGCCCGGAGCCGCCCACATTTCGCCCACACTCGCCCACTTTCAGCCAGCAACGAGCAGCGGGAGCTTCAGGTCGCGACTCGACCGAACGCTGCGCTGCCCGATCGTGCGACCCCATCCGCTTTCCCAGCCTTTTTCTCACCTCCCAGCTCCCAGCTCCCAGCTCCGGGCTCCAGCTCAGCCCAAAAGCTTGCTTGCAGGTGCGGAAAACTGGAACCGCGCAGCCAGACGCGTCTCTTGATTCGGCCGCCGCGCACCCACCCGATGCCCAAAGCAGACACAAGTTTATTAGGTGCCATCGGTCGGATTACAGGAAATACGGGGGGATTCTCAGGTACGAAAGCTGTGGCTCTGGCTGTCTGTGTTCGACGGTCGAGGTCGAAGCTGTGCCTGTACTCGTAGTTACGGAGTACGGAGTACTGTAGCGCCAGTCCAGTACGAGTACAATCCCGTCGAGCATCCCGTACTCATCGATACCTACCTTTTGCCCACGCACCCCGTCGTGGCACAAGTACCCCCGTGTGGTCTGTCTGTACCTGACCTGCCTCATCTCATCTCTCTCGCTCGACCTAGACAGGTACGAGGTACCGGCGTCATCCTTCCCGCCCAGCCTCTCTCATTCAATCTCCTCTGCGCTTCTTCACTCTTCAATCTTACTCCCTCGCGCGCTCCCTCTCTCGCCTCTCTCCCTTCTTCCCACTCCCTTCGGGGCCGCTGAGAAGAATCGAAACGACAATCCCCCGGCACAATCGTCTTTGTCCCAGGACAAACCACGTCGAGTTCCCGCGAACGTTGCTGCTTGAACAGGTAAGTTTGGCATTGAGGCCGCTTTTTGTTGTTTGTTTTGTTTTGTTTGCTTCGCTGTGTGTTGCTGGTCTCGCCTGTCTGTCTCCCTGTCCCTACCGCAGCTCCCCTCAGGTTCAGGATCGCTTCGTCTTCCCACGCTGTCATCCTAGTGGACGCGACACGGTTGGCAAGGGGAGGCGGTTCAAGGGCCCTCCTCAAGTCCCCTTTGCCGAGGCAGCAAGTCCCAAACTGTATGCACTTGCATGCTCAAGAGCTGGATCAGCAAGCCCAGCGGACTCCAGACATGTCCAGGGCCCGGGGGGGTTGGGAGACCCACTCAGCGCATCAAGGCTCAGTGTCTCGTCGTGTAAACAAATCCATTGGCCAGGCCCTGTCACCACGACAGCCTCAATTGCTCCCCAATCTCTCCGCCGCCCGAAGCGTTTGCATCTGCTAATCATCCCGCCGTCGCGTCGTTGGACAGCCAGACCCTCTCCGCCCGTCTCATGACGACGTTTTATCCCTGACCAGCCCCACGAGAGCAAAGCTGCACGTCGATTGATCCTGCAACAACATCTCAAGTCGCTTGTCTCTGCCACTGTTGTTGCCGCCGCCGCTCCCCGTCGCCGACGCCACGATCCCCGATCACGACCACGACTCGACCATAGCGACACCGCCAGCAAGACGAGCACCATGTCGGTCAAATTCGAGCGGGACACGATCCAGACGCTCCAAGATGCGACCTCGAGCGCTCTTCAACCTTTCCAAAGCGTCACCGCCGACAATGGCCCCATAGTCCAGAGGTCCATCAAGACGGTCACCGAGAAGACGGTCGACGCGGCCGCCCAGCAGGCTGCTGAGCGCGCCGCCGCTCTCGCCGAAGGTCCCGGACCTATTCGAAGGGCCTTCGAGGGCGCCGCTCCTCTTCCCGGTACCAGTGGAAAGCATCCCCTCGCCGAGACTCTCGGCACGGCATTGACAGGAGGAAAGGCCATGGCCGGCACCAAGGGCTATCTGGCGGTACGTTTTTTTGATCCTGGGCGCGCAAACCGAGCGAAGGAGAATGGAGGAGGAAGAAAAGCCACCAGAGGTTGGTAGTGGGTTTGAAATTAGGTTTGGCTAACAGCTGTTTTAGGCCTACATCAAGGAGCTCGAGTCGAACCCTCTGCGCACCAAGATGCTCACTGCCGGTACCCTCGCCGGAGCTCAGGAATTCCTCGCCTCGTGGCTAGCCAAGGACCGCAACAAGCATGGCAACTACTTCACCTCGCGCGTCCCCAAGATGGCCGCGTACGGTGCCTTGGTCAGCGCTCCCCTAGGTCACTTTCTTATCTGGCTCCTCCAGAAGCTCTTCAAGGGTCGCGTTAGTCTCCGGGCCAAGATTATCCAGATCGTGGTCAGCAACCTGGTGGTATGTGCTCATCCAATCTAATAAGCGAATTGCTTGCTCTACTCCCTCATGACATCATTCATGCTAACTGATTCATGCTTAGATTGCGCCTATCCAGAACAGCATCTACCTGGTCGCCATGGCTCTCATTGCCGGCGCTCGTACGTTCCACCAGGTTCGCGCCACCGTCAAGGTCGGCTTCTGGAGAGTCATGCGCATCTCGTGGCTCACGTCCCCCATCTGCCTGGCCTTTGCCCAGCAGTTCCTCCCTGACGAGCTCTGGGTTCCCTTCTTCAACTTGGTCTCCTTTGTCATTGGCACTTACATCAACACCCTCACCAAGAAGAAGCGTCTCGCCGCCCTGCGCAAGAAGCACTACGGTGAGAGCCGCGAGACTCGCCCTCCTTACGGCGACAGCCGTGACAACCGTCCTCCTTATGGCGATAGCCGTGACAACCGCCCACCCTACGGTGACAGCCGTGATAACCGACCTCCCCAGATGGGTCGCCCCGGTCCCGAGGATTATCCCCCTCCTCCTACCAACATTGGCGGACACAACCCCCAATACTAAAGACAACTGGGACCTAAAGGCCTACAATGATACCCTGGCGGCGGACATGCGCTGGAGTACTCTCCCCTTCTAAGGCAGCCAGGTAATTAAAAAAAACAACCATAATCTGAAGTGTGGCGGAAGATGTTAAGCCATTTGTTCCCTCGCGTAATAATTGGCAAAGGACGCGAGAGAAGGGAGCACGAATTTTTCTAAGTGAGAAAAATTGCCAGTGAGAGCTTTTGTTTTCGTCTCGACGACATGATTTTGTCTTTGGAGGCTCCATGTGTCAAAATGAACTGCTCCTCTTCTTCTCCGAGGAGAGATATGATGCAATGAATGGGAGGTATTTGAGTTGGAAAGGTGGCTTTTGGGGGGGAGGGCAACGCGATGTTTGTTAGTTAATGACTTGGTTAGATGCTCCCTGTATAAATGTTTGATTTTTTGACGTTTTTGTCTCTTTCTTTTTTTGGTTTGGTCCGCACATGTATTTGTCCTCTTTGTTGTTTTTCCCCTGTTAATGTCGTGTATCAAGGTAGATAGAGTCCGTCTGGGCGTGCCGTCTATATACTTTGACGTAAATTGAGGTGGTTGTACTGTTCCTGAATCGTGCATATGGCATGTGTCGAGGGCGTGATCCAAATGTGACGATGTAATGATGTGCAAGTTGGGTGTTGCTATTGGCTTCCAGCATGCAGATTCGTGTCCTTTCCATGATGGATACAGAGATTCATGAATCGCAATAATGTCGTCGGTGGTTGTTTGGGACAACCAACTCTTGTGCCTTAAACTGATCATCGACTCAACTTTTTCGACTGAGGAACATTGGCTCAGTGGCTGCTTGCACATCGTCTTTTGGGAATTCGAGTAGTCATATCCTGGAGATATACCCCTTTACCAGCCTCCTCAAACACCCGCCTCGCCATCCGTACCGGCATCAGCCATGACACCAGGGCTCCAGTACTCCCACTCGCCCTTGGTCTGCTTGTCCACCCACAGCATCCCACCAGCCATCAGATCGTCGATAACCGTCTTGCATCTGGCTTCGTCCCAGCCGAGGTTGTCCCGCAACATGCCCACGCTCACGTATCCCAAGACCTGCGCTGCCTCCACGACAGCAGCCTGGTCGGTGCTCAGCTCACGCGGCACGCTACGCACGTACTCCTTGCGGCCGACAGTAACAACAGCATAACTGCCAAGAGGCTTGAGCGTCTCGACGGCGCGGCGCACATCGTCATCACTGATCGAATCCGCGCCCTCCATACGACCCTTTGACACGCGCTCACGCAGCTCCGATAACCCTATCAACCCGCCATTCTCGCCTCGCGTCGCACCGCAAACCTCTACAATGCGCACCGCCAACTCAAAGTAAAAGTCATTAACCGTCTTTCCGAGGAGCTGCGCCCAGACGGACGTTCCGGAGCCGCTGCTGTGGTTGTTTGACGAGGCGAGGGGGTCGACGCCGATGGCGGAGCACATGCGTGCGAACTGGGCGCGGAACGAGGGGTCGGAGCGAATGTCCTTTGCGTGGGTCTGGGCGAACTGCTGGAGGAGGGAGCGGAAGACGGCGAGTTGAGTTTCGAGGGCTTGGGCGTTTGTGGCGCGGAGGGAGGAGCCGTGGGAGGCGAATTGGCGGGAGGTGATGCGGGAGCGGTCGAAGGCGGCGATGCCGACGCCTTTGCGGGACATGATGGTGATGATGGATGATGATGATGATGACGTTGGTGGATGAAGGGAGTTGTAGGTGATTAGATAGAGGGAGATAGAGGAGGGGTTGAGGAGAGAAGATTAAGTGGTGATGGAAGAATAAAGAAGAGAAGTAAGTATAAAGATGGAAGAGTGATGAAAAAGGTTATAAAGAGGACAGAGAGAGAGAAAGGGTGAGGCTCAAGTTGAGGTTGAGTTTCAATAGGGAGGTTCCGATTTGGAGGGGCGGCACTCAGCGGGGCTGCCAAGGCGGCGAGGGTGCCGAGAGAGCTGAAGGTACAGGTACATACACGCACCGCTAACGGGGGGTGCTATAAATTGTACAGCATAACTAACATCTTACATGTAGGAAATTCAGTAATAAATGATGGAGGAATTGGATAAGATATTCAGGTGGCTTTTGTGCTCGGGGTAAATGAAATGATGGAGTTGTGCACAGGTGAGTAGCTGAAGCTGGAAGCAACTTGTATAAACGACTTCACTGGCGCACTTTGGCTTCAAAGAGATTATAGTGTGGCGTGGCATAACTTTTAGTAGTCTTGAAAGATATCATAACAGAGTATAGGAGATGCGGCCGCTCAGTAATACTTGGATACAGTAATGGCCACAGAAGAAATGATTGATTATACCTTATTTATACCGGAACTAAATGTGTCATGTTCACCTTGTTGGTTTAAACTCAACCGCATCCTCAGATATGTAGGGTAGCTACTCTCCTCGTATTAATGCATCATCAGAGTCAAGAAGAAAACCATCATAAGCAAAATCGTCAAATTGGATTCTACAAGGCTTTCGCGCCCCTAATGAAAAAAAAAAGTCATTGTTACCAGCCATTCCCACCCTATCCATTGTTCTCTGCAACCCGTAATGACCGTCATATTAACCCTCTATCCCAGCGTCCATCATGGAGAAATTTCAAAAAAAAAAAAAGTCGTAAGAGCCCACTCCCAGGGCCGGCCAAGTTTCCGTTTCTTTTCAATAAACGGAGTCTAGTTTCTATCCTCAAGCAAAACAACAAATTGTGACATGTTTGACGTGTCAGATGAGTCTCTTTTCCCCTTCCTTACTGTGTGGCGCATTGTGTCTGGCCTTCGCCCTCGTCGTCGTCTTCCCATTCGTTGCCGAATCGAGGATCGCCTTGATCAGCGCCCATCTGCGTTTCCAAGTTAGCATTTACCAGATTATACCGGGTGTGGAATATAAGTCCTGCTCACCTCTTCAATGTCAGCGCCGTCTTCATATTCGACCTCGTCAATCTCCTCAGCCTCCACGGCTGGCAGTGGTGGTGGCAGCATCTTTGCCAATGCCTCATAGGCAGATTCATCCTTCAGCCAGTCGTCCTCGGGGAACTCGACCTTGACCAGGAGATACAAGTCTCCCCTGGCGTCGCCCCTCTTCATGGGCATACCCTCGCCAGGGATCTTGATGCAGTCCACTGGCTTCAGGACCTTGCCCCGCGGTCGGTTGAGCTGGATACCCCGGCCGTCGAGGTGTTTCAGCACCACGCGGTTGAATCCGATGAGGGCCTCGCTCAGGGAAACAGTCAACTCTGCGGAAAGATCATTTCCAAGTCGAGAAAAGACATCGTGGGGCTCCTCGATAAGGGTGAAGACAATATCTCCGGGTATCTGGTCTGGATACTGATCTGCCTCTCCCTCCAGAACGATGCGCTCGCCCTGCATGGATCCCCGGGGAATGTAAATCTCCAGCGCCTTCTTCTCTTGTGTGGTTCGCTTGCCCTTGCACTTCTTGCACCTGTCCTTCTCCTTGTACACCTTGCCGGAGCCCGTGCAGTGATCGCACAGGACAGTCTCGCGGCGCATCATGCCGGGGCCAATCTGTCTAATGGCCTCGACCATGCCGTGGCCCTTGCAGCGCTCGCAGGAAGTGGGCTTCGCCTTCTCCTTGCCTCCAGAGCCCTTGCAGACGCTGCAGACGACCTGCTTGTTGGCAGAGAACTTGACAGTCTTGCCCTTGTATAGTTCTTCGAGCGTGACCTTGTATTCCTGCTCCTCGTCCGGTCCCTTTCGGGGTCTCATAGGGCCGCCAGGACCGCCGGGGCCACCGGGGCCGCCCATGTTGAATCCGAACATCTGGGACAGGATATCGTTGAGATCGACCTCGGGGCCGCCGGGGCCTCCTCGTGAGCCGTCAAAGGCAGCCATGCCGTGGGTGTCGTAGAGGTGGCGCTTGTCTTCATCGCTGAGGATTTCGTAGGCTCGGCTGGCCTCCTTGAACTTGACCTCTGAGTCTTCGCGCTGCTCCTCGGGAACTTTGTCTGGGTGGTATCTCAGTGCAGCCTGTTCAGATTAGCTTGGAATGAAGCGAATGGGATTCGGAATCGGTGTTGCGGTACCTTGCGATAGGCCTTTTTGATCTGGTCGGGCGTTGCACCTCTGTCGATTTCGAGGATCTCTGGAGACGGAGAGGTTAGATAAGACAAGAACAGGAAGAGGAGGGAAGACAGAAGATGTGTCCAAACGCTCAAACATACCATAGAGATCAATTTCCGCTTCGGAAGCCATACTGACGGCTGATTGTCGTTTTGCTGGAGAAAATGCAGATTTTCAAAGCGATGGCAGAGTGGAATCCAGAAAATCTTTTGGCGTGGCGCGGGGTCGATGCTGGAGCCTGCAAACGTACGAAGTCCAGCTGCTGCCTTGCCAATCAAAGACTGTATGCAAGGCTGATGAAACAAAGAAAACACCAAAGAAGAAAAAAGGTGATGAAATCTCCGTTTGGCCGTATCGGAGTTGGAAATTGGGCAAACAAATGGGAGGGCAGCTAAATTGCATTACTCGCAAAAAGATTTACCGGCTCTTTGCATCTGCCGCTTGCCCGCCAACGCAGCGCCACGGCTCTGACAGTGACTTGCGGGACGTGGATCAGGTACCCCGAATTTGCTTGGTTGTGCATAGCTCGGGGCTTGTATCACACAAGTACAGGCATAATTTACGATAGAAGTCTTTAATCAAGATAATGGAGGCCTCTATAGCGTTTGATTCAATTACCAGGACACAGGGTTAGTGCTGTCACCTGAATTTACAGTCCTCGTCACATTGTAACTCTCTGAATGTCTTATACTTGATAGTACTTCGCCCCGCGATAGACGGCCATTTCTTTGTCTTTATCGTCGCCTCTATCAGCCTTATCAGCAATCTCCATATCTAGCCGAACCTGGCGCCACATGTGGCGTCGCATCAAAAATTACGCCTCACATATCAAAGTAAACGCATGATGCCTTTCACTCATTATCCACACAAGATATGATGAATGAGGCCATACACGATTGTGGCTTTTTATCATGTCCTCATCCGTCCTTCGGCTGAGTTTACAGAGATTGGGTAGCCGTTCAATATGTGAATCACGGATAGCCACCTCCAGTCACCAGTTGAGCCGAAGTTTTGGCACATCTGCCGCTCTTCGTTGTGACGGACAAAATCTCTCTGGTCTATACACAATCAATTCAAAACACCCAGGGGAAGAGAAAAGATGTCAATCTCAAAAACGAACTTATAGCTCGGGATTGAAAGGTCTAAGGAGCAAGAATAAGAAACACAATGATGCAGCTTCTCTTACCTCGGATTCACCCACAATTCTAGGCCAAAGCGCCGACCTCCCGATCCGCGCCCGATTTGCTCCGTCTCCAACGGGATACCTGCATCTGGGGTCTCTGAGGACAGCGCTTTTTTGTAAGCTATCTGTGCTTGCTTCCAATGGAGGAGCCTTTATCCTCCGCATCGAAGATACAGATCAGGTACGGAGGAGTCACTCTCAGTGAAAAGGGACATGTACTAAACAAGGCTATATAGAACCGTCTGGTAAAAGATGCCGAGGAGCGATTAATGAAGGACCTTAAATGGGCAGGGCTATCATGGGATGAAGGACCAGACTGTGGTGGACCATATGGTCCATACAGACAAGTAAGTTGAGATGACTCTCAGACACCCTGTTCCATCTAACAGAGTGTAGTCTGAGAGGTTACCCGTTTACCAAGAACACGTCCAAACACTCTTGGACCATGACCACGCCTACCGCTGCTTCTGCACTCATGAACAGCTGGAGTCTCAGAAACGTGAACTTCACGAGGCCGGCAAGCCGACTATTTACCCTGGGACATGCCGCTCCATAGATGCAGCTGAGTCGGACCGACGAGCAAAGGCCGGAGAGTCTCACGTAGTTCGCTTCAAGAGTGACAAGTTTGGCCGGCCTAAGCTTCACGATGCCATTTACGGGCGATTCCAGAAGAAGGATATGGAGGAAGATTTCATTCTGATGAAGACGGATGGATTCCCCACGTATCATTTGGCCAATGTAGTTGATGACCACTTGATGAAAATAACACACGTAATCCGCGGCGAGGTAGGTGATCCCATATTTCCGGCTACTGGCGCAACTACATGAGATTAACCATATCTGCAGGAGTGGCTGATCTCGACACCGAAACATGTTGCCTTGTACGAAGCCTTCGGCTGGCAGCCTCCGACGTTTGCGCACCTTGGCTTGCTAGTGGACCTAGACGGCAGCAAGCTCAGCAAACGAAATGATAGCGTCAACATATCCAAGTACCAGACTGGGGGCACATTCCCGATGGCTCTGCTGTCCTGGCTGGCCAACCTCGGATCCTCATTCAAACGAGATGTGCAACCGCCTCGGACGGTAGAGGATGTGGCCAATGCTGTACGTTTTGACCTCTCGGGTATTCTACAAACACTGCTAACATGGGATAGTTGACATTCAAATTCACACGTGGTGGAATCAAATTGAACCTGTCAAAGCTTGAGTACTTTAACAACAGGTACCGTGATGCGATGCTCTGGAAGCCTGTCCAGGAGTTGGCAGACCAGGAGGCAAAACTCATCGATCAACACCTGACGCAACCCATATTGAACGAAGTCGAGGCAATCACAAACGGAAGCATCGAAAGTGCGGAGTTGACAGCAAGAGCATGGCACCTACCGTTTGAGCTCGTTCCAGCATTGACCGATCCTACGAAGAATGGCCAATACGTGTACAAAGCACTTGTATCCAAACAGGGAGGCTTCCAATCTCCGAGGGACCTGATATCACAGCACCCGTATCTCTTTTGGCGTGTGCCATTGGACGTTTACAAGACTTCTCTTGCGAAAGCAAGACCTGAGCCCAAGGTTCTCGATGCTCTCGAGGAGGCAATCTCACAAGAAGCTTCCTGGAATGGTGACTGCAGCCAGGTAATGCAGGCCATACAGTCAAAAGTCGAGCCCCAGGGAATCGACCAGCTCACAATTCACAATGTATTGCGAGTGATTGCCGCCGGTGGGCAGGATGTTGTCTCTCAGAGCAGCTCCAGGATGTTTGCTCTTCTGGGGCGAGATGAGTGGACACATCGGCTGAACGCTGTCAAGGAGCTTCTCAGCGAGCTGAATTAGGACCGAATAATTCGATGGTGTTGCCGGCGGCATTCTCCCGCTGGATGGTGAAGGTGTTGCCGCTCCCTCCTTTCTCCCTCCAACTATTGACACACGATAGACTGTACAATAACACAATATGAACTGTATAAAATGCTTTGCTCTGCGTTTGCCTCTGTCATTAGATGTATATAGAGGCGCCCCTACGGAAACCCCAGAAGAGCCTGTCGACCCACGATGCCACTCCCGCCAACTGACTGACAGCTGGCAGCCCCCTTTTCACATATTCGACCTACTGCCCTGGCAAGCATAAAAAGGTGCACCGGTAATAAGGTGCAAAAACTTCGCCATTTCTTAAAACTTTGCGTTTCCAACTCTTCCTCTTCCACCTCACGCCCTTTGGCTTCGCCTTTCCGCATTGCTCCAGATTCACCCCCAAACAAGAGGGTGGAAGGACTTCGACCATACTCAAGCAAGTACATACCGAACAATCGCTTTGCAAGAATGAATGATAATCCGCGCGAAGATCAGTTTCAAGATCCTCCGGGATTCTTCTACGTCGCTCTTACTGAAGCAATCGCAGACAATAACGAGGACATGATGGATGCTGACTTGACGGACGAGGACTTGATGGCTCTAGAGGAGGCAACCCTCCGAGACTCCTCCTCCTCCCCCACCGAGATTCTCGATCACGATGCTGATGACATTGCCAGAGAGAGAGAGCACCTGGCAATCTATGCAAACATTCGAGCTGCGATGCTTGAAGGCCAGCTTGCACGTGCTCGCGCTGAAGTGAACAGACTCGAAGGACCCTTGACACTTGACGACGTCATGCCCGTTCTGGAGCTGTACTGCCAATTTATTCGCCTCGTTTGTCCCCAGAACGACTTCGACAGAGAGAAGTGGATTCGATCTCGTGAACGATGCCTAGAACTCCAAAGACGATTCTTCGAAAAGAAAGAAGTATACTGCCTCATCCAAGCGAAATGCGAAAAGATGCGCGAGAGATGCGGCGACCTCAACGACAAATGCGTCGCCATCTGTGAGTACTACGACAAATTCCAAGAACGAATCAACGGCCTCTTTGAAGAAGACAAGGAAGAAGACGAAGACGAGGAGTTGTACGACATGATGCGAGGCAAGATGGGCGCAAACGAGCAGCGGATGGAGGGTTTGTTGGAGGAGGGCACGAATTTGATGCAGACGATTGAGGCGTATATGCTTTGGGCTTATAAGCTGGAGAGAAAGGCGCTTTATAATATCTATCAGCTGCGACGCTTTGAGGGGGTTCTTGATGATATTCTGCGGTCGTTTGATTATTGGTTTGGGGAGCTTTGAGGTTGGATATTGGAGATGGTGATTCGTTGTCCAGTATTCCGTGGGAGTTGCGATTTTGACGCGTTGGGGGAGTTATTTACGCAACACCATGTACACGCAGAAGCAGTAGTGGGCAGATTCTAATGAAGAGGGTATCGGTTCATTTGACATGGAATGTC
This sequence comes from Trichoderma atrobrunneum, assembly GCA_003439915.1. NCBI lineage: Eukaryota > Fungi > Ascomycota > Sordariomycetes > Hypocreales > Hypocreaceae > Trichoderma > Trichoderma atrobrunneum. The sequence continues at coordinate 111,175 of PNRQ01000061.1, forward strand.
CGTTCCAAATTGTATGTGTGATGACAGCTCTCTACCAAAATCTTGACTGACCTCAACATGGGTGGGTATTCGTATTCGTATAATTCCACTCAAGAATGTCAGTCTCTCATACATGTAAAAAGGAATTCACCTAGGAGTTGTACAGAACTCGCATCCAATCAGCCATGAAGCATTTTCATTTCTAAAATTATTAACTATTCTAACGGGGAATCAGATCAACATAAAAAATATCCAATCATTCGCGTTTTCATCTCGGCAAATTATAAATCATAAGAATCAGGTCAACGGCATATCCCAACGGCGCGTAAAAAAGAAGTTTCAAAGCACCAAAGCACCAAATCTCGTAGTCTCAAGTTTCATCGATCATTTTTCGTCTAGGGGACTGAATTAGTTTCGGACGTAAGCCCACATCACGAAAAGGTGAGCTTACTGTTTGTTTAGTTGTATCCAGGCAAGACATTAGACCACCGACTTTCTCAGGGCTCGGAAACGACGGATCAACACAGGGGGGAGATGAGTCTCGTTTTGGTTCACCCAAGTGTTGTTGATGCTGACAGTGGTGTTGGGGTAATAAGGAGTAGAAGGAGCAGAAGCCGCGATGACTGTTGTGTTGACAGCGACAGTTCCGTTGCCAATGGCCGTCGAGTTCCAGTTGACAATGGTCGTCGTGTTCCAGTTGATACCGGTAGTAGAGTTCCAGTTGGTAGGAGTTGATGTGTTCCAGTTAACGACGGTAGAGTTCCAGTTGCCGAAGCGATACGTGGGCACGGCTCCAGCGACGGCGGCGCAAGCAGCGACAATAACGGCAGAAGTCTTCATCTTGGGCTTTGGAAGTTTGTATCGACGGATGTTTCCCTTGTGGCTTGTAGGCTATAAACGAATGATTTGCTTTGTTTAAAAGAGCGTGGACAGTCACGAAAGCAAGCAACAACAGCTAGTATCACGACTTCAAGCAAGGGGGACAAACGCAGCAAGAAAAAGGGAAAAAGAGAAGAGGGCCAAGCCGAGTGCATGGGGGAAAGGCTCCTTTACTAAATACTCGGGATCCATTCGAGGCAGCCTCGTCTATACGTCGAATGTTGGCACTTTGTTCAGCCCGCTTTGCGTACTCGTACTTGCAACGGAGTCATTACTACGACTACGACTATCAGTACCCTTGGTCATTGGCTAGGGGGTGAACCTTGACCTTGCACGGAGCCTCAGCCGAAGAGACGAGGCCATGTACCGACAGGAAGAAAACAGGTACATGGCACTTGGGTATGGTCGGTGTGAGAGTCAGTCAGTCGGATAGGAGCACAGATGGACGAAAGAGTTCGTCTGCCACGGAAACAAATGGATCACCGGTGGGACCGACGTTATGGGCCTAGTATTAAACGGTGACATGTGAAAAGACGATGTCTGTTTTTGGATAGAAGTAGGCAGGGGGGAAGAGTTCGCTTGTTGGCGAGAGAAGGAAAAAGAAATGAAGCAAGCTTGGTGTGGTTTCTGCTGTACTTGGAGGGTTCATGATAGTGAGATGATGGAGTCATTCTAAGTTGACACTAATGGCAATGCCGAGATTATATTGTTCTCTTTTTAATACAATAATTGTTGTGCTGTTAGCAATGACGGTGAGATGATTATTAAAAGAAAGAGAAAATATGAGATTCTGGGATTGTCTGCCTTATCGACCCCCTTTTCCGTACAGAACCTGTCGTTATCTATCTCCATGCTAAAAAAGGCCCCATCACCAACATTTTTTCGCGGGACGACCAGACAAGGATACGGTGGGACCACCAAAAAGAGCCGAATGTTCTCGTTCAATGAGTATCGCCCATCATAGACGATAATCTATTATTTAAAGATGTTGTTGTAGAATAAAGTTGGAGAGCTTATAACCTCCTAATATCTCTCGTTTGTATGGCTCCAAGGACTCGTTTCCAGGCTTCACTCGAGATTGTTTGATCTAGCGGTGTTACCACAGCACGTGCTTTTCTATGGATCTCACCAGAAGAATTCGCGGCCCAGCTCCATAAATCTCGTCATTCTGCAGCAAAATACGACAGTTCATCGGACTCGCTCTCTTTTCTCCCACCGCATATCCAACAAGGGAAGAATGTTCCGGAAACACAAGGAAGCAAACAGAAAGAAAGAAAACAAGAAGAAATAGAAGAAGAAGCACAAGGAAATATCTCCCAGTGCCGCTCATTCACTCATTCAGTTAGGTAACTCATCTACAAACGCCAATCTCAGCCACACCCGAGCCAATCTCGCAGATCATGCAACGCCAAATCTTGCACATCCGCAAACTAGCACAAAATCGAAGAACCTAAGCGCCAACGTCGTCGTAGCCGTAGTGCAAATAAGGCACAATATATCTACGACACTACAACACTACGATATTTAGCACATGCAGCCCAACGCGGATAAAAAAGGGGTGAGCAGAAGATAGATCGCCAACTATGCCATGGTAGGTAGGTCAGTAAAAACACCATCGCCAAAACACCAAATTAACCACCATATTGAAATTACGGTACTTCGTAGACTAAATCGCCCGCACAAAACGGTCTTTCTGCATCTCCCACGCTTTATATCCGATGCATCGCTAAGAACAGTCGAGAAAGCTTCCACAACACTAACCCCCATGCTCTTCCTCCACACCCCCGGCTTGTCTAGGTCAAAAAGCAGGTTTTGATATGGGACCCTTGCACAGCCTCTCAACAAAAAAAATCTTCGTCACTTACCGACTCTTTTTCTCTTTTCTCTGCTAAGCTCTTAGTCTTAGTATTATCCGATATTGTTCCTGCTTGGTCCCCTGTCAGATGCTGCATGGTGTCGATCCACCACCTGATTCGGTTTCTTTCTTCCCGGGTCCTGGTTCATCTCTTATCGGCATCTGGCGAATCTGAAATCAACCTTATCATTCCTTCAGGGGCGCTGCCAGTCTGAGAATCTACATATATACTGTATAACCATCACCAGATTGTCGAGTCACAGCTTAACACGTCGGGAGTTGTTCCATAAGTATGAAATAATTCAAGTCGTTGCACATAAGTGGCCTGAAACCAAGGCTCTCTAACTATCCCAAACATATCAACCATCGTCTTCTTCCCCCAGACAAGGCCGCATAGCCCGTCTTTTTTCTATCAAGCATTCATCTTTTGCACTGCCCCTTTCCCCGTCCCAGTATGAAGACCTGGGGAGAAACCCCCGCATCCCCATACCAGAACCATGTTTCTCGCTCAACGAGGTCCATCTCCAACAGGGACATCATCCATATAAGAAAGAACAAAGACGACCAAAACAGAAACCCCCCACCAAGGGCCCATTACTCAACACTGCCTCTTCTGCTTCGGTTGCCCGCTACATCATATGCCAAGAAAAAACAACGGCACAACAAGAAAACTTCATGCCGTGTGTCCCAGTACAAACGCACTAATAGAAAAAAAAGATACGAGAAAGTAAAAGAAGAGAAAAATAAGAGGCACTTTATAGTGTCGCGCTCGGCCTAAGCATCTGCAATCGAAGCATCTCGAGAGCAATAACGTTGGAAAAAACCGAACAAGAAAAGAAAACGGTAAGCTCTGTCGCTATTGTGTCGTAATCGGTATCGTGACCTAGGAAAATAGTCCGCTGTGTTCTGTCGAGAGCATCGGATAGGGTATAATTGCATCGTGCATATGTATAAAGAGAAGAAAAAGAAATCCAATTTTAAACTTCGATGACCCAAACCTAGAGAGAAAGAATGTTAGACCAATTAAACTGACCAAATCGCAGCATGCCAAAAGGGGAAATGGGGTGTGTAATCCTCAAGGCAGCAACAAACTCTAGGCTCCAAAGGTCAAGCTTACCTCCATCTTGCCAACATCCAACCTCTGTCTCTTTGCAAGGCTCTTTGCGCTCTGGATGGCCACGTCCAAGTCGTCTTGGTCGCCCATCGTAATCATGTCGTCTGGCACATCTTCGTCCTTCATCTTGATCTTGAATCGCTTTCGCAGCCCAAACTTGTCCCGAATGCGGTCCACAAAGTCCGAAAACTCGATCGATGTACCAATCATAATGTACCTCACGTCGTCTGCGTGAACCTTGACCCGGATCTTGCGAATGTCGGGTCGTCGCGAAGCCGCACGGGATGGTCGAGATACAGATCCAGGGCCACGTCGCACATTGGATACCATCTCGAACTCGCCCTCGTCGAAAGACCCGTAGTCATAATCCGAACCTTCGTCGTCATCGTCGTATCGTCGAGATCGAGACTGCTTGCTTCCCCGAGAGCTCTCTCCATACCCATCATATGATTCATCACCGTATGGGGACTCTTCTTCAATAACCCGCTGTCTCCGAGAGGGTTCTCTTGTAGAGAAGCCTCTAGCAGGCGCAGCCGATACCGAGCGCGAGTGCTTCGGGGCGCGGTCCTGTGGAGATGGAGCCTTCTCATATCTCCTACTGCTCTCTTGTGTCTGGATGCTAAGCTTCGCGGGGTTCGCCCTCCCTCCAGAGTTGCGTACAGAAGCACCTCGGGATGGGAGGCGGTCGTTCTCCGGTGGAGGTGTGGGAGGAAAGTTATTGCGGTTGGTCGGTGGTTCGGACTGCTGTCTTCGGGATTGGATGCCTGGCTTGACCAGGTTTGTCGCCGCAAAAGACAAGTTTTCGGTCGGTCGGTCGTCTTTGGCTTCTGTTTTGGCCTAAGGAGAGACAGATAAGCAAACGAAGTGCATGCCGGGAGACTTGAAGTACTCACATTTTTGATCTCGGAACCGGCAAACCCGGTGAATGCATTGGATCGGTCTGAGGCTGCAACTAATCTGGCCTTGCCAAGGTAGTCCTTGGTCTTCAGGTTGCGAACCTTGGCTTCGTTGGGTCGGTAGACGACACCCACAGGGATAGAAAACACGGTATAGCCCTGTTGTTACTGTAAGTCAAGTGTTTCTCCCTCCACAGACATGTTGGATAATGCTGACCTCGGCCTCCTCCCGAATAGCTTCGTCAATGACGTTGTGGTCTTCGACGACCTTTTCCTTAACGGCATACGCCAAATCTTGCAGACCGGCCTCCTTCTGCTGTAGGTAGATGTAGCATAACCCTCGGTTGAATAGGACCTCGCACGAGTATAGCTTGAAGAGGAGACCCAGCTGGGCATAGTCGATCACGCTGTTACCTCGCAGATACAGCAGGGTATCGTTGAAGTTGGCCAAGGCCTCTTCGAAATCGCCGAGCAAGAAATTCGAGACGCCCTGCTGAAAGTAGGCAACAGCTAGGTACTGATCCAGTCGGATGGCGCGTTGGTAACACTCGACCTAGGGATAGCACAAACGCATGGGTTAGCAGGACAGATGGAAGCGTTGCTGGGAAGAAGGGTGCAGCCTACTGCTTTCTCATGCTCGCCCAGAGTGGCATGGATGACACCCATGTTGAAGAGAATCTTGCTCGTGTCGGCGATCTTGTCGAACTCTCCGAGGGCGTCGTCGAACTCATTGTTGTCGTAACGGCCTAGGGCCGAGACCCAGGTCTCAATCTCCTAGAAGCCCACGATATCAGCATTCGCCACGCCATCATCGACAACGGCTACCTCTCTTACCTGTTTCAACGACATCGTGTCTTTCTATATGTGAGAGCACACTGTTGGTGGCAGAGTGGCTGGCTGAACACCGGCGTATAGACGAATATATATCCAATGCCCACAAAGGAATTGGCGCCTTAGAAAGCTGGGGCCTAAGTGAGACAAGGGACAGCACGGCCTATCGGGCTTCGGCACTTGGAGGGGGTAGAGACCAGCTTTAATTGCAGCGTGCTATCTTGTCAGATCAGAGTCCAATGTCTTTTTGGGTTCCGGGATGTTCAGTTCCCCCGCCCTTGGCTGGTATTGGCTCAAGAGATTTGTGCGAGGCGGGTGTACCTTGGCGAGGTGTGGCGCGAGCCGAGGGAGATCCCGTGATAATCCTCGAGGCTATCGACTCCCAGAATCGACAGTCGGAGAGATTTTCTCAGGCCACCAAGACGCCCTGTTTTCTTCTCTTCGCTTAAACGTCAATAAGCCTATTATTGTCTCTGCAAGTCGGAGACAACTTGAGTTGTGGTTAGAAAACCCCGAAGTCGAGCGAGCGTATACGATTCGCTACTCCGAGCTCTGTGCGTCGACAGAAGGGGAGCAACAAATTCGTGGGGTATGTGTACAACAAGCGGTGCTGATCTGTAAGATGTCACCCGATTATTTTGGCGCTCCCTGTGTGTATCTTCTCTGTGTTGCAGTGTGAAGAATCCGGCCGGCCGAATGATTGGAATTTTTTATTTTTAGATGTCCTGACCCCGGGAGCAATGAGTGAATTAAGTCGAGCTGACGATGAAAAGCAGAAAAAAAGATTGTAGTGTTCCCAAAGGTGGACGATGGGTTTTGCGGCGCTATCGACAAGCCAAGGTGACGGGCCAAGTAGCGTGCATTTGGGCTGGGAAGTTGAACAAAAAGAGTGAGTGACGAGTGGAGAGAGAACGAGGGGCAATGGGCGTGGCGTGCAGTAGTAAAATGGAAAATTGGGACTCGGAGCTTAGCATGGGATGGTGGAACTGGGAACTGACCTGCCGTTCTCTGGGGGGTGCCACGGTTTTGGACATGGGCTGGTGAAGCTTCACCTTTGTTCCAAATCTCACGAGGGGGTCAGTGAGCGGCCAAACGCCGTGCCAGGGGGCAATCTGGGAAGGGGGTACGCAAGCCAGCCTGAACGGAGTGTACGGAGTAGAGTGTAAAGCTGTGCCCCAGCCTCGGCATTGGCCTTGACTTGGCCTTTGAAGACGTGTACAAGTGCAGTGCAGTGAAAATGTGACATGAGAGGTCGATGGTCGTCGTGGAACCAGGGGTGGCGGGTCTGCCTCCCTGTGTCGCAGGTCGATACCAGGTCTACCGGTGGCTTGCACCATCGTGTGCCAGTCGATTTTTCGTCTGTTTTCCTGCTACCGATGGCTCCGTATTAGAGACGCTTCGCCTATTAGAGTAGCCCATCGTGTTTGGCTGGTTATTTGGTCTCGTTTGGGCGCACAGGTAACTGTATCTGTATGTGAGGTTATTGCTTGCTTGCAGCGGACCAAGCGACAAGGCTTACCATTTCCAGCACCTCGATCATCCCAACCCTGCCCAAAGCAGACTACCTGCTCGTACAAGTCGGAGCAGAGTTACCGGCAGAGTAGCGTTGTGTGTCCAGCAATCTGCTTACAAGGTACAACCTCAGCTCTTGGCGGTGATGGATCAGGTAGGTCGCGAGCCCGTGTGTGTGTCGATACGGCAAGAGCATCGAAACATGCCCATCCGCATAGCCTGTTTGGCTGTGGTGATTCGTTTCTTTGTTTGATGTCGTAGTTTTGTTAGTGTTGGATCGCTTGGTTGGATGAAGTTGGTTCAATCCTTCCAGCCACGTGCCCGCAAAACGTGGAATACGTACATGCACTCCATCTCAAAGAGAAAGAGCAAGCCAACACGAGTTGCCATACAATCTTATCAATCAGCCTCGTTTCTTATCCAGATAAGATGCAATCTATATCATATCGACTTCAATCTTGCTCATCATCACTGCTTCTTTTCTATTTACACATCCAACTCTCGTGCATCTTCTTCTTCTCATGCCCGTTGAAATTCATCTCAACGTCTCAACATCCAGCACGGCACACCCGTGGGAGTAGCTGATGTGATGCTTCATATTTCGGCGCTCTTGCTGTCCATGGTCCCTCCTCCGCGCAGTCGATCGATGGGCCGCATATGCAGAGAGCTAGCACTCAGCACACAGGGTCCAATTTCCCAAGTCAACTAGATGTGCTATTCTGGGACACACGGCGTTGCAGTTCCCGAATCGATGTGCCTGACAGCTCCGCTAATTGGCTCTCGGGGATCAGAGCTCGCGGCCAACGACGGCGCGTACCTTTTTGCTGACCCTTGCCGTCTGCCAGCCCTTGTTCAGCCACCTCCAGAGAGGAGTGAAAAGATGCTCGACGGGCTGCCAGCCACGCAACGCACTGCTCTCCCTTCCTGGCCAACGTGAGAGGAACAAGATGTCATGGCCCGCGAGTCGCTGCCAGGCCAGGCCCGGCTCTTTGGGCAGCGAGAGCCAGCGGCGTGGGTGAAAGTGACTAGAGACAGAGCTACTAAGCGCCCTGAACACTGTTGGCTTGTGCTCATCTGCAGGCTAGCTTATTAGCTCCCTCAATCCAATCTACTCATCACCCAATGCCGCGATGAGATTGGACAAGATGGTTACTTCGCGCTCGAATTTCTCCGTTCGACGCAGATGATGGTGTCATGACTGATGGGCTCTTATTCATCTCCCAGGCTATTTTTAACTACCAGTTGCATATATCCCACGCATCCGACGGCGAGATGATAGAATCATCAACTTTCACCGCCGGATCACCGCGAGCACATGAGTGGGTAGCGGACCTGGTGCCTCATTCTGGGTAGAAAAGCTGGGGTTCCCTTGACATTCCATGCTTTCATCACCACTAATGCCATGCATCACGGCCACTTGGCGTCGTCCTGTCGGTCATCCTGCGATGCAGCGGGCGGCAACAGTTGGCCGAGCGAAATGCGAGATAACCTCGTTAGGACCCCCTCACGTACCTATTGGCCTACATACACCTAGCATTGCTTCACGTCATCCTTGGACAAAGTTCTCTTGAGCTATGCTATTTCTATGCCCACAAGCACTAACACGCTGCTCGCTCTCCTGATGTGAAAGCCGATGCTTCATGCCAGCTAGCGAATTCCATCACAGCATTTTCCCACACTCTTAGTCCGTGAAATCGTTCTTATTAGCTCTGTACGCGCCGAAGATGCTGCAGCTAGGCCACGGAGCCCAATAGGTCTTTCAACACGCCAAGCTAAAACATTGATATCGCCATCCTTCGCCCGCCGTCTAATGTGACGATGAGAGCTTTGCGAGAGCGGCCTCAGGATCGGGCCAACAGCCTTGCAGCACTTGCAAAGGGGTGGTGCAATAGAAGGGGGGTGGATTTAAGGCGGACAAGACGTGGAATATTCGAAAAGAGATTCCCAGCCAGTGGTGCCACCGTCAAAGCTTTATCATCCGATCATCTGCTGAGGACAAGACACGGGGTGGTCATTGTCACAATCTTGGCGTTTATGTTTATCACATCCAGCTACCCCAAGAGTTGCAGTATCTACTAAGCTGTCAACCCCGCGTGCTGGGACATGACCTCATTGCCTTTGATAGCCGTTTCACAACAAGCTGATAAAGCGCCTTGACACTTCTCGACGCACACACGTTCCTATCGCCTGAGGTCTGGAGAATACTTGGCTGTAAGCAATCGATCAGCCTTGCGCTTTGGCCCTTGGCATTCTACTGTACGCCCAACATAAGATGTCATGCGTACAGATGCTTCGTACATTTACAAGACGCCGCGGGAGACACCACGCATGAACTGAAGCTGTTTCAGTGAGATTGAACTTGAGGACCGTGCTTCGGCATTCCCGCCTTGGGGTTGACGATGTCGATCCCCCCGTGGTTTCCGCCGTTACAGGTTAGCAATATGCTGTTTCTGAATCCCTGCCCAGCATGAAACTGCCAAATGAGCTCTTGCGATAACGCCCCGCTATCGTAGGGAAGATAGCTCGGGTAGTTTCAACTCTCAGGTGCCGGCTTATACAACCTCCTAGTGTTATGGATTGATGAGATTTGTAGGAGATTGTGAGATAAGCTTAAAAGAACAAAGGAAGGGGAAGCAGAGGAGGATGGCTAAGAGAGCTTGGCAGCAGAAAAGAGTCGCTTTGCTCATTCATTCATTTTACTTGTTTATCCAAAATAGGTTGGCTGGGTTGTTGTATCGTGTTACAGCATTCCCTTCTTGACCTCATCCTCTCTCTCTTCCCACAGCGTCTTGCCCGTGCAGGAGCAGACAGTCTTGTCATTATCCCACATACCCGCGCTTCGCGCAATGACGCCAACTACAGTGTTGTCGTCGTTCTTGAGCGGCTGAGTCTCATCCTGTCTGGTGAGAACCATGGCATGGCCAATGACTTCCCAGATCTGAAAGGCGTGGTCCACAAACGCAGATCCGCGGCCGTCCTTGGATACCTGAACAATCCCCAGAGATCCCTTGGGCTCCTCCTTTTCACCCCCAGACCAGATTAGGCCAGTAGATTCAGCGCCGTCCTTGAGATCTCCAAACTCACGAATGGTTGCCCGATAGGTGCCGGGAGCAACGCCCCTTATTGTGAGATCGATCAGTGTCCGGTCAGGGCTAACTTGCACCATTCTAGCGAGGCCTCTCACTTCCCGGCTGGTATCATCCTCATCGTGGTGCTCCGCTTGGTCAGCGAACGTCTCCAGGATGCTCACAGCGGCGCCTGAATAAACAATATCCGTGTTAGCCACCTGTTTCTAAGACCAATCGATTGGCATTGACGAAACATGAAAAGTACACCCCCCAGTGGAAAAGGGGGCCACTATCAAGGCAAAATCATGGGAGCTTAGGCTCAGCAGTCAAGATTTTTGAAACGTACTGTTGGAAGCGCCGGATCCGCGAAGGATGGCGTCTCTCCCCGTAGCTTGGATGGCCTCAACGATGGCCGATGGTGCGACTGCGGCATGGCCCGATGCGTTAGCAGATGCGTAGAGATGATGCCGTGAAAGTGGCATGCTCATGATGCCATGCTCACCAGATCCCTCGACTGATACCAGCTGGTCCTTGAGGTTTCCCTCGACCTTTGTGATGCCATCGAGTTTGTAGAGAGAGTCTGAAACGGACTTGACGCAGCCGTCGCAGGATAGCGGGACGGCGAAGAGGGTCTGTTTGCCCAGTGTTTCATCAGCCTCTCAAACGCTCCATGGACTGTGCACGTTTCCTTTTTCTTTGTTTCGAGAAGAAAGGACAAAGAAAAGAAAAGAAATCTTTTCTAGAGTCAAGGTAGAAGCCATACCTGGAAGCTGTGCTTGACAGCCATGGTGCCTGGTTGGTTGATGAATCAGTCAGCGCGGGGCAATTTACAGTGTAAACCACAGCTTGAGTCAAAGCTGGGAGTGAAGCTCGCAATACGTACCGGGTGTCGGAGCGCTACTAGTAGTAGGGCTGGCAGAATGAGAAGCTCTGTATCGATACGCTGAATAGCCAGCAAAGAGGCCAAATGAAGCTGCCAGAATCTTGGAAGACGCAGCGTTCCTAAGCGCCATTTATTTCAAGGTGAATGTTCCGAGTATTTGCACCTCAGTGCTTTGAAATCCACTGCAGTGATGCCATAACGCCGGGATTACACGGTCCCGTCCGGAGGGTGGAGCCGCACAGCAGAGCTTCTGGATGGGAAATTTTGGCTTATCCAAGGAACGATAACGGGAAAGAGGTCATGTGACTTAGATCGATAAGATGAGTCAGCGCTCTTGTGGCTGCAATTGGATTGGATGTGCAAACTTTCGAGGGTCGAGAGTTCGTGATACTGCCCGCTTTTGTAGGTTGGTGAAGCGTCCACTCACGGTGACATTCTCACCGGTGCTTATCGCCTCGAGGCCTAGGTTCTTGCAGAGACTTGGACTTCAATTCTTGCAAGATACACAAGATGTCGCAGACCGTCGGCCTGGTAAGTCTTTCCAGCTTCTACAGCCAGCCAGCCAAATATCTGGAGTTCTTCTTCTAACAATTGCTCCAACAGACAAGGCTCGCCTACTCTCGAGTATGGCACCAGGTTTCCGCCTCGACCCCTCACCCGACTCTCTCTACCCAGCCCAACGTCACTCCTCCTTCTCTCGGCCGTCTGGCGTCCCGAATTGCCGTCCTGCTCATGGGCAAGCACAAGCCCACCTTTGACCCTTCAACCGACTGCGGCGACTACGTTGTGGTGACGAATTGCGCCGCCCTACACACCACCGGCAACAAGAAATGGCGCAAAAACTACTACAGACACAACACACGACCGGGTAGCCTCAGGACGGTGACAATGGACGTCCTCATGGAGAAGCATGGTGGCAGCGAGGTGCTGAGAAAGGCTGTTAGCGGCATGCTGCCCAAGAACAGGCTGCGGGACAAGAGATTGGCGAGGCTCAAGGCGTTTGAGGGTGAGGCACATCCGTATAAGCAGAATGTGATACGGTTTGGAGGAAAGGCTGTCGGGTCGGAGGGGTGGGATAAGATGGTGGAGGCGATACGGAATACGGATAAGGATAGGTTATGAGGATGAGGCGGGAGAAGGGGGAAATGATGATGATTATGACGATAATCTTGTAAAGATTGGCTGTTGCTACTTGTATTATATGTTTTGTGTGTTTGACGACTCTGGGATGAAGGTTGTGGGATGAAGAAGATCTCATAGAAAACTAGAGGGCTGAACTGGAGGGAGAAAATTGTAAAGTACATATACAAAACAAACACATATCACACAGTAGATTTGAAGTACGATGCAGATACAAGACGATACTTGTCAAATGTAATTCAATTCAAAACAAAACGCTATAACCAAGCTATCTGCGCACTTTGTCGCAGCAGCTGTTCATGACTATCATGATAATCCACCCATCTAATGTCCTTGATCCAACATTGACACAACCCAAGGCGCCAACATTTACCTATTTAAACATGTAATTGATATCTCTTTTTCCGAATTTTTTGAATTGTTTTACAGGTGCGAGTCGCGGCTGGGAGCAGCGCCGCGGGCAACCTCGCATTTGATGAGGCCGTTGGGGTTTGACTGGGGGACGTAGACCTCGGCATCCTTGCCGGTATTCTTGATGCCCTTGTGCCAGCTCAAATCTGTAAGGTTTCATTAGCAATTGTGATTTTTCCGTATATACTATATCAATGAGAGACTTACCAAGCTCGAAAAAGTGCTTGTTGGGCAGCGAGTAGGTGACCAGCTCTGTCTCTGGTACGGCGCCCAGAATCTGCTCGCACATCTTGTACATGGTGTTTTGCACGCTGGCGCTCTCATCCTCGGCGAATCTCGTCAGGGTAATCTCGCGGGCTTGCTCCCACGCCGGATTGAACTTGGGGACTGCCTCCCGCACAGCGGCAACATCTGCAAAGGTCTTCCACTTCCAGGTGGCATCAACGTCGGTGGACAAGATGCGATCCCAAGTCTCGCCCAGAGTGGTGTACTCGTCCCGCACGAAGCCATGGAATGCCGAGCCGGTGCTCTTGAGCACGGTCAGGCCCTCAATGCCGCTGTTGATGACGATGCCGCCCTTGCGAGTGATGCGGGCCTCGACGTTGCGCGTCTCCTGGCCGTCGCGCAGGAAACTGTGAGGATGCGGCTTCCCACGAACCTCCATGCGCGTCCAGCGGTGCGTGACGACCTTGACGTTTGCGGCGTGGATGTGGCTGTAGGTGTCGATGAAGTGGGAGCCGAGGATGGCGGCGAAGAGCTCCGGGGGGTTGACGGGGTTCAGCTTGGCGGTGATGAAGATTGTGTTCTTGATGGAGTCTGTGGCGACGACGACGCTGTTGTCGCCCTTTGTGTAGGAGACGTCGATGTCGCCCTCGAGGAGGCAGCTGACGGTCATTTCGGTGACGGTGTGGATGCCGGTGGCGGCGTCGCGGTCGGTCTTGAGCACGCGGACGTTGTCCTTGCCGTAGCGGGCGGCGGAGACGTGAGCAGTAGCCATGATGATGAGATGAATTGGGTTGTTTGTGTGAAGTTGAAGCTGTTGATTTACTCGGGAGGAGAGAGTTCAATGGAGAGAGAGAGAGCTGGTGGCGGAGGTGTCACGGAGAGATGGAAGCGGCAAACAAACAAACCAAGATGTCAACGATCACAACACTCAGCAATGAAGCTAGAGAAAAGATGGATGCAAGTTAAATCTACAGGAGCGTGGCCTGGATATATATAGCACATGCCCGTTGGTTACATGTGCAACCCGGAGGACAGCATGAGATGATTCCATATCCACTTTCCTATCTGACACGCGCAAGATAGCTATCGGACATCGCCTCACATTGACTTTGCACAATAAGCAAAGGCAAACAGCTCCGATCGACCATGCATAGCACCGGCTCGACTTTCCCGCAAGCGGCATCAGCGGCAAAAAGGGCAAGCCTTCGGGCCATGGCGCGTTGCAGCACGAGCTGATGAGCAGAAAAGACAATTGCAAAGTCTCCAATGTATGGCTGGTGGGGTTGCGACACAAAGAGGCCCGGAGCCCGCCGAATCCCAGACGCGGAGCCCCGGAGCCCCAGGCAGCTGGATCCTGATGGGAAGCTTGGGTCGGGATCCGGGATTTTTGGTGCTTGGGAGATGGGCCGATGATTTATGGAGGTACTTTGATGTTGGTGGTATAGCTGGTGGGAAGAGTATGTATTTTGGGGGTTCGTGAGATGACCTGATGGAAGCATAATTTGATGCTGAATCGGATGAGGGTATTGGGGTTGTATGTAGATATGGATGGCAAGATGGTTATCTGAGATGCTGGGGGAATCAATCAAGATAAGCAAGGACTAATGTGAATTAGTCGTAGTGAGTTGCGAGCTTGTTAGTCTTTGGTCAGTTTGCCTCTCTTGTGATTTCATCAGATGGGTCTTGGACTAAGTGGGAAATCATTGATATTGGGGTCGTTGTTTCGGTGCAGATCGCTGAAGACAGACCCATCAGCCACAGCTTGATGCCATCATGCGATCGGGCTATTGCGCCCCGACGTTTGGTCATTGACGTTACCACGGACGGGTTTTAGCTTAGGTTGCATTGATACAGGCCTGGAAGAAGTAGCATTGCTATCATCGGTAAATGGCAGCGCGTTTCTCCTTCTTTCTGCACTCTGTTCATGGCATTTTAAAGAGCCGAGTTCATATATCGCCGACAATAGGGTAGATGTCGCGCAGTAGAAATAGACAGGTACTTGCTCTTTGCTGGTGAAATGGCCTACAGCGCATGTACTGCTGTGCCACAGCTCTGCTGCTACAGTACCGTACAGCCACCAAACCTCATTCACCAGCCATGCATGGATGCTTTCAGCCCGGCCTTTTGAAATCCTGACGGCTGGTAACGCTTCATTTCAGTCCATCCTCTGCGTCAGTGCTCGATTTGCTGTGTCGCGGGCTCAGCCTCGTCCCCTCGCATGTCTTGACCAGCTTCACAGCCGCGCCCGTCGAATCTGCGCAATTCGCTGTGCTCAGATTTTCGCTCGGCCTTGGTTTGGGCCTTTAGCTTGTCCTTCCGCCGCGCCAAGTTTCCACCGCTCAGATCTGCGATCTACCCAGCGTTCCATTCTGTCACAGGTCCGCCAATAAGCACAGCTGCCCGTCCAGTTTCATGTGCTTCGAGCCGGACGAGTCGACAATCCGAATCTCTCTCTTCTACGACACTGCCTGGACACAGCGCGAACGAGACGAAACCCCCGAACCAGAGTCGCTAACACTCCTGGCCGCATAAACATACGAATGCTGAGGGCATAGTCTCTCCCCCCTCGGTGGGCGTTGCCGTCGCCATGCTGGCCAGCTCCTCGTCCAGCCAGAAGGGGTTTGCCACGTCCACGGCCGGCCGGCCCTCGCAGAGCCTCGAGCGGTCCGACGTGCAGACCATCGGCCGGACCAGCATCGATCGCGAGGGCACTGGGCTGCAGATTCCCAATGGCGGGGCTTCCAGGAACCTATCGGCTTCGGCCGCCTCGTATGCTCCGCGAGCCAGCAGTCTCAATCCTGGCGCCGGCCCCGGCAGCTTCAGCTCCGAGCTGCGCAGCCAGATAATACCCATCCGCTCAGGCAGCCGGACCGACGCGGGGCCTGTGTACCCAAACAGCTTCGTGGACAAGGTCGAGGATGGCGAGATTGCCGAGCAGAATCTCTCGGCGTTGCGGGACAAGCTCAGTAGAGAAATGAAGATCAAGGAGGGCAGCGAAAACATGCTGGAGGCACTCAACCTCAAGAAGCCCAAGCAGACAAAGGAGCAGCGCCAGAGAGTCGAGGCGGAGCTGACCGCCAGCCATTCGCGCATCAAGGTGCTGAAGCAACAGATCTCGGATGCCCAGGCCACCAGAGCGGCTCCGCCTAGCACACCTCCCAGGACCAGAGCCCAGCAAGATGTTGCTCTCCATCGCTCACCGCATAGCATCCGATCGGGCCCCGGCTCAGATGTCGAAGAATCTACCGAAAATCCAACATTTACCCTGGCCGAACTCCTCCAAGCGCTGGAAGTTGGGGGGATGACTCCCGACTACTATGTGACTCGGGCGAATCTTCTGGTCGACCTGTTCAAGAGATATCCCACCCTTAAATACGACCTGGTGTGGTCAGTCTTTGGCCTCCGCATGCAGATGATGCTCCTTAGCGAAAGCCGAGAGGTTGTCGCGGCTGGCTATCGCGCGACGAGATATGCGATTTCGGATCGAAACTCTCTTAAGAAGATTAGGAGTTTGAACACAGACTTTTTAGTCATACGGTAGGCTTTCCGGGATACCAGGTATTCGGTAGAAACCAAGCTAACGTGCTTTTAGATCATTGAACAACTATCGAAAAGCAGATGTCGAAAGAGAGCAGGCTCTCAAGTTTGTCCGAGCATTTCTTGACGTTAAGGACGGAGTCAAAGAGATCTCGCGTGCCGTTGTGCGGACCATTGTCGCCGTAGCCGAGTACGGCGATGATCGGTCTGGATCAGCCCAGCCCACTGAACAAAATACAGATCGCCTACGGCCAATCTGCATCGAAACCCTGGCGGAAATTATGGTGCGAGATCCTCGTCTAATCCTGGCATCAGGTGGTCTTGGTCCGCTCTCTGAGGCTCTCTCCGAGGGAACTTACAAGGCCCCCGAGAGTCTGGCGGCTGCCTTCCTCTATCTCCTGGACACGCCACAAAGACGAAAATACATCCAACCCGGATATGGCCTGGATGTGGTCTTTAACGCCTTCACAAGCCAACTTGCTGGCAGCGAGGTTGTGCTGAAGCAGAACTGCAAGGCCATTTCCGTTGCTATGCGATCATGGTCTGGCCTTATGACACTCTGCATGTACGATTTTCGGTCTATTCGATCTCTTATTATGAGTGTATCTCTCCCTAACCCTGCCGTCCGAGAAACGATTTTGGACTTGCTCTTTTCACTCCTTCGCATCAAACCCCCTGCTTGGGCCGTGTCCTTTTTGGCAGGACGGAGGCTGACTACCTACGGAAGGGTGAACAGCCTAAACCTGAAAGCTGAGAGTAAAGATAGAGGGTATCTAGAAGAGGATATGGGAGAGCAAAACTTTGTGGACCATTACACAGCGCTCATCTTGGCGGTTCTCATCAGATCCGGACTTATTCAGACTCTGCTACATGTTGCGCGCTCCGAGAACGACACCATGCTGAAGCGTAAGACGACGCTGTTGATCGGCGAGGCGCTGAAGTTGGCGGCAAGACTGCTTCCTCCCTCGTGGAGCGCGGAAATACAACTCTTACCGGAACTCTTTTCCGCGGCCGCCAAGTTTGGTGACCACCAGTCCTACATTGCGTCGGGCATTGTGTACCAGATGAGCAGCATCAACCGTACATTATACCGGAGTGCGCCGGCCGACTCCTTGGCTGGCATTCTACCATCCAGTGATAGCATGAATGATCTAGCCCTCCTTGATGACCAACGCAAGGCGGGTTCTGCAGTGGCATTTGATGACGCTACATTCCGACAGCTGCTCATTGACACTGGTGTGCTCAACAGCTCCAACTATTCCAAATGGAACTGGGAGAATATCATCAAGGTTATTGACGGTCCTCTGCAAGTCGGCAAGAGGCTTGAAGAGGCCATCAAAGCCTCCAAGTTTATGAAGAGAATCATGAGCTTTTATAGGCCGTTTAAGTACAAGTTTGCTGATGTACGAAACACACGAAACGCACAAAAATATGTTAGGGCTGGATGTGCTCTGGTGCACTCCCTGTTACAATCACCAGAGGGAGTCAGATTCCTGGCAGATAGCAAGCTGCTGAGGCAGATTGCGGAATGTCTGGCTCAGTGCGATCCGGTAAGCTTCATCTAAATAAGAACACTTCACAGTTTCGATGCTGACATTTGGGCGGCAGACCAGTGGATTAACCGCACAGTATCCCATGTTTTCTAAGGACAGGCTAACGGATACTCTCTGCGCTGGTTACTTTCCCATGCTTGGAGTGCTTACTGGCGATCCAAAGGGGTTGGCCATGCTGGAGAGATGGCGCATGTTCAACATGATGTACCATATCTACGAGCTGACCCAGCGCCCTGATCTTGTCAAACTCCTCCTCTCTAGTTTCGACTATAGCCTCCAAGGCCACCACCGCATCTTGCTTTCGAAAGCGCTGACGGCGGGTACGAAGGAGATTCGAATACACGCCACAAATACGCTTCGGAAATGCACTCTTCGGAGGGTGCCATCCATTGACGGCCGGGGCGAAATGAGCGACTCGAAGTGGGCCATCCAACTATTAGTCACCCAGCTGTACGATCCGGAGATTGAGGTTTGCTCTACTGCGGTCAAGATACTGGAAAAGGCCTGCAACAGAAAGGCTTACTTGGCGTATATCGTCGAGTGTCGCCCGGCCCTGGATCATCTTGGTGAAATTGGAGCGCCTCTCTTGCTACGATTCCTGTCCACGTCCATCGGTTATCACTACCTAGACGGACTTGATTATATCAGCAACGAAATGGACGATTGGTTTTTGGGAAGAAACGATTCCTATGTCGGCCTTATTGAAGCTAGCTTGGCCAAGGCATTCTTGACGGATACGGACGAACAACACCATCGCCTGAGCGTGTTTGAGGAACATGAGGCGGAAACCGATTATCACGACAGTCATATACCACCCCACTTCTACAGGGAGCTGACGAGAACCCAAGAAGGTTGCAGGCTGCTCAGTGACAAGGGCCATTTTGAGGAGTTTGCCAACACAATTCGTGAACATGGCATGCAATCAGAAGACCCTGAGCTGATTACAAAAGTGAAGGGCTGCCTTTGGGCTGTGGGCAACGTGGGATCCATGGAGCTTGGTGCACCATTCCTGGAGTCTACCGATATGGTTGAGCAAATTATCAAAATTGCAACACAACACGAGGTGATGAGTCTGCGTGGGACGGCCTTTTTCGTTCTCGGCCTCATTTCTCGATCGACACATGGTCTAGAAATTCTGTCAGAACACGGATGGGATGCAAATACTACGCTCATGGGCAGTTCTCTTGGCTTCTGCATTCCGTCTAACTTGTCGACGTTGTTTTCACTCTCGCCGTGGCATCACGAGACGGCTGCTGCTATTACACTACCAGAGTCACAATGCACCATAAGGGAGCAGCCTCCGCCTAGACCCGCTCGGCCACCGCTGGAGTTGTCGGAAATGCCACCCCTTCTTAACGACAGTGCCGTCAGCGAGCGCATCCTCGAGCTTATAGTAGACCTTGGAAACACTGTCTTATACCGGAAAGCAGTGACTGAACTGCAAAAGATTAAGGCTCGCAAGCCAATGGCTTTCCGCAGCGCAGAATTCTTCAAGACGGTCATGGGGCTGATGGAGTGGAATCACTACCGACTCGGCGTCCGTAGAATGGTGATTGACCTGTTTGAAAAGACTGTCATGCGACAAATCGTGTTCGAGGAAGAGGAGAGCGATAGCAGTGAGGAGGATGAGAGCAGTCCGGTGGAGGTGGATGACAGTGTCAGCTCTGGAGACGGAGACGACAGGGATGATAGGACGGAGAGGCAGAGGAGCATAAGCGAGCCTGCCGAGCCGCCGCTGGATTTGCTGCCGGCACCCTTGAGGGTACGACGGTGAGGAGAAAGTTTGGGGGCTGTCAACAATTTATAACGAGGGGTGCCCCAGGATGGGCCGATTGGAGGGGGGATATGCTTAAATGATGATGAGGAAGCGAGTTTTGGTTTCAACGATTTGGGGTATCGGATGGAGGGGGCTTATACGTTGGGTGATTTACGGCCAGCATGGTGTTTTATTTGCTCGCATAGCAAAACGCATTTACTCTTTTTGCCCTCAGATATATGCACACATTTACACACACATCAACACGTTCACACAAACTCACACACACATATATATCTGTTTTTGAAGCGGCGCGAAAAAGGGAAGGGGGTTCATTTTCATTCTGGCGCTAGGGGAGGGAAGGGGAGTAGCTTGGTAGGAAGCTTTTTAGGGGAGTGAGGACGGGCGGTTTTCATTATCTTTGAGATTTGCTTTTTTGTGATTTGTGTGAGTTTTCTTAGCTTGGGTTTCTTCTTGGCGAGTAGATTTGAAATGGACAGGCTTGTGTGAAACTGACGATATGATTGTGCTGTGATGACTATCTCGAGTTTGTGTATTCTGTGGGGGTTATGTGGGGGGTGTTATGTGTCAACTGAGGAGACGAATTCGATCTTTTAGATGATATAATTTGTTTTTACTGGTCCTCAGCTACGTCTGGGGGAAAACGGAGGCAGAGTTGTGCTTATTTCCGGCGTTGAATCGGGGAATGTGGGATGAAGCCGGGATGACTCCATTCGGATCCGACGGGGGAATACCGCCGCCAACTTGCGGGAGAATGCCGCCAACTTGGGAGTGCTTACCCCTTACTGCAATGAGAACCATCAATGTAGCTAGGATGTATATTACGTTGTGTGTATTTCCATCAATTAGGAATCATCGAATGGCTCCATATGAAGCTCCAAGTTGTATAATAAAGAATTCTGTCGGGTATTATAGAGTGATTGGAGGGGAGGATTGTTCCACAAATGTATGTTATTGCAAGGTATCATCCTTGTTAAGCTTGTTATATTCATAATCTTCGGGCCATCGGCACGCTGTTTTATCTCGTGGAACTTTTTGAAGACGGTCTATGAAGACGGCCCTCATAAGCATAATAGCAACAACAGAGGACACCAGGCCTGAAACGATAGGATGACCCAAAAACGGTAATAGGTGTTGGCTGTGATTAGCTGTTTCGGGGCTTAAGATACAGTCCATAACCATTAGGCAGTATCCATTTTTCGTATGTGGCAGCCATTGGGCTATACTGGAATCATTACGAGGAGACCTTGCATGGTGGTTGCCAGACTCTCTCTAAACTCAAGCGCTGTTTGGTGCAAAAATAATAACCAGACTAAACTCCACCCCTGGCCTCTCTACTTCTCGTCAGCAATATAATTCTTAGTTTCCAAACCTAACTCAATAAACCTAAGGGAATGTCATAACCTTATTTCCCCTCAACCCAATTACAGACAAGCCTAATCAAGCTGCATGAGGGAATACCCGCGCTTGGCGGACGATCAGCACACAAATCCAGACGCTACGCACACAAGGCGTCCTTGCTTTGTAGTTGTAGCGATAAGAAACAGAACTATTAGTTACACTCCTAACAAGTCATTTCGCTCTTTAAAAGTCACAGTAGTGTTGTATATCTTGCTCCAGTGTACGCACGTATTCAGCTCGCTCTTTCTACCCATTCTGATACTCACTTGCCGGGGGGTACCTGCATGTGGTTCAACCTAACTTACCCGCCCTGTCCTGAACTGCTTCATCCTAGTGCATTACTAAAAGATCCTAACATTATTTAAGCGAAGCGTCTGTTTCTAGCTAATCTATGTTTTGAGGGATAAGCTGGTATTTAATTTACCAATACCAGTATACTGTAGTTGGTGAATCCAAATGAGAGATACCCAGAGTATAAGAGCAGAGCTTCACCGCCAGCTCTCGCTGTTCCATACCTGCACACCGCATTTGGCATGTGTTTTACAGGGTTTAAATAAAATTTATAATTGATTTGTCTTTGTCTTACTGGTTAATAAACAAGTAAGCCTCGCGACCAGGTACGGAGCAGTGTCAGTGGGATACGCGTAGTATGCTGCAATGTCCTTAGCGAGAGCGGAGTACAGCAAGTAAGCAGCTGGACGATAACTCTTCCGTAAAACATCTCTCTCAGTCAATGCCATGGTACTGTAGCCGTTCGGCTGGGACCATACGCAATACTTTTAGGACATTCTGCTACATTTACTGTCTAGCGGACTACGAGGGTGGCGGAAAAATTGAGCACCGCATA
Source organism: Trichoderma atrobrunneum (assembly GCA_003439915.1). Classification (NCBI taxonomy): domain Eukaryota; kingdom Fungi; phylum Ascomycota; class Sordariomycetes; order Hypocreales; family Hypocreaceae; genus Trichoderma; species Trichoderma atrobrunneum. The sequence goes on from PNRQ01000061.1 coordinate 133,083, forward strand.
GAAGATCTTTGCAAATCGAAAATAGCTCTTTGTGCGGTAACTCGATATATTTTGGCAAGAGAGAAGTATGCTATATGAGACAAGCGGTACCATACATAGAGCTACGGGGAAAGAACATGGCCATATCCCAATTCTTGCATGCTGTCTTCGATATGTCATTGGCTGGCTATGTCAGATGTGAACCACCCCGGAAACACGAGCTCGACGTCGGACTCCGTTCACAGCCTGCATGATCATGTCAGATAATGGCCTAGATGATCGTGTCAGATGGTATCCCAGATAGTAGCCCAGATAATAGCCCGGATAATAACCCAGATAATAGCCTATGTGATTGTGCTAGCTCATTCATCATCTTCTCAAGTTCCTCGACCCCTCGACTTAGACGAAATCAAGGGGTGTATCTGCTAAAGTGATTGGCCAGGAACCCTGCGATATACAACATATCACGTTCCACATCACTACTAGTGCCGTATAAGGACCATGTCGATTCGGTTTATGGAGAGACAGCAGGACGTATATATAAGACACGTTCGTCCCTGTTATTTCGAACCCGTCTTCAGAGTATCCAAAGCACTCATACGATTACCAACATCATGCATTCCAACACCGCTGTTACCATCCTGATCGCCCTCGCTGGCATCGGTTCCGTCTCTGCAAAGGGCATCAACTGCGAAGGCGCAGCTGGTTGCAGTTTTGCAGGCCAGGGGATTGCAAAGCAGCTGCAGTCATACATCAACTCTGGTTTGTTCTTCGTGATCTTAGTGCTAGTTCTGTACTAATCAAGTGCTGCACAGCGAGCGACGGTACTTGGTTCAACAATGGACAGCAAATCGCCTGCTCCAACGGCATTTGTGCATTCTTCCAAGGAACTGGCGGAGGCTGGGGGAGCGATGCCAAGAGACTGGCCGCTGATAGTAAGTCATGTTTTCTTGCGTGATCAAGCGCCCATGTATACCTAGAGGACCTGGATTGTACTGGGTTTGCCGAGGCTGCATAGACAAGGTGCTAACAAATGAACCAGTCGTTGGTCACGGATGCAACGTCTGTGGAAGTGTTCCTTTTTACTATCCTAACCCCAACGACATCTCGACTTATGGGGAGTTGACATTTAATGCTGTTGGGGTTGACTGCGGCCGATGTTTGTGCTCTGACCCGAACTGCTCTGACCCATAGAGGCTTGAAAATCTCGGAGCCGTTGAAAAGTCGTCTCTTGGATATTGTTAGGGCTTGAACTGGTAGAGATGCGTACTTTTTGAAAAGTATGTACAAGTCAGCCAATTGGTGTATCAGAAGGACTGAGAATAAGCCTCATTTTCGTGGGTACAAGTGGACAGGTCTGAGTAGGAAGAAAGAGACGACTGGATACCAGTTTCATTCAATTAGCTCTTTAATTAGTTTAGATAGCCAGTTGTTAATCATTAATTTGATATATGATCATACCTACTTGAAGCTACTTCCTGTTTAAGGAGGACTATATAAAGTACCTATAGACATAAGAGGGAAGCTTATTTATGCCAGTTAAGCACTTTAATTTCTGGTACCTTTTGAGAAATGAAAGTACATAGTCATCTTGCAGCTTTAATTCAATTGATAAATAAAAGGCGATGTCCCAAAATTAACCTTGCCGCTTCCTCCCTCTGAACACATGCCTATTACAGGAAACAGCCGTAATTTGGATGGAACAGAGATTTCGAGTTCTAAAGGGAAGCAAATATCAACAATAGAACCAGATTAATGTGAACAATAAGAGCCACTAACCTTGCTTGCGACCGTTCTTGGTGAAATAGAGGTGGCCACTTGTCCAGTCAATGCCACAACCAACTGTGTCTCCGCTGGAAAATCTGTCAAAGGTCGCCAAATCTTTTCTCTCGCCCATGCATTTCCCCGTTGATCCCTCATAGCCCCAGGACCGGGGAAATCGACCAGGCAGCTCGAAGCGAGGCATCAGCTCATCCCCAACGCCGATAGAAATAATGCTTCATTTCCAAGTTAACAAGATAATTAGGTAAAAGAGGGAAAGGGGGGGGGAATACCCTTCATCTCCGGCCGAAACAACTGTAAACTCGAAATAAGAGCTTCGACATGGTAGAAATGGGTGATTCGCCAGCACTGAGGCCGCAATACTGGAAGGGGCTGATAAAGCGTATTCCATCATCCATGGGCCTAATCGTAGTTAATTATTGCAAAATTTGGTAAATTTTGTATGTGTACATGCACTTACGATCGGCAGCTAGCCAACTAAACAGAAACTCCCCGGATGTGCAGCATGGTGCACCCTGAAATTCAACTTCTATGCGGGTTTCGCCTAATTCCAATTGTGGTGACTTTAAGGTTCCATCGCCAAATTCGCTAGGACCAAGGGCTCGAATAGGGCTTCCTTCAATCGGTATAGAGGCTCTGTCCCGTTGAAGACGCCAGTCGGAGTAAGACCACCCATGAGTATCCAGCTGGTCTTGATCCGCGCCACTCTCGATCAAAAGACGACAAATGTCTTCGTGCCCAGCTGCCGCCGCAGCCAATAAGGCGCACCCGTATAGCCCTCCACCCTGGTTGATCTCACTACCGTGGTGTAAAAGTGTGTTGACAATCTTTTCATGCCCATTGTACGATGCTGCTTGCAACGCGGTGTTGAAGATGCCACCGGAGGCATGATTAGGATCTGCGCGTGACTCTGAGCCCCCAAGAAGCGCATTGACGTTCTGTAATTCCCCAAACAAGGCGGCTGCTTGAAGAGGGCTTCCATAATGGCCTTCTCGATGCGTTGGTTCATTCTCGAGCAGCAAGAGGATCTTATTCCAATCGTCCGAACGCCATCGAACAGCCGCCTGAAGAGCAGGAGCGTAGAATCCAAACCGAGGGAATGCGGCGTTAAACGAAGAGGGACCAGCAGAATACCAGTGATCAACCAATCCCTGTCCGCCTTGGAGGACGGTGATTCTTCCATAAAATGGTACCTCAAAGTCGACGCTCCATCTGGATGTCATGAGTCTTGCATCGGAATCCGGATTGGCGCCCTTGTCAAGCAAATGTGTCACAATCTCGCTGTTCCCATGCATCGAGGCCGCTTGGATAGCGTCTCCAAGCTGGCCGCTTTCAGCATGAATATCTGCGCCTGTAGACAATAGGATGCGGACTTTGTCTCTTTGGCCAGATAAACAAGCTTGCTGCAAAGGAGTTCCGTAAGGATATGGATTAAGATTTACACCGGCGCCGCGACGCTCCAAGATCAACTGGAGTATGGTTAATTCTTCGTCATATTCTGATGCCCAACGGCTGGCAAGGTGGTGGATTGTGCTGATATAGTACCCGGCATAGATGGCTGGGTCTGCGCCGCGATCTAAAAGGCATGATATAAGATCGCTATCAACGTGGCGGATGGAGATATTGAGCGCAGTCCCATCCCAGGCACCGACACGGTTCACATTGGCTCCATTGTCGATCAACATCTCCATCAGCTTTTGGTTGCCAGTCGTGGCTGCTGACTCTAGTGTTCCCCCAGCTGTTCCACCAGGTCGATAAATGTTCTTCTCATCATCATCTATTCTTGCTCCGTGTCGAAATAGAACATCGATCGCTTCCAGATTAGAGCAAAATGCAGCTGACTGCAAGGCACTGCCAAGATCTGGCACATGTGAATTCACCTCAGCACCCGCCTGGATAATGATTCTGATCAGCTCAGCACAAATATTTTTATCTTCGTCTCTGTTTGAGCCTCCGATAGCAGCCCCTCTCAAAGCATGATTCAGATCATTCGTCGTCAACCGGTCTTGGGTTCGCTCCAGATATACTTCAACCCCGGCGCGCCAATTGAAAAGGGCCGCAAAATAGAGAGGGGTAATATTGCCATGGTGATCCTTTCTCGTCGTTCCCGGCGTCAGAATGCGATAGAGCTGTAGCCAAGATCTGCAGCTGGGATGCGAAGCAAAGTTTTGCGCTTGGTGTTCCATGCACATCCTGACGAGTTTCTCACCATCCTCGTCGCTAGGCTGAGCAAGGTCAATCTCATTTGTCGACTGCCATCCGCGGAACTCTCCACGGATGTCGCTGGTATAGCAGCCGCAGTATTCATCTCCTACTGGAGGACAGAGAACGCTGAATGTAGCCAACGCTCTAAACCCATTGACTCTACTTGCCAGTTCAGAACTCTGTATAGACGAAAGCTGTGGCTCGGGAAGGAAAAGATTATCCAAGCAGGCCACTAGAGAGTCGCTGCAACTTGATATTTCCCTGCAGTGCTCGCCAACGTGATATGCTGCATAATCAAGAAAGCAATTCTCTTGTCGGCGGCGGTTTAGATCGTCCTCGTCGACATAGGGCTTCTTGAATGTTTCAAATGAGAGATAGATTAAGCAGCTTGTGGCGAGCCGTTCATGAGCCTGTTGAAGGTCTACACGGTAGGAATATAACCGAGAATGGCTTGGGTCACTGATGGCTTCAGTAAATCGATCCTTGATCAGAAACTCTTTCACCGAGAAATGACAGAGAGTGACTTCTTTTGTTGTTTCGTTGACGTACACCAATGGTCCGCAAATGTCGGTCAGTCTTCTTCCATGTACTACTCCCGTTTTTCGAAGCTCTTGCTGGCCTGGACGGATAGTTACAGCTTCCGCCAACTCGTCTAGCTTGAGGGGGCGCTTTGCAGCAACGAGCCACTGGATTATTGCGTGCTGCCGTTGTTTCCGGCCGTCGTGGTTCCGGACCATATCCGCTAGTTTTTCTAGAATACGGACATACATGTTATCGATGTCTCCAGGAAGGTCTTCCAAAGCCTCTTGGACTTCGTCATCACAGTCACAATCCTCTATTAACTCCATCTGATATCTGGCGAGCAAAAACCTTGTAGTATCATCAGCACATTGACTTGTGACTAACCAGCCCAAAGATTTTAACTTACATATTGCCGGCAATACGCGGGATAGTTATCCGGACTTGGTGCAGCACGTCGTCAGATATATTTTCCTCCTCTGTATCGTTCCTCATGGAGTCCACGCGACTGTCAACGAAGATTTGAACGTCTTGATGTGTGTAATCTGTGAGCCATATATCTGGTAATCCTTGGAAACTTTTTTCAATGGCACTTTCACTTCTGCTAGTCGCAAGGATCTTTAGATTGCCCTTCGTATTTTCAAATATATCACGAAATTTCCGCGTAATTAATCCACGGTCGTTGCATTCGTCGAGAGCATCAATGACAAGGACTATGCTATCAAGATCGTCGAGGCCTCTCTGTAGAATATCTATGAGGATGTCTGTATCGGGAGGAACGAATTGTTGCTCCAGGTTGTATGCTAGCTTCGCTCTCTGATGATCAATTAGGGACTGGAGCGCAGACCGACTCCTATAACAAACCTGGGATACTAAGCTTCCCAGAATTGCCTGGTAGTCTGTCGTTTCGTTGTTCGTAAATGTGCAGTAGAAGAAGGCCAATGCAATGCTTCGCGTCTCGCAATGAGCTTGAAGTGTATCTATTGCTGTAGAGCTGGATGGATTTTAGTGGTGACTTTCACACATTTTCATGAGATAGTGCGTTCACTTACGCAATAATCGTCTTCCCAGCACCCGCTTCGGTATTGTAAGCCATAACTCTACATCTATAATCATCGTAGCAGGGTTTTTGACTGGACTTACGGATCCCCCTAATCCACAAGAAGCTTTTCTCGGAAGAATTGAGCCATTCATTGAACTTGCAACTTTCAATGAACCAAATATTGGTTCCATCTTGTCGCTTACTCAAATTATCTTTGTGAATCTCTCCTTCAGGGTGTTTTGAGAGCCACCTGTGGGCAGATTTGATGTCATTGTCAGTGAGTCCTAAGATGACAGTCAGATGGAAGGCCAAGTCTTACGCAATTTTCGGACACTTTACTCACCTTTTTCTGGAGAGAGACACTGCAGAAATGATTTAACATATGCCGCCGCTATTGCAGCGGCATAATTTTGCCATGCCTTGTTCTTGTGAGTATCGGCATAGTCGCAGATGCCTCGGATCACCAGCGATGGAAGATTGTCCATCAGCCCTGCACCCTCCATTTCGAAGCACATAACACCCAACTCGTCACGTAGTGCATCTCGAGTCACTCCATCGCGCATCACCTGGTCTCCAGATGCGATCAATCCATGATGAATGAATGGGCCTTCAAGGACTCGCTCTCGCCGCATTCTCGTCTTTGTCGAGTCGCACTGTTCGCAAGTCTGCTGCCCTTCAGGATGTTGATACGTTGCTTCGTACAAGACATCTGTATCGATATCGGGCGCCACGAAATACTCAGTCCTGTTTGCATCACGAGTAATCATGTCACGAAAATTGTCCATGATTCTTGATTTGCCTTGAACGTGTTTTGTCAGGAGCTCTGCCGCGGCGCTCAGCAGATAATCAGGAGGCTTATTCAAGATTCCCCCGTGCCTAACAAACTTTCCTTGTGCAATGGTTTTCCCAAAATCGTATTGCACTACGCCCCCGTATCTGTCACCTGGCTGGCTCACCACGATATCTCCTAGTCGGATATCATTCTCTGGGCCTGGGCCAGGGCTTCCGCCGCCAATACCAACCATCAGGCCATACTTGATGTTCGGAAAATTGGCCATCAACTTGACGGAAACTGTGGCAGACGAGATGGTGCCAGTTTTCCCCGAAGGTAGACATACAATGGCAACATTGTGATCGCTCATGCGGCCGTATCGGAAAACATATGCAGTATTTTCACTCTGGGGCAGTCGATCAAAAGGAGGCTTATATTCGGTGTCAAGCATGCAGGTCACAGCATCGAATTCTCGCGGCAAGGCACAAATGATTCCTATGTAGAAATCTCGGACTGATAGCGCCATCATCTTGGCAAAAAGACGAGGGATCGTAATTTTTAGCAGAGGATGTGTGTTTGAAAGGGTTGAACTATGATCAATAGAGATATGCGGCTATATGTATTTGTAGCGTGATATAACGCTCATGCAAAGTGTATGTAGTTTTGCCAATAGAAGTCGATTCAGATAGCTCACAAATAAGTACAAAGCGGAGTGGGTAAATAAACACATGATAACTGCAGCCTAACCCTGATAGGTACACGTATGCTCGAGTTCGGTGATATGCAGCCCATCAATTCTTCCTTCAGAGCCAATGGTGCAATGGCACATGGCATGCAGATTCTGTCGCTCATATGTGAGTAACAATATGATTGCGGGATTATTAATATAGATTTCCAGAAGGAGGACGGCTATTGGGTTCTCTGAGCTTCAGTGGCCTACGAAGGATTGAAGATACAATACCCAGGTATACTGATTATGCAGTTGTACTAGGAGCAAGGCTGGCTGTTTATTGTACCCCGGTACCGATAGAGTTGCTATGCTAATTTTGCCTCGGCCGTATTAGCTTATTTCAACCAACTGCTTCTAAAGGATTTATACAGGTAAGGCTTTGCTTCAGGACTGTGCGCCTGGGATGTTAATAATGTTGCCTATAAGGTGCTTCCTGAACACAATGCTTTAAGTCTAGATGAGACTAATACTATAGTGAATAAAAAGCTACCTGCAGTAAAACAGAAGACCTCCTAAGTATAGACTGCGGAATGCGATATATTATAAATGTAGCTAGTTGTTTTGTAAAAGATATTACATGTAATTTTGTATGTAATTGACTAGTGAGGGAGTGGCCAGCTCTTTAACTATAAGATGTATAATGAAGCACTGTATTGACTATGGAAGAACTAAAAGAGACCATTTGGAGTTTTGATTTCATAGTTTAAGAGATACCAGAATGTTGTTTGATCTTGCGGAGCTCATTATGTCTAGTCTACGGATATGGTCGTGAGGGCGCCTGCCTCACCACTATTGTGGCCCCCAGCTACGAAGGATAGTATAATACAAAACAATAGCAATTTAATAGCAAATAAAGCAAAAAAGAAGCAACATACAACAGCCGGTGTTCGCTGATGGTCTCCCACTCAACTACTAATCTGCCGGTCAGTGGCTTGTCTCTGGGGGAGCAGACGAGACCCCGAATTTTCCACTACCTATGGTCGTATGTGGCAGTTAACTTCTTTAATTAGTTTATGAACGTGGAACTTGAATAGTTCTGAACCTTATATAACTGTAAACTGTATTCGCTACTTGGTGAATTTTGCTATTGTCGCTCAAGCATAGGACAAGTGCATCTTTACCACTGGACTATGCCATAACCCATCATCCGGTCACGCACCCATTTATCTTTTTGATCTTTATATGACATACGGCGTACTAGGCAACTATCTCAAGATCTTTATTGGGCATTCCATGCAATTGCCACAGAAACAGCGTGACTGCTTCATCGAGAGCAATCTTTTCGCTTGCCGTCTTGACGCTGACGGCCTTGACACTGGTGGCCTTTACGCTGGAATTTTGGACTTCCACACAACAGAAGAGCTTCTTAATGACTTGTCCCACTTGTTTGTACAACTCTTGAAGATTCTCATACACGCTATTAGTCTGGAAGAATATGACGGTATTCCTCTTTAGATCAGTGCCACAGTGAGCGGGCAGCCTGTTCAATCACATGGGCGACGACTCCCGGATTAGACACCGTAACTGCGTGCGAAGCGTCGACCTCGACAAAATGCGACCTTGCGCGATCAGCTTCGAACTTCTGTTCAGCTAGCGGAATTGCCAGGTCCTCGGTGGTAATGATCTGCCAGGTGGGTAGATTCTTCCATGCAGCGACCGTCGGCGCCTCAGTGAGGCACAGCCTATCCATTGGGCGCTGGGTAGCAAGTAGCAAGGTCGCCTCGCTCTCAGACACGTCCGCGGCGACTTGACTGTGGAATTTCTCAGCCTGGTAGAGGAGGTATGCGCCGCTGGTCCCGTCAGGGAGTGTGTACTGGACCACGTCTGTAGACGTAAGGAATGAGCTTCCTGGAAACCGCTCAATTAACACGCTTGGCGCTTCCCCGGCCTCGGGCAGGATTGAACCTGCGTACACAAGTGCCCTGACCTTTTCGTCCCCGCCCGCCTGAGTGATGACGGCGCCTCCATAAGAATGGGCCACGAGGATCACCGGCCCATCAATCCTGTCCAACATGCTCTGCAGAAACGCGGCGTCCACATGTACTCCCCGGAGCGGATTGCCGAACACGATTACTGGGTAACCAGCCCGCTGTAGCTGCTGAACAACCCCTTTCCAGATTGAACCATCTTCGAATGCTCCGTGAACAAGCACAACTGTAGGTTTGGGAACATCATCGGACGCCATTATGACTTGCTCCTGATAGATTACACAACAGGGTTAGCAATATACTTGTGAAGCTATGCTGTAAACACGGATAAGGGTAAGTCCGGTAGAATTCAGTAAGCAACTGGATTGGTCGTAGTGATACGAACCTATGTCGAGACGCTTCCAGAAGGACTTCTTTCCTGTGGCGGGATGTGACTGTCTGTAATCGCGGCAAGTTGTGGTTGATTCTAGGATTGTCACGGCTCTGCTTTTAACAAATAATTCCCTGTGTGCGGATCATGTTACAGTGGCATGGCTCAACTTTGCCGAGTCGATTTCTAATACACTCTTGTCAGCGGAATGGAATCAAGATGTTCAGCTTTGTTGTCACCATGGGTTGCAGGTGTGGCTTTATTGGTCATTTAGCCAATCATCTGCAGTGTTAGCATACACCGTTGCTCCTTTTGAGATAGGTGTTTGTTTTGAGGATCACTGTCAAGCCTCAGATGGTCTAAAGTCTTACCAGCGACAACCCTACTGGAGGGGCTTGAAATTGGATGCTTAAGCTGGTGATACTAAAAGCACATAGGGTGGTTACTAAGCAGCAGAGCACTACAAGAGGAAGTATCTAGACATCCCGAAAGAGTAAAATCTACCATAATGCTATCAACTTTACTTATTCATCTATTTGTCTACTTTTACAAATCACTAACCCCCCGCAACTTAATCTATTTACTATCTGCAAAAGTAGAAACATTCTCACGCCATGCATTTTGCTAGGTAGGGGGTTTACTCATCTTAACCTGGCACTCGATTAAGTCATTTGCTGCTTTCCTTTTGTAGAGCTCTTTTCGCACCGACATTGATTCTTCTAAATCCAGAAATCCTTCCGTAGACCAGCCATCGTTCCTGATACATGTAGTTACCAATCTAGATGCAATTCGTTTCTCAACCTTAAAATATCTTCAAGGCTCTAAATACGTCAAAAATGAGGCTGATTAGTGCTTGGTCTCTAACGCTTCTTGCAGCCACCACTAGCAGTGCTCGAGAAATACTCACCATCCCTTCCTGGGCTCCAGTATCTACCGAGGCGCCTCCTCCGAATAGTACTGGATACCGAATTGAGAGTTTCGGTGGCGGCGCTTACATGGTGACTGACAACCAGTGCAACTGTCTGTTCCTTGTCTCTACCAACGGAGTGATGGTTGTTGATGCACCTCCATCTATTGGCCATTATATCGCATATGCGATTGGCAACACAACGGACAAGCATATAACGCATTTCATATACAGTCACGCTCGCTCAGACCATGTCGGTAGCGCGTTTATATTCGAGAATGCAACCCGTATTGTGCATAGCATCACCAAGGGGTTACTTTCGGTAGTACCTAGTGCTGATGAACCCCTCCCTGACGTTACTTTTGAGAACGAGTACACCTTTTCCCACGGCAACAAACCCTCCAACGGATCCCTATCATATGGATTTTTGGCGCTCATTTGCAAAATTTCCCATTTCGGAATGTGTAAGTGGATATGGGGTCTGTGCAAATTCATCGACATTAGTCAGAATATTGGATTCAAGTTCGTAACAAGTAACCTCCTACTTATGAGATATATACATGTACTTCTTTTTAGCCCAGTTCCATACTAAGCAATAAAGCTTCTTTTAGAACTTTTCTACGTAAGGACGCAAATCTAGCTCCAAAGTCCACGAAGATCTGTGTTGCGTATGTAAATGCCAGAGACTGCTGGCAATCTACACATGGTTTAATGTTAGGCCAAACTGTGCTTCAGGAAATCCATCTATAGTAAAGAAGTAGCAATCTTACCGCATCAGGCTTCAGCTTCCCGTCTTCTACCCCGCCGTTGATGACGATATGCTTAGCCCAAGGCACGTCAATACCACCATCGATGACTGCCAATGCAACGTGGACTCCCTGGGGGCCGAATTCTCGAGCAAGGGACTGAGTCACAGCTCGTTGAGCGAACTTGCCGGCTGCGACTGTGCTGAAAAAGGCCGATCCCCGGAGCGAAGCGGTCGCACCAGTTACGAGGAGTGAAGGAGGGTTAGGAGATGACTGGACGGAAGTAAGAAGCAGCGGAATGGCCCTTTGAGCGAAATTAAAAAGCCCACCTCTGTTATATCCCAAGTTAATGAAATATCTCAGGTAAAGGGGTCGTTGTCTTTCAGATTCTGCCAACTTGGTTGATGTAGTGATCGAAAAATGACTTACGCTTCGGCCGCTATGTTTGCTTGAAGATCTTCGACTTTGAGTTCGAGAAAAGGCTTACGAGCAAATGGACCTCTCGCATTATACGCCGCCAAAGCAAGGCTCGCACCATGCATATCTCTTTCTATACGCCCAAAAGCAGCATCTATAGAATTAGGATCGGAGGCATCGGCAGTGATGCCCATGGCGTGGCCGCCATTGGCTTTAATGTCAGTCACAATGGACTCGTAACTCGAAGAGTTGCGGCTGATGAGAACCACAGGGTAGAATTTGGCGAACTGAAACGCCAGGGCAGAACCGATTCCTGGGCCAATGCCCACAATAATGGCGTAAAATCGTTTGTCCATGATAATATACTTAAGGAGAGGATGGCACTGGAAGATGTTTCAGGTCGAATGGCGTGCAGGATATTGGTCTTGACCCAGAATTTAAAAGGTGCCATGTGCCATATAAGTACTTTTTGAAGGTTTGCCTGTGATAATAAGTGAGTTTGGGGATTGGTAATCATTAACTTAAATAGCTCGCCAACACTAAAACTATTGATATAAGAATATGCAATGTCTTGATTGACAAAAGCATCACGTAGGCCCTCCTCTGTCAGGTACGAGCCTTTAATAAATTCAACGTCCGGAAAGGAGGATTTCAGGGCCATGGCTTGGGTTGAATTCTCGTTTCTGGTGAGAACAGAGACCCAATATCTCCTAGTTTGAACTAAGACTAACACAATCAGCACACAGATTTCGCTTATTAGACGGTGAAATTATAACTTGAACGATTGATCATCCCTGGGCCCCTGTTCCGTCACAAACCAAAACTCTTGCATTCTCAAAGGGCACCTAGCTGGCCATTTATAGATACCTAATACTAATTTTTGTAGCGAATCCGCTGTTATATACAGTGCCATTTATATCCCATAGCAAAAGCCGACAACTTTATGTCAAGAGACGTATTACGGATTAGTGATCAAGTGTTAGTACCTTGGTAGCGATTGAAAGTAATATCAGGGCCAACATGCAGTCCCAGTGAAAAGATTAGAAATCAAAAATATATAGAATGAATCCTGTACGCAATATGGAATGACGAATCATTACTAACTAGTCTTTGTTTTTAGTATTCAGAGGGTCTTTTGGGAAATATCAAAATCTAGCCTGGGGAAGCTACGTTAGCTTGACTTGTACAGTATGAAGCAAGTTTATGATGTTGCATTTTTGAACGGCAGTAACTACTCTGTAAATCTATTTCAAGTAGTGACGAACTTTTGTTAGGCTCCTAAACCAGTAGTTGAATTACTAAACCAGAGAGAGATATGTAAGAAATTATCAATCCATCCCAAGTTATAGCATGGTGCATCGGAACCGTATTGTTTTATTATATATTGCTATCTATTATGTATTATTTGTTGTGGAAATTGTATTGCCTCATAACCATGCTTCAAGCAAGGAAAGCTACCAAGATAGCCCTGAAAAATAATTTATCTAAGTTTCCGCATCACTTACCTCTATGTAGTCTACGACGTCTATTTAAGCGTTGTAAAGATCTTATTAGTGTTCTATTTACCAACCCCTTTGCATTAGAATGTCACCAACTTCGCCGTTCAAGGCTTTTTTCGAGGCGCACACGCCTGACTACCGTCCATATGAGGAATTCTACAAAACTCTTCATGCTAACCCCGAGGTATCCTGGAGAGAAGTAGAGACGTCAGAAGCGATAGCGAACAGGTTAAGCCAGATTTCTCCCGATCTTCAGATTACTAGGGGCATTGCGGGAACTGGTCTGATTGCTGTTCTGCGCAACGGGCTAGGCCGAACGGTTCTACTTCGCGCCGATATGGATGCTCTCCCTGTGGAAGAGCTGACAGGACTGGAATATGCGTCTAAGAAGCGTGTAGAGGACGCTGATGGTTCAATGCAACCGGTGATGCACGCTTGTGGCCATGATATGCACGTCACTGCGCTCCTGGCGGCTACTGAGACTCTCATTCTTGGACGGACGCAGTGGTCAGGGACTCTGGTATGCCTCTTTCAACCAGCAGAGGAGTCTGGAAACGGAGCTAGGCGCATGATCGAGGATGGCCTCTATGATAAACACGGCTGCCCGATTCCTGATATCCTGTTGGGACAGCACGTCTCGCCCCGAAAATCTGGACACACAGACACTCGCCCTGGGCCGCTTATGGCAGGCGTTGATGAGATGAAGATTATCGTGTATGGGCGCGGTGGCCATGCTAGCATGCCGCACATGTCAGTCGATCCGATCGTGCTTGCTAGCCACATTGTGGTGCGGCTGCAGACCATTGTCAGTCGAGAGGTTATTCCAGGCAGTTTGGCCGTGGTGACCGTTGCATCATTGCACAGCGGAAAGGCTATCAATGTCATCAGTGATCATGCGACCATTGAGTTAAGCATCCGCACTGTTGATTCCGAGGCCCGTGACTCCATAGTTGGTGCCATCAAACGCATTGTCGTGGCTGAGTGTAATGCTTCAGATAGTCCGCGTGACCCGGTATTCGAAGTCGTCTCATCAATCCCGGCAATGTATAACGACCCAAATACTACACATACAATCAATCGCAGCTTTTCTGCGCATTTTGGTCATCAGAATCACAATCCGTCTTGCGAGATCGTTCCGGCCTCTGAAGACTTCAGTCACTTAGCAACAGCTGTTGGCAAACCGTATTGCTTCTGGTTCTTTGGAGGTCATGATACTTCCGACTGGGAAGAAAGAGCCAAAGCAAATCGTCTCGATGCGGTGCCTTCTCTCCACAGCGCCTTGTTTGCGCCGGCGGTACAGCCAACCTTATCCATTGGAGCTGAAGCTCTTGTAGTGGCGGCCATGACCATGTTTTCCGATTACGCAAATGGATCCGATGGCCAGGGAGTTGCTGTACCTCGAGCATAGCTTTAATTCTCGAACTACTTTCCCTATTTTCACTTCATATATAGTTCATTGTTCATTAGTCTGTAATAGTGATTGGAGGTGTATCCATTTCTTTGCAATGTCCTATTATCGCGAAGCTTTATATACGTTTTTCTCACAGCTATGTCTGAGTGTCCAAGAGTCGACTTCTGTAGAATCATGGATGGAGGGTTCGTCATCGACTAAGCTTTTAAAGTACATATACTTTTATAGCCAGACCTCATGAATATGAGATAGCGGGCTAGTATAAAGACGGGAAGTGAAAAATAACATGGAAAAGATATACCGTGGTGAGTGCACACAGCCCTAGTGGTGAAATAATCATTATAATAGTCGCTCACTGCCCTTCAATACTATACTATTCATTAAAAAATGTTATCAATTACAATAATTTTGACAACATGCATTCAAAAAAGTATAAGCTATATATTATCCTTACTCACGACCAGTGTTTCAATTTCTCAAGTAAAGCTACCTATGTATCTACCTGGGTGGCTTTTAACGGAGCATGACTCCAGGTCTTTTAATCGCGAACTCCTCTGGCGGACCGTTGTACCGGACTCAACTGTACATAGTAGGTTGTTCTGGACTGTTTCAACGGACTTTTATAGCGGACTAATCTGACGGATTGTTCTGGCGGACTAATCTGACGGATTGTTCTGGCGGACTGATCTGGCGGATTGATCCGGCGGACTCTCTTCCATGTTACCAATTTGCCCACACATCTTCAGCCAATGCTCTTGTATAATTGTTGGCTGAGCGGTTACCACTTGCGTAGCTTCCGTGTAAATTTGCCTAATGTTCAATCACACTGAATGCGCTAGGCCTCACTCAGTGCTAATTTCCCGAGTCCCTACTCAAAATACTGTTCACTTATGGAGACGGGGGTGTTAACGAAGATTGCACAATAAGCCCGCTGGAAATAGTTTACTTTCCATTTCTGCCTTTGAAACATGAAGCTGCCGAACCGATACTCATTATGAAAATCCGCAGGCGTCTTAATAGGCGCTTTGTAATGTCCGGACCGGCTATGTTGTTAAAGCTCCGGGTTCGGCTCATTAACAAGATATATAAAACTACGCTGTTGTCCCAGGTAAAAGAGATTCAAATCTGTACAACAACTCAACCACAAGGAAATAAAAACAACATAATGGTATATACATCTGAGGAAGAAATTCTGGCTCTGGCAAAAATTGAGTAAGTAGCCTTCTTGTGTATATAACATGATAGCGAGCTGTAGCTAATGCCATCATTTAGCCCAGAGTATGAGTCGGTATGATAATGTTACTAAGCTTTAACAGACTTCATTTGCTAACCGCTCATTTATATTCCATTAGCATCTAGCTAACGTCGTTGCTGGCAACTCTGAAGCCCCAATTAACAGCAATGTCGAAGTTGGAGAAACACTTGACATCCCAATGCGAGATGGCTATATCAGCCAACTTCGTATCCACAGGCCGAAAGATGCAGCAGCCGACAAACCTCACAGCCCAGTTATCGTCTTGATGTTTGGCGGAGGGTTAGTCTTAATCCCCCCCACTCTCACTTATTTACTTGATATTTTAGGCCATGTGCTTACGATACTGCAGCTTCCAAACAGGCGACAACACGCAACTTAGTCCCCTTGCGCTCGCCATGACCAACTTGTACGATGTCAGCGTTATCAATATCTCATACCGTCTAGCCCCTGCCAATAAGTTCCCTACTGGCCCCAATGACGCCTGGGATAGCCTGAAATGGATTGCCGCCAACCAAGAACGCTTACGAGTTGACCTCGACAAAGGGTTCGTCGTCGGTGGTATCTCTTCTGGTGCCAACCTCGCTGCCGTCTGTGCTCAAAAGTGGGTGGACGAAAGGCTTTCTCCTCCGATGACGGGCAGCCTGATTTTGATCCCCATGTTGCTACAGCCCTCCATTGTGCCGAAAGAATACGAGCACTTATGGCTGGCACGGGAACAGAATAGCCAAGCGCCGGGGTTTAACATGAACGACGTTAACGCGGCCATGGCGGCCTACGAACCGGACGAAAAGTCGACAGATTTCTCGCCTTTCAATGCAAAGAATCCGCATAAGGGGTTGCCTCGTACATATATATCTGTGTGTGGTTTGGATCCCCTGCGAGACGATGGTCTTGTTTACTATCATGCATTGGAAGATAACGCCGTTGAGACTAGACTCATTGTTTATCCTGGCGTACCGCATGCTCACATATTCCTTACTCATTTGCAGTCTGCACAGAAATTTGTACTGGATTTGGTAAAAGCTGCTGGATGGCTTCTTGATAAGGAAAAGTCACTTGAGGAGATAATGGCCGTGCTGGCATCTAAATAATATAAACATCAAATCTATAAATTTTACTTTAAAATTGCTGAAATGGGGCAGTAACCATGAAGGTATCTGTACAAGCCGAACAACAGAGGACTGGATGTAATTAGTATAAAGAGGGACTCTCTGCCCGACCAGTCTAGTAGGAAAGGAAGCCAACGGATAATGTAACAGTCTTACCAATAGCACCAAAAGCGGCCCAGGCCTTTTTAATGGTCTTAAATTGAATGCTAAATAGTAATAACTCTATTACTGCCAGCGTCAGTATATAAGTTTATATTGTAAATATATAGTTTTAATTTAATATAGGTTTTAACATAAGTTAAAAAACTAATGCCAGTGTGCTTATAATAGGACTGTGTTCTATGTCATACATAACCCATCATCCGGTCACGCACCCATTTATTTTAATCGGTACATAATATACGGTGTACTCGGTAACTGTCTCAAAATATTTATTGGGCATTCCATGCAATTGCCACAGAAACAGCGTGACTGCTTGCGAAGACAGTGCCTTGATCTTGTCCGCTTGGAGTTGCAGCTGCATAAAACTTGGCCGATCCCTGGTAGGTCAAGTGGGTGCCATCGTAGCCAAAGCTGCTGGCAGTAGAGACAGAGCTGCTGCAGCTTAAGGAAGAGTCGCTCAGGATAGCGCACTTTCCCTTGCTTGAGCTGAGTGTAAAGGTAGAACCGTTCGGAGTGGCAGTGTATGTGGCAGGAGTACCGCCAGCGCGATACCAGGCTCCGCTGCTAACGAGGAAGCCATCGCTCGTTGTGCTGGAGGAATCGATATATAGGAATCCTTTACCTGACAGAACTCCTCCCGGTGGAGGGGTGGAACCTCCGCTAGAGCTTTTAGTGCTTGACGCTGCCTTGGAAGTTGTCTTGAGAGTCGTTGTAGGCGCAGGGCTGCCAGACTTTGGTAGATATTTGATGCCCGTCTTGGGGCAAGTAGAGGCAGAGCCAACGGGGTCAACAGGAGTGAATGTGCCGGTTTGAACAGATCCGCGGACGTTAAACTGATACCATAGCTCATTGAGCTCGCCATTATCACAGTTGATAATGACGTTGTGACCGTGGTGTGCAGTGAGGGCAGCCTGGATAGCAGCCAAGGTGTATGTGGCAGTTTTTGAAGGAACAATGCCAGCTGCAGCAAGCCAGTCATACGAGGGAAGGCTCTGGAACAAGCTCACGGTTCGCGTAAAGAAGTCCCCAACTTCCTGGGTTGGCTGATAGTTGGTGTAGCATTCCGGATCAAGCGTGTTAATGCATGTAGCGTGCTTGCCAAATTCGTGCTCCCAAAAGCTCTCGTCATTACCCGAGATATCTTTCCAATATGTCTGCATAAACGAAAGCGTAGAAGGCGCTGATTTTGCTAGAATTGCTGAGATGTTGGTATACGCTCTTGATGAGTCGCAGTTCTGCTGAAAGGTTCCATCGCAGTTATCAGGCCTAATTGAACGGTTAGTGAAACAGCCAACGGGCGCATCAATCGTGCTAATATAACTTGGAGGCGTCTTACCATAGGCCGTGGACAGTCCATGAGTTGCTAGGGCCCGTGGATGGGTTGGTGTCCCAAAATTGTGTCTGAAGAAGCTGGCCACCTGGATAGTTGAAGCAGCAAGTGTTGCTGACCGCGGTGGTATTCTGGCAACTCAGCGGCAAATTAGAGGCGCAAGTTACTGAGGCTGCCGACGCAGATCCGGCGGCCCACGCGGCTCCAAAGACGAGATTTCGCAACGCCATTTTGACTCAGAATATATATGAGTATGAGTTTGACAAGAAGCAGTTTTGCTCAGCCTGAGATATTTCTCAACATCAGCAGTATTACCCCTCTTATATATCGTAGAGCTGAAACACCTTCTGAGACTGCACTGACTAGTATTCAATGCTGATTGCTGCATTGCGACACCGACGACCTGCCAAAAGTTCAGCGGCCGTTCTCCATACGTTAGCATTTCGAGCTTCCGCATCCAGGCTAGCCAGAGCGATCAAAATAAAAATTTAGCTGGTCTGTTTCCTATCTTTTGGGTTCAGGTCTTTGATTCGACCACTAATCTAAGCATATCATTCAATGCTCATGGCTCATTGGCTGGACGTGACTGCAGCCGATTTAAAAAGTACCGATAATGTCCGGAGCAGGCGCCTAAAAGAGCATCTCGAAGAGTAGTTGTATTGGAAAGCTAGAGCGTTATAGTAAAGTGTGTAGCATCTCAAGCGAAGTAAAAATGAGTGATTTTGTACGCGGCTATCGAGAGGAATTTCTGTAAATGTTATGAGACGCAATGAGTTTGTAATCGTTAATTAGCTGTATTCCCATCTTCAAAGTGCGCCAAGCTTTTTAGTCGTAATTCTAAGCTTGATCTACGGACACATGCACGATACATACTATTTTAGATCAAAGTGATTTGCATACCTAGGATACGAATAGCGATTTTATTGACAAGTGTACCGTGAAATTTGCCGATCGGGAGTTTCAAGCATGCAAAGAAAAGCCACAAAGCGCATTAGTAGATTCGTTCTTCGCCTGCAAAATTATTTCCCAATTTTGGTGCTGCAATTTATCTCACAGAGCCTGCGGGTGTGTATACCGCATTACTTGAGCAACACGTTTCCTAATCATTATTCTACGGAACGATGTATCACAGGTTAGCCGCATTACACATCGGTGGACAGAGTTGGTGAGTAATACGCTTAACAGCCTGCATTACGTGGGTTTTCCCTCGATGACTATAGTACAAAAGTAGGCATCGTCCACTGAGAGAGGTATACTAGTAGATAGACATATCGACGAGCATAGCTGTCGCCGCAGTCTGATAATGTTTTAGGGCTAGAGAATTGAGTGATTCGTGTTGGAATACGTTTTCAATATATTTTGTAAACGGCCTTGTGAGCAGCTGAATATAATGTCGCAAATCGGAAAAAGAATATCAGTACTTCTAAATCCTGTACTATTATTTTTATAGCTTCTTAAATAACTTACGCAGTATTATCATATCCCCCACAGGTAATCCTATCACCAACATCAAGCCTTCCCCGAATGACGTATTCGATAATGGCTTATCTCATAATGACTGTAAATCTGCGGAATTTACATAGTCAGGAGAGCCGTGAAACGGTGCAAACATCTACACACCGTTGTTCTTATGCTACTTGTTCTTAGTTTGGTTCTGTATTGCATTAATTATCTACATAATGCTATATGAACTTGCTACCGGTTACCAACTCCAAACGCATGCTCACTGTATTAATTTGATGAAAAACAATTGGCGTTTTATTACGAAACCTCAGAAAACTCATACATTGCAGCTAACAGTTCACGGCAATTTGTCGGTTCCCTGACTCTCGTAAAATCATCCTTTTTCATTACTAATATAATCTACAACTATACGCTCTACTACTTGCTACTATAAAATCGAGCTCATGTATTTACACACCGACGCAAATGTAATCGCCTAGCCACAGAGTCGCGCAGGTGGATCCGACGCCTGGATTCCACTTCTCAATGTCGGCAGCCGTCGTTTTTTGGCTGGTAGCAATAGTGGCGCATGAGTCGCCCGACTTGACGAGGTAGAACTTCTTACAGTTGTTCACCATTCCCGTTTCGAAAGGCGTTGGCGTGGTAATCCCGTTGCCCGACGAGGTTGTCGAGGTCTTCTTGGTGGTCGTGGTCGTAGTCTTCGGCGGCGTGTAGCCGATGGCGTCGACACAGACGTAATAGCCGACGTCAAGGGTCGCGCAGGACGAGCCGACGGCTGGATTCCAGGAGTAAAAGGTTGCGAGGGGGACGTTGTAGGTCGTGGCGATGACGGCACAGGAGTCGCCGGACTGGACAAGATAGAACTTGTTGCAGCTGGTGGTCATGCCGGTCTGGATGGGCGTGGGCGTGCTGATGCCGTTGCCGGTGGTTTTGGTCGACGTGGTGGTGGTGGTCACTTTGGAGGCGCCGGGGACGCCGACACAATAGTAGTAGCCGGCGATGATGTTTGTACAGCCTGTAGAATGTGTTAGAAACTCAGTGTCTTACTTTTCTTTTTTCATCTTGGCGAGCACAGTTAATCAGCAAATAGAGTGGGACGTACCTGTGTTAACCGATGGGTTCCAGGTAATGAATTGGCTCATACTGATGCCAAACTCGCTTTCAATAGCAGGGCACGAGTCACCGGGTTGAACTAGGTAAAACTTGTTACAATTGGCGGCGGTACCCGTCTGCTGCGGCTGGTCTGAAGTCGTTGATGACGACGTGGTCGACACACGCGTGGAGGTGACGAGAGTGGAGGAGGTTTTGGCCGGCAGAGCTGAAGACGAAGAGCTCGTGCTCGACTGAGACGAGGAGCTCGAGGGCGGCGCAGATGAAACTGTGCCTACCACGCAATAGTTCTGACCGGCCACGAGGTTGGGGCAGGAGACGCCGGGGTTAAGAGACTCAAAAGTCTGCTCGGTCAAGCCCCATTCAGAAGCAAAGGAGTCACAGGTATCTCCAGAACTGGCGGCGGTTGCAAAGCTACAAGTGACCTGTTGACGGGGGGCCAGTATCATGGCCCGAGTCAGGTGTAGCTGAGAGAGGAGGAGGAGGCCAGCCTTGAGGGGAGTTGGCGCCATCATGATTGCTGATGCTTGTTCAAGGACAGATGACGATTTGGAGCAACTCAGAAGTTACCAGATTGATGCTGAAGACGACTGTTGAGAAGAGGATGCAATGCCTTGTCTCGTCGAGGGAAAAGGGCATGACAGACGGCCCTTTTGTACCCAGAGCGCACCTGGAGAGTCTTGGCACGGTTGAGGCTGGAAGTTGCACCCATCGCAGCGCGTAGTATACTATGTCATGCCATGATCCCTATAGCCTGGAGTATATGCCGCACGCGGATTAGAGGTCCGTGGAGATAGAAAAAAGTTGCGACAGTCCGAAGAGATGTGCTGAGGTCTCGTCGGGTCTAGAGCGTGAAGCACTACACGATAGAACTTTTCTCCTGAGTCAAGCAACGGAGATATCTATCCTGTTGGCCACATCTGCTATCAAATCCACATTCAGCTGCTGTTGGTCGGGCAAGAAAACCAAAAGTCTTCAACGTTACATACCACACTCGGGTTCTTGCTACGGCTCTCCTGCCACTTGTGGTAAGTAAAGGTCGCCACCAGAGCCGTCTTTCTCTTCATATGGGTCAATGAACTCACTGGAAATGGCAAAATTACATCGTATGTTTGTATAGTGCAGAGTTGTTGGGTCCAACTTCGGGGGAAAGAAAGAAAGAACATGGGGGAACCAACAGACGTTGGATGGTCTGTAAATAGCAGTCTATACAATATCGACCGAGTTGTCTTCCTAGCAGGGGTGTTAGAGTAAAGTAAAAAGGCGCAAAGCTTGTTTATGTTCGCCCGCGGACTTCATTGCTATCTAATTTGTCTAGGCTAATCTACCGAATACAGCTTTGTTTTGTACAAATATACAATTGCGATGATGTAGCGCGGTCGATATCAATATAGTTAATGTAACTGGCTTTGCTAGATTGACTGGTAAATACTGCGTGGATTGCCTTCTCTTTGACTTGCTTTAACCGGTATAACGCTATGGGGTTGGAGGAGAATATCTGTGGAACTTAATTAGCGGATCTGGTTTGCCATTAGACCGACCAGTGGGGGACCAAAGTCCCGGAGGATCAAGAGGGTATCGGACAGGGGTGAACCAACAACATAAAACGGTTCCTGCGTGCCGTGCCGTCTTTCCCGGGAAACCGTGCCTTTCACACAGAGTATTGGTGCAGCCGAAGACCCCCAGAGAAGGATCTTTTGTACGTGTACTACTTTGTATTCTGTAGTTGAAACTAACTGCCGTCGCTGACTCGAACGACACGGCCATCTCGACATCACCACCAGCACCGCCATGGGTGTTGCTTTCTTCTTCCTTATTCTCTTCCCCATGGTCTTCCCCCTCAAACTCAGCATTCTCTTCTTTTCTCTCTTTTCTTATCCTTGGGCAATCAGCTAATCAGTGCGGGCTACCCGCCATTTCGTTCATTCTATACCCTTCAACCTCAAGCGTTCTCATCTTCCATCATGGGCGTTTCCAGCCACGTTCGCTTCGCCTTCACCGCGCTGTTGGCCAGCTTGATGACTGCAATGGGTGCCAAGAGCACTTCTCTCACCCTTCCTGCCACTCTTGAAGTGGACTTGCTATTCCCTCGCAATGAGACTTACGCTCCGAGCTGGCTGATGCCTGTGGTCTTTGCAGTTCAGAACTCATCTCTGGCTGTCCCGCTGGGCGTTTCAATCCAGTGGAGCATGTGGGAGGGCAACAACACGAGGTCGCCCGGATCTATCGGCGGTGGTGGTTTCGATGTGGCCGGCGATGTGGCCGGCGATGTGACTACGGCGAGATCCACGCCCAAGAACCCGTATCTGGTCAGCAGTGCTGTCAACACCATTTCTTACCCAGACGGCGTCTGGACTCTCGCCTGGTACGTGCAGTACCACAGTTGCGATTACAACGACCCGGAGGGGCCATGGACATCGCATAGCGAAAACTTCACCACCGTCTTCAGCGTCAGCAAATCTGGAAAAGCAATCGATCTTGAGGCGGCTACATCGTCTGACGTTTGTGGCGCCGGACAGGCTCAAGCATTCAACATAACCTCTCCCGGGAAATGTGACTCTAGTTTTGGTCCCAGCCCAACCACCAACCCATGTGCGGCGACAATCGACTCCGCAGCGGCATCTAGTCTATCTGCCTTGGCTAGAGCTACGGGCTCTATCTGCACCTCTTTCGCTGCCAATCTCACCTGCTTGAATCCGAGCCCGCCTCCCGGTCAACCTTCAGCAGCCAATCCTCGCGTGGCAGCGGCGTCGACATTGCTTACGCTGCTGGCTGCATTGGGTGCCCTTATGCATCTTGCATGAGGTAGATGCATCTAATCTACATGGTTGATTGAAAGATGGGCATGGGTCTTTTTCTTTCTTTATAAGTAGCAATTAGCTGGCCTTTGATGATGATATATTTTAACCCTCTTCCTCCTCCTCTTCCTCCTCTCCCTCTTCTTATATTGAAATTGTGGCAACATACATGTGATATACAAGATCCGGGTGCTCGAACTTTGGTATTATTTACTCGTATTGCGTCCTCATTGTACGAACCTAAGCGTCAAGCATCAGCAGATCCTGCCAAGACTTATTAAGGTTGTTACTAGTATGTAGAGAAAAAGCCGGTTAGGGAAAAGATTTTCTAGCATTGACTATAGTATGTAGATCCCCCACATGATTTACCGTAAATCCTTGGATCTAGTCTGAACAGCTGGATAGGCCTATGGCGGCTCACTTCATGCGGATCGTTGTGATAATTTTAGAGAGTCATCATTGTCAAAAAAGCATACGTAGATGACCAATTGTCAACATGGTATCAATTGCAAGCTGAAATTCCTTCATCAGCGCTCTCCGATGATAGGAGCGACTGACTATTATCCCCTGGCCACTCCACCAACAAAAAGTCCTCGACCAAGCAGGCTAATCTCCGCAGGAAGTATCATGGATAATTCCCCGTCACCGAAGAGGAAACCGCTGAAAAAGCCGTGTTCTGAAGCTAAGATTCAAACTCCAGGGTACCCTTGTCAGCACATCCTTGCCGATATGGACGCCGTTTGTAGCAACCAAGACTCTGCGGCCATCCCAATGGTCTGATCTGATCATGTTGAACAAGGCCATGAGGCAAAACAATTTGACCACTCTGCCGTTTCAGCCTTATCCTAGCGTTTATACCATGTATATTCCGCCAGTAGCCAATCCGCTGATGTGCCGCGGGATGCGTCTAGTGAGTGCAACGTTGTACCCCTCTGGGAGCGAGTCAGACAGGTCCACGATGCCTCGGCTTTGCGTTGCCAAACGCACCAACACCGGAATCAAAATGAAGTTTCTCCATGGATCCTCTTCGATTGTCTATTAGGCTTTACTGAATTGCCATGGAGTTGTCGACTCCATTGGTCATTACCGGGTTCAATCTCATTGCAGGCTGAATGCGCCAATCCTGTTCCTTTACTGACAACCTTTTCTCTTATACAATCTAGTAATAGTATATCTGTTTCTAACTTGAACGGTATGTGAAGCGGTCTATAGAGTGGTAAATTTGGGCGGTATCTTTTACCTCTCTTGAATTGAAACTCCTGGTGAAAGTTTTATCCGCTTCTGGCCCCTCGACGTTGCCCCTGTCTTTTTTCTTTTTTCTTTTTCATAATCGCCGTGCCGCATTCCGATCGGGCCCCCGTCTTGCTTCCCGCTCCTTGGCGATTGATCCCTGGGCATGGTGGATCCATCGCCGACTATTGCCCGCATCACCAAACGCCGAATCTCTTGCGTGGGTCTACTGTGGTCTTTGTTATGTCTGTTGGCCGTGAAGCTGTTGGTTGTGAAGCTGTTGGTCGTGGACAATTTCTAAATTTGTTAATCTTGAGAAGAGTTTTCTTTCATTTTCCTCTAACATACGGCTATCACGGCAGAGATGACCCCTTCTGTGTTCTATTCCACCTATGGGCAGCTATACACAATGGTCTGCGTGCGGGTAGGCATGACTTTCATACAGCGGTCTTCTCGGAGGACACCTGCTATAAGCAACTTCTCCGATCATACGAGTCATCCTTCATCCAAGATTGCTTTCAATGGGTGTGCAATATGCTCCCAGGGGAGTTTCTGAAATCAATATATAGCTCTTCAAAGTCTGTAAAAGACCAGCTATGATACAGCCTTAATAAGTTTACATCACTCGTTATATTTGAGTCTTGTGATTCATACAAGCATTTGGAAAACCCTTTACAAAAAGTTAGATTCCTCTGTACTTATACGGTACTTAATACGTTCCCTTAAGCTTCCCTCCTACACCTATAGGTACCCTACCTTTTGGGTATTTAACTATTAAAAACTCCTACTTATTTAACTAGCTATTAAATAAAATAACTATAATTTTTTATTTATAGTTTTATTTAAGGACTTTAGAGAGATAGAAATATTTATAAACCCTTTAGATAATTAAAATAAAATAAAACCTATTACCCTTAGATTAGTAATAGCTTTTTAATTTTTAAAGAAGGTAACCCCTTTAGGTTTAAAAATAGAAAAAATATAATTTTTTTTATTTTTAAAAAAATTAAATTAAAACTTTAAAA
>PNRQ01000062.1:0-152976 GCA_003439915.1 Trichoderma atrobrunneum
AGCCGCCCCTGGTTCTGCGCGGCATACGACGGGTCGATGAAGTTTCCGGCTCCTCCACGGCCGGCTCTTGCGGGGCCCTGCGGCTGCGACGGGGCCGCTGACGGCGAAGAGAAGGACGAGGCAATGGCCTTTAGCTGCTGCGCTTCAAGATCCTAAAGGCGGGCGCTGTATTAGAAACAACTGGAGGGGGAATATTGATACTCTGGGAGAGCCAGGATCGGGATTTACTTTGGATGCCTCGTCGGCCTGTTTCGACGAGACGTAGTTGCCTGCCCCACCGCGGCCGACTTTGTAAAGCGCATCTTGGTCCTGAGGCATTGCAAAATGCTACAAGGCCACGTACAAGGGGGGGTGTGAGTTGTGGAACTTTGAAAGGAAGGAAGTATTAAAAATAAAAGAGGGTTAACCTCAACAAGTAACCGTACCTTTGGCGTTTTCGAATTACGTACCAAAAGCCCACTTTGTTTTGTTGAAGCCGACCAAGTTTTTTGGCGGAAAAAAAAAGATGCCAGGGCGTGATGGTAGAAAGAGAAAGAGGCTTCGCTGACGTCACGAGGCTATGTGGACCCGGTCATGACGTACGCGGTATTGAAAACGACGCTCCCGAGGCAGCCAGGCAGGGATTCTTTTTCTTTGGGTCGACGCCATGTGCGAGAAACAACAAGGTTTGTATTTGAATTTGGGCCGTGGCTCTGGGCCCTGGCATAAGGGTGAAAGTTTGGCTTGCGGGAAAAATATGCGAGGGGATCGACAGAAAGGTTGATTCGGAGGCGGGAGCCAAACGGACGTGGATGCATGTCAAGTTAGCCAAGCCCTCGTTTGGCGCTGTTTTGGCAGTTTGGCATCAATGTAAGCGCGCGTACCTTGCTGGTAACTCGCTGATCAGCCAAAGTATCGCCGCGATGGCTACCTAGAGAAGTCAAGCTTCTATTGCGGAAATCGTCGGTCATGGATCGACAGGCGGCCTCTTAATTCTACGATCCAACGTCAAAGAGAAGCCGTGAGTCTTAGTGCCAACTTGTAACGACACCTGCACAACAGATGATTCCGCAGCAGTTCGCATAGGGCTCCGTCACAAAGGCACTGGGTGATCCCCACAAGGCAAACTCAAAGAGCCATCGAATATATGACAAGTATCCTTTCTCCAGTCAAACAATCAAGCCTTACAGCACTACCCGTTGCGCCCATTCGGAAGTGGCGGGCGGCTGCCGCTCTCAAAATCTACGAGTACAGCGGCCCTGACGCTTGGCCCGGCTTCCATGGAATCGTCGATGCGCAAGTTGTGCAGGGATTCTTGCCCGCGTATCTTTTTTCTGCGGCGTGCTTCTCGCCGAGTTGGTTCCGGAGATCCCGACATGGTTTCGGCGGGACGAGGTCCGTGTCCCAAAGCCGGGAGCGTTTATTCAAGCAACGTTTTTTGCTGATGCAAGAAAACGTCGATGCAGCGTCAGATGCTCCATGTAAAAGCGTCCCATGTAAGCGGCGTTTCGGAGGACAGTGCGAACGGTGGAGAGATGTCGCGCAATCGCTCAAATACACGCACTGTGATTTTGATTCGTATCCAGTGTCGTTTCATTTCTCTTTGACGCAGCGCGATGGGGCAACGAGGGAGTGTAGCAATGAATCCGGCAAAAGTCGAAACAAACAAAAAAGGTCCATGCACAGCTGGCGAGCTACAAACTTGGGCACCATTACATAAGAACGGATCCAGGTTTCGATTAAGTACTTCCAGGTATGTATGCTTTGTATGTGATACTATATGTACATCGGATGAGTCAAAGACATGAATGGATATTGATACGGGTGAACGGGGGGAGGCGTTGATGCCAGAGAACTGTTTTAGGCCTCCACCGCATGAACTTTTCTGCCCAGATATTGATTAACTGAATCATGGCGTCGATGGTTGATGCCATGTAGATGTCGAAAACTATAGAGCGTGCATCCTGTGCGACATGACCTTGGAGTATCATTGGCGAGTCGGCTGATGGTGTTGATTAAAGTGGTGGCATCCTCTCCAGATATGTGCACCAGCTGGGAAACATGCTCGTACTATGCCGGTACGACGTGGAGTGTGCTTTTTCGGCGATACATGCACCAAATTGCCTCGTACTCCCCCCTCCTTTCATCTGACTTTCTTATTACTTAATTGATCCTGTCGAAGGATCAAAAACCGTTGCGCTCGTCACCGACCCAATGAAGGCTCTCGGTCGATGGTGACACGATGATTGGACTTGGGAGTGGGAACTGCGGCCTCCGATTGGCTACCGAGCGGCTGCCGAGCGGAAGTCGAGACGTTGCGGCGCACGCAATCACGATGATGGATTGTTCTAATTCTAGACAGCGTAGTGAAAGGGGAGAATATGGCGTATTTGGATGTAGGTTTGAAGAAATGATGGCACTGTACTAATGTTTACCGATATATACTGTACGAATTACATTGGGTGGTAGGTACTTTGGAGTCGGTATGTAAATCATGGAAGATGCTCTACCATTGTGGTATATATGGACGGCGAAAGCAAGGGCCTCCATATTTGATATCAACAAAGGCGGCATCAATTTGGCTAATTCCAATGCAGGCAGGCAGTTAGTAGCATACACATGAATCGTGAGATAAGACTCCCACCCAAGAACTTCATCCGACGACCGTTGACAGGCCGGCTCGGCTCGTCTCTAGAGCTGATCGCCAACATACTACTGATAC
The DNA here is from genome assembly GCA_003439915.1 of Trichoderma atrobrunneum. Classification (NCBI taxonomy): domain Eukaryota; kingdom Fungi; phylum Ascomycota; class Sordariomycetes; order Hypocreales; family Hypocreaceae; genus Trichoderma; species Trichoderma atrobrunneum. The sequence continues at coordinate 2,702 of PNRQ01000062.1, forward strand.
TACCTTGTAGACTCGACATCCTTTTCAGAGCGGGTTCGCCATTGATGTTCAGGCACATCTACACCATCTTCGACTGCCATGGCCCCGCAAGGCGATCAATTGGATCATGGGCTGTCAAAAGGCCCAGCTGAAAGATGATCCGTCTGTCCATCATCCGAAGGCTAGAGTTGGGCACCCATTCGCCACTCCTGTACGAACTGCAAACCATGTATAAGAGGAGAAAATTTTTCATTCATCCAACGAGGACGTCATGCAATCTTCATCTGCAATTATCAGGTTCCAATTGAGTGCATTTACGGGCAGGTTGCGCTGGCATTGGACGGGCGAAGCATGCAAAAAGTGAAGCCGACGCCCGGGGGATGGGATCCATCAGCCGAAAGAAGAGAGCTTGGGGGGTGTTTGCATGTTTCTTCTGTTGGGCATCGAAATTGGAAAGCTAGAGCTGCTGCTGAAAGGAGAAAGAAACGAATTCGGCATCTCCTTGGCCGGCATGTCTTTCCTGCAAGGGCCCATGGATGAAAGAAAATTTTCTTTCCATGGTCTGTCTGCCTTTGTGTGGTTTGAGGTTAAAGGCCGTTGGTTTGCCCTTATCTGCGGGATCAATATCATTCGTTGCCTGCTTCGGGAACCGTTTCGGGGCCTTGTTATTTCGGAATCTGCATTGGTGCCGAACGGGTTAGGCAATTAAGTAAATAAGTGATTTATCTTGCCATTTTAAAATAGGGGAACCAACATCCCATCCCATCCCGGTCCATTTCGCCGTTCAATGGCCATGATTCGGCCAACGTGGTTCAACCGCATCGAAATGTTTGCTCGATGCGCCTGCGATGGTGCCATGAATGGCCGAATGCCCTAGAACTAAGGTAGTTCGCTGCCGGAAGTCGTGACCTGCGTAAGCGCACGGCCGGGGGGTGCGTCCACACACTCATTCTAAGGTAGACGGCATAAACATGAATGGATCGAATCAATTCCAAGGAACAGATGGAACCTAAACTGTTGGCACTGGGAGGGAGGAACTAACGCTGTGGCTAGTGGGCAAAAGGTGCCTGTAAGAAATACCGTGTTAGCGCAGAGTCCGACACTGTGCTGCTAGCAGACGACATCCATCAAAATGTCATCGCGCTCGTGCTAGAAATTCAACTTCAGCCACCCAGAGGGCAAGAAGGCGTCCAGTTGTAGCGGGTTCCTGGATAACGAGGCGCAACGACATGGTGGTGGCCTGACTTTTTGACTTTTGGACTTGTGCCTTTGCGATTCTTTATTCTGTTCCACGGCGGTTCTATTCTGTTTCGGTTGTTCTTTGCGCCAGGGGTTTGACTTTATCCCCCATGTCTTGTGCTGTTTTTGCTCTCCTCTTGTTTTCTTTTTAATGCTTATCCTTTGTGTCTTTTCTCTTTTTTACTTTTTTTATTCCCCGGTGGCGTCTTCGTCTGTTGACCTATTATCTGCTGTTGTTAGTTCCCCAATTGACTCCGTACAAGGTGCTACTCTCTTTCATAGCTCCATGTCTCCATGATATCCACAACGTCTCCATCACACCGGCTGCCTTTATACCTGATGGCGACAAACCTAATCAACTGGTGACTCTTGCGCATTCTCTTTCTATCTACAGACCAGCGGTGACCGCAATTGCTCTTCTGCTGCTGCTGCTGCTGCTACTACGATGCGGCATACGAGTATTGGTACCCGTACTCCGCTATCTGGACCTTGAGCTTAATGATTCCCCGGACCTGCCGCATTTAGCCGATTGCTGTTGTGCGGATGTTGTTGTCTCTGGTTTTGCCTGGAAGAGGAAAAGCTGTTTGTGCAGTCTGATGGAGATGAGCAAAGTGGTGATTCAGACATGCATACGAAGCGCAAAGTATCCCCTAGCTGTCGGCCAATTCTCAACCCAGCATTGAGAGCAGAGGCCGCCCGTCTCGCCCAATTGACACCTCTGCTACATGCCAATCACTTCCTCGGTGCAATCCGCACGAGAAACTCAACTCTGCCGAGCTCCTCTGGTAGCCAGGAAAATAGCTGGTTAGACGCACCCGTCGGTTCCCAACGGACATGGGAGCTTCTCTATCTCTCTCGTCCAAATCATCTTCCCCCGCTTCAGTTGCCCCTCACCCAAGCCGTATTCGGCCCCCGAAAAGACCAAGAATCCCGGGCCATGCTCGGGCCTCTTTCTGCTGTAGCTTGGCCCCCTTCCCCTCTTCGAATTGATGCGAAATGCTAGTAAGATGAGATGCTTTCTTAGCAGATCGACGATGGCTCTTCAGGACGCTTGCTGGCGAATACACGGAAGTGAGGCCTTGCGGAGTCTTGGTTGCGGGGGTGGAAACGGGGCCTCGGGGGAGTTGATCCACTTCGGCCTGGCGAGAATCGAGTCCGATGCAGCTTCATCAACGATGAGCGATTCAGTTTTGCGGGCAGCTGCGGTTGTTAGTTAGATTGTAGTCATACCAAGCTCCGGTATCGTGGAGGTAGGGCTGGGGCTCTTATCAACCCAAGCGGCAAAGACCCATGAACCTTGCTGATGCCGAAGCGAGAGCTGAACGGCCAGGTCATTTCAATTCGGTCTTGGTCTTTTTCAGCTGAAATCCCATTGAGCAAATCCCCCTCCTTTTTTTCTTTTTTTTTTTATCTGTGCGCGTGTGTATGTATCTGCGGGCAATTGATTCCATACTTACGTGTATCTACTAAGCTCACCCGGACCAATGCAATTCATTACCATGCGTCTTTTCGCCAATCGGCCGGGCTACAGAGCCAACATGTAGGTAATACTCGTATTACTCGCTCGCATGTAATGTCATGTACAGTCAGAACGGAGCACATGAAGTGTAATATTGATTATTGCGCTGGGCTGCGGAGCAAATTGATAGTGGTAACTAGGCCCTCAGCGACGCTAGGCCGGGATGCTGCTCTCACATACCCGAAGAACTAAGGTAATAATTCAAGGTACATTCGAGTACTCTGCAATACTGCTACGAGTTACTAGGTCGAATCCATCGATTTCATTTCAGCGTTGTTCCATCCTTCGTCAGCCACTCCCCCTCCACGACTGAATCAGGTGCCTCCGTGCGAGAAACGCCTGGCGCTCGTCATGTGAGGCGGACGGGGTAGTACCAAGTACTGTGAAGCCAGCCAGGACCGTACTAAATGGAACTCGAGCTGGATGGGATGAGTAAGGCATAAAACAGCACGTTTCGTCTGATTCCATTGTTTGTATCAGAAAGTTGGCACTAGGTAGCAGCAGTATGGAGCAGCCTGTTGAATCTGGTATTGAATTGATTGACTGCTTGGCTGATGACTCAGTGATTGATTGATTCTATCTTGTTTGCTTGTACAGTACAATCCCCTACTTGGCAGTACTTCAATTGCAATCAAACTGTCCCCCTCCCAACTCTTTTGCTCGCTGAACCACGGCCCCGATAGGAGGCAGCCCTCATCCCTTTCCGGAGCATTACGGGCCGTCTTCCCATGTTCCTTGATAGGGCTTGACTTGACAGGACGGGGAGACACGTTGCCTGGCACCTTGTTTTCGTAGGACGTATCCGTACCTATCAATGGATCAGTGCCATCAACCAGTAAGCCCAAACAGCCCACCCAGGTCGTGTCCCCATGCTGCTGAGCTGGCCGGTAGGGAGGTCGTGCCCTTTTTTAGTGCCAGCGCTCCATCCCTTGCCGGTACAGGTACCTTGGAGTGCTATGATTAGAACCTGGATGGGCTCGCAGGGAGTAAGTACCCAGTACCGTGGGTAAGTCATGGAAGTCAGACAACGATCAATGGAATTGGATCAATCTACCTATCTAATGATTCCACCACAGCACCTCCTCTCCGTCTTCTGCATTCAATCACCGTACTGTACTGTCCCAAAGGGAGAGAGAGAGAATCAAGGAATACTCATCACGAAATATTGACACTGTAGAGCCAAAGTTGACCCTTTTTAGCGTACAGTGCCCAGCAACCAAGGCGCTGGGGGCCTTCTCGCCACACGCCCCCCGGCACCTCTTTGTGGCCCTCCAATTGCTCCTTCGCATGCCTCCAGCATCCCCCTTTACGGCCTCTCCATTCGACCTGGTGATCAACCCGGGTCAGCGGGCCAATGGCCCAGTCAGACTTGGCTACACCCCACCGTCGGGCGCGCGCGACTGCGACAGGAAAATAAATGGAGAGCCCTGATGGAGATGGGCCCCATCGCCTGTGGAAGCCGCTGGAAGGACAGGCCAATTGATTGATGCCTGCTGCTGGCTCTCGCTCTGGCTTCTGCACGGCTTCTCTACGCTGCTCTACTGTACGCTCGCCGGCTCTCACCAGCCATCGATGCTGCGCCCCACGGGCTGAACGTTTGTTCGTGCTCACTAACGGCCCTGCTGAGGCAAACCAAATGGAAACCCTGCCGTTTGGTTTCTGGTTTCCTGCGACCGTCTCCTGATTCCTGCACGGAGTACGGAGTCCCAGCACCAGCACGGGGTACCAGGTACCGAAGTGCGGCCCAGGTACGAGTACGCAGCGCACGGAGGGTGTTCCGTGCCCTGTTTCTTGCCTTTGACGCAATTTCGATTTTCATTCTCAATCTCGACAAGAGAAGAAGGAGAGGAGCGCCTTTGTCTTTGTGTCTTTGTGCTCTGTCGCGGCTTTGCGTCTAGAACAACATTATACTTGTACTCCTACCTGCAATCCAACCCACGTCCCGGTACTCGGTACAGGTCACCCGGGTATCCCTGGTTAGCAGGTACTTCGGCTTTGCGCGGTCTTCACAGCGCTCTAATGCGGGACGCAATAGCAGTCCCTACTCCGTATCGTCCCTCCTAATGTACCCCGTACAAGGCACCAGACGCCTCCTCCGTACCCAAAGACCGCCCGGGTGCTCATGCTAATACACGCGCCCCCGCCGTGCCGCATCTACACACACTCACACACACTCCCTTGTCCTGGCGCCGGATTGTTCCTCCCAAAATAATTATTTCTCGTTCTCACTACTTGCGAAGAGATCCTGGCTGTTTTTTTTTTGGCCTGACTTTTTTTTCTCCCTCACAACACCATCCCGCGCTGAGTTGAACGTATCTAAGCATAGCATCTGGTCGAGCCGGACAAACCTTCTTGTGTGGACATCGTCTGTTGATCGAAAGCGTTGCCACTTCAACCCCGAGCGTGCGACGGTCCAGCGTGTGTCGTCTCGCAATCCCGAGCAATTCAAGCCCGCCTGGCAATGGCCTCCTCCAAAGTATGACCTGATGCCGTCGTCTGGGAGTCGCCGATGTGGCTTGTTCCTGCGCTCGTGAGGCTCCGGTTCTTTTTGCTGATATCTTTGTCCACCCGCAGGAGATGCAGCCTTCTACGAGGCCATTGACGCACCAGCGTTCTCCCTTGTCGAGTTCCGCATCCTCGGCCCTGACCGGCCGTCAATCCCACGCCCGAACCAACTCGCATTCGCATTCCCTCCTCGCCGGTGCCCTCAATCCCACACACCGAATCACCCGCCGAAAGTCCGTCACCACTCCCGGCGCCAACGTTGCTGCTCTCGCGGCCGCCATTCGAGAGAGCGAGCAGAGCGGTGCCATTCCGATTGCAAGCGGGGGAAGGCGGAACACAAACACCATGTCCAAGCAGTCCGCCGTCCGGGCCGGCCTCATGGACGGCTTGCCTTCACCACCCGCCAGCCTGCCTAACAAGTCGCTGCTGGATGCCAAGCGAGAAGTCCAGGATAGCGCCATCGACGACGATTCGAACGAGCTTTCGGCCGACGAGGCGGCCCACCTCGACCAGGCCCGTATAAGACGAGCCAGCGACGGACAGCCTCTGACCAAGGATGGCAAGAAGAGCAGCCGAGTAGAGGTCCGCTGCGAAACGTGCGGCAAGGGCTACAAGCACAGCAGCTGTCTGACGAAGCATCTGTTGGTCTCCCTCCCCTCTTGTACCTGTGATGTCTGCACTTGCCTAGGTTTGGCTGCATGCCTCATCCTATCTCCGGTCCTCGGCTTTTCCCCCTCTCCCTCCCCTCCCTCTTTCACTCTTTACACTGGCAAAACATGCGTGATTTGAGTTTCATTTGTTGACTCGTTGGGTACTAGATGGGAGCACACTCCTGAGTGGTCCTACACCTCCAAGCTGCTCATCTCCAAGCACCAGCAAGTGCAGCTGCTTGAGGCGGCGTCTGTCCTGGTGGCCATGAACGGCAACCCCAAGGAGAGATCAGTCACCCCTCCGGACTCTGCCAGAGACTTTGCGAGCGAGCCAGAAACGGCTTCGTCGCCCACCGCCTCTGGTTACTCGGAGCAAGCAGATGGTCAGAGTTCCGCTGACACTACCCCGCCCCCGATTACCGAGGAGGGACATGCATTTGATACCTCTGCATACCGCGACAAGCGTTACAGCATGGGCAGCGTATTTTCTCGAAGCTTTCAATCCCCGCAGCCGTCGAACCCTCTCTTGTTTGGTAGCATTCCCAATGCGAACGGTTTCGACCATGGCCGCAGCGGTAGCATCGACGCGCGGCCATCATCCTCTGGGATCAACGCCAACGCTGAGGACGATCACGACCTGGCTGCGGCTGTCGAGTTGTTGAGCTGCAGCTTTGGAAGCAACAGTGGCTCACGACCCGCTGTAACACATGTTGAGGACGCACCGCCTGTACCACCCGTCCCAGCTCAATTCCTAGATCAAGCCGCATCCTTTGTCAGCGCTGGCTTCATCAACAGCTACCCCAGCAGGCAACCCGAAAGCTTCACCCGCGGCGAGATGCGTCGCGGAAGTGAGGATGTCAAGATGGAGGATAGCGAAGACGATTTCGATATGCGATCCCGCGCTCGCAGTGACGAAGATGACGACGGCGTTTTTGGTCGTATGGAGGAGTAAACTTTATTGGGTATGGAACGGAGCAACTTCTCTTGGGAACTCGAATCGTAACGCTATTCTTTCTTGTTTTTTTATAATGTGGCCCCTGGAGTCGGATTGCTCTGGAATGAATTATGGATATCACCAATTGGGAAGGGAAATCGGCGCGGTGTCTCTTTTGTACAACGATATACTCGAAGCAACTGTATTAGTGGTGGTTCTGCTCCGCTGTCGAATCTTCAGCACCGAAGAGTGGAGGGCCTGTCCGGACTGATCATGGTCTGAGATGAGATTGCTTCTCCACGAGGTTAAAGTGAGGGTTCGACGAGGCGTCGAGCGTACGCCCGAATAAATTCTGAATAAATAAAGCATTGATCTTTGAAAGAAAGAAAAAAGACAAAACATTTCACATCATCACTAGAAGCCCATGCCATGATACAGGAAGCACACGTGCACAGTGATAATGAAAATGGTTATGCGTTTTTGAAGACTGCCAACTGACGAATCAAATCTAGCCCACAAACACGAGCGAATTGGTGACTGTAACGCAATGAGTCCAGCAGTGGCCAAGGCAAGAATGGATATCCTCGATTGTCATGGTGAAGAGATTGAGATGTGGAAAAAGAAAAATTTGGTGCAGACCCTAGAGAGAAAAGAAATTGAGCTTTAGCTGATTCTGAGATTGAGCTCCATCGAGAAAAGAGCGGGGACCTGGCCAGGCGTTGTTTCCCCAGCGACCTAAACGTCACGTTGCTCCACAGCTATCCGGCGCGGGCAAGCTTCCCCGAAGCGGGAATCAAACCCTCAACAAACACAATCGATTTACTCAATCTTGCATTGATACGAAAAAGCTCGTGATAGCCTCAGGTGCAGCTGCGACCAATTGTACTCGGCTGCTTACTCATCACGTCGTGTCGACCTCGTGGAAGACGCGCATTTCGGGACACGCACGTCCGACGATTACCACTGCGACTTGGTTCGCTTGAGCACCCGCTCAAAACAAAACACACACAAGAACAGCCACGATGCCGACATTGCGGCGAGCGCAGAGAAGCGAGGCTGCGCGGGGGGCTGCGGAGGCGGATACGGATATCGTGGAGAAGGTAGCGACGCCAGACCGGTCAAGGGACAAGGCTGTCGACAAGACAACGCCCAAGCGCCGCGATGGCGGTGATGTTTCCGCCGCCAGCACTCCCGCAAAGGATGGAGGGGCACCGAATTCAGTAGAAGCAGCGCCCTCAGCCAGGATCCCCACGCTGGTGCAGTTTCCGCTCGTGGCGGCCATCAGCTTCGCTACGGCGAGTCTTGGATACAGCGTGGTGGCCGAGCTGACCAAGGGGGAGCTGGCGAGTGTGAGCCGGAGTCAGGAGACGCAACAGGACATCGGCATCCTTGCTGGGTGGAGGATGTGAGTGGCTTTTCGCGACGAGAATTGAGGGTTTTCGGGATCTTTGCTAACGAGACGGCGTAGATTTGAGCTGGCGCTGAGCTGGTTCAGCGGGCTGGATGGGCTGGATGTCGCCATGATGGATTTCTTGTCCCACGGACCGGCGGTATGTACACGAAAAAGCTTTTCCTTGTCTGCTGCCACGCTATGGAGACGTGTGGCGGATGAAGCTAACTTTTGCATTTTCTAGATGTATCTCTTGTTCGCTTTTTACAACCTCAGCCCGAGAACGGCGATTGCTGCCCTCGCCGTTGACGTCGTCTCTGCATCGGTTCCCTTTTCTCTCCTGCGGCCCTTTTCGGCCGTCCACAAGCCATCTTCGAAGCTGCCCAACCGCGAGCTCATTGGCCTGCCTCTCCAGCTGCTCACCGCGGCCTTGTCGACGAGCATATACACCGTTGTTCTGGTTACGTCGCTGCGATACTTGCTGCCTCAGATCTTTGTCCTCCACTTCAACGGCCTTCCCAACCTCGAGCCAGCGTACGCGGCATCTTACGCCACTGTGCTGCCTGTGACGTTGCTGTTTGGCGCTGCCGCCAGCACCTTCATCTTCCCGCCGTTTGCCACCACGGGCAAGACAAAGGAAGACGAGCGCGTCACCAACTTCAACCCTGTCGAGGCCAGTCTAGGAGAGACTATGTGGTGGAACTTTTTGGGCTATACCACCAAGGCCAAAGTGGCCATTGGCCGCACCGCAGTGACTCTGCTGGTCACGGGCGTCAACACGTATCTCGCCTGCGCCATGACGATCCCTGGTGTTGAGCCTGCCGGGGCTGCGGCATACGCAGGCGTGTGGGTGTTTGCAGCTCTATGCACGGGCCTTGGGCTGGGACTCGTGGGACGCGACTGAACTGTGTGATGACGACGGCGCCATGTATGAGGTTTCGGGAGGGCATATTGGATGTGACTGGAGACAGGCAGCACTGTCTACGCCTTTTGCTTTTTTGCTTTTTGCTCATCTTTGTTTATTTAAAACGTGTATTCTAGTGCCTCATTTCGGATCTTTGAATGGGTCGGGAGGGTTCTGTTTTTGGCCATTTGCCTTCTTTCTTTTCCCTTTCTCTCCATGGTGGGGGAGGGAATAGATGAAGCTCGCTACTGGCTTGGCTACATGTATTTTCTTTTTCTTGTTTCTTGTCTCTTTTTTGCTTTTTTTGTGTATGGTTCAGGGTAGTTGGTGGTGTATACGGAATGCTTGGGCTTAGCATAAGAAAAAAAAATCCTCACAGGCAGCTACTTTCTTTCTTTTTTTTTTTTGGTACGGGACAGTGAGCCTGGGATGACGGAGAGTGATGAAACCCCGGAAAAAAACAAAAGAAAAGAAAAGAATTTCAATAAGAGTCAATCTTGCCCTTGTTTGATCATGCTGTGCGATGGAATCATTCAGCTCGTCATAAATGGACATGGATGACTGAAACCTCTACGGTGAGTGACGCTATTTTATATGGCACGTGCGTTTATATGAGCACGAGTTTGACATGTATACGAATATACGAAGCGTTTGGCAACACTCACTCTTTGTTCTCGTTTTACTTTATCTGGAAGCCTTGTCTTGTGGGTTGGATGGCTAAACTAACGCCCTTTAGAGTATAATGTTTCGAGGATACTTCAGATGGGTTCTCAGCCCGGAATCGAGATGCCTAACACGAGGCAGCGGAGCCCCTTCAAGCTCGGTTATCACAACTCAATCTGCCCGGGGCTACTGTACGGGTCACGCAGAGCGCAGAAGGTAGCCCAGAAACGGTGAATGATGATCATTATTGAGGCTTGCAGCTTTGGGGGGAAGAGATTCCGAGAAGAGAACAAAGAGGGTGTGTGAGTGACTGGTCATTTAAGGCAATGATTCGAAATGCCCATCACACACAATCAGTACCGCAAAGTCCGCCTACACCTGCCATGCAGATGCAAATGCAATGCAATCAATACGATAAAACGGCCCCCAAAGCAAGGCGCTTCTAAATTGGGCTCAGAGCTGAAAAAACTAGGACGGATGTAGGCTTGCATGGGGGATGTTGCATGGCATGGAGGTGGAGGGAGGGAGGCCTGTGCTTTTTCCCATGGCATGGCTTCGTGCATATGCCGGAACAAACACGTGCGAAAAAGCAAAACCCGACAAGCAGGTTCTTGGTTAAAACGGGCTGGATTGCCTGAACCCGGGCTTCTAATAACGCCTGGCAACAATTAACGAGACGAGGGCAGGGGGGAGAACCTGAACTTCGGGTCTTTTTTTGGCTGGGGCTCCCTTGTGAGTTTGCCATGCTTTGTGTAGCCGCTAGTAGTTTTTTTCGAGGGTTAGCATCTCGATGAAAGACGCCGGTCTTGTGCCTCTTTTTCTTTTTGGGGAGCTTGGCGAGATTTGTTCGGGTCATTGCTAAGCATTATGGCTTGATTTGTCCGTTTGCTTGTTTATTTGCTTGTTTTATTTTTGGCCTCGGTATCTGACAAAGGGGGCCCGCTGCACCAAGTGGTTCTCTTTTGCCTTACTGTTGTCAAGAGAGGGGGGATTTCACCAACAACTAGAAGCTACTGAGGGGTTTTAAATCGGTGTTAGTTCAAGATGGGGGGAAAAAAGACAAAGACAGAAAAAAAAAGTACCGAGAGAAGAGAGGAGAGAAACATTACGCCGTATACCCGTAAGAAACCCCCAGCTCCATAAAAAAAACAAAAAACAAAAAGCCAGGTGAGGCTTCTTGGGCCCAGGGATTTGGACAAACTGGGATGCCACGTTTTGAGCTGGGCGGTTTTTCCATCTCCGCAGCAGCTACCAGCACTTACACCAAAAGCAGAAAGCAGAGCAGCAGGCTTTGATTCCTTCGTTTCTTCTCCACTGTCAGTTCCGGCTCCTCTTCTGCCTTGGCCACCCCCTCGTGCGGAGTGAGGATTTCCAATAATTGCTCTGCCGTGTCAACCGCCCCGTCCGGGCCAATATTATCAATATTACCACGCTGCCTGTCGTCGAGACAGCCGAAACGGGGGGTGGGCAGAGCCGGTCAGTCGCCCAGTCACACAGCCTACCGCATCTGGCCTTCTTTGTTCATGACAAGGGAGACGTAAGGCGGAGAGATAGGACAGGACGAGACACCGGCGAGGGCAAACAAGGCAGGAATCGTCACTCGGCCGGTTCAGCTCTTTGTCGGGGAAACGGTGAGCTGAACAGAACATGACTGTTGCTGGCAGGGGTGCAATCAGGCGACGGCGGAGACTCATCACCAACTCGTCTTGCATCTGCATCTTCTGACTGACCCTTTCCCACGGAGCTGATTCCGGGGTGTTTTCCTTTTTTTCTTTGTTCCCCTTCCTCCTCTTGTTACGGCGGCACCTTGCCCTGGAGAGTACGGGAGAAGCCCTTGGCCACCCCCAAGACTCGTTACACGCTATTTGACTTATGTGTATAAGATGCCCCCTCGCTCTGGCCTTTTTAGAAAATGTCAAAGACGCTCATCATTGACAGGTTCTCTCGGCTATCGCCAGACAAGGGGTGTGAGCGCTAATAAGCCAATACCCTAACGTTAAAGACTTAGGTAGTATTCTTCCCGTTGAATACGCCTGGGGCTTTCCATTACCGAATTGGACAAACGCCAGCGCTCTCTCCCATTGCTTTGGCCATGTCAGAGCACTATGCTTCTGGATCGACGTCAGGATATGCGGCGCCGAGAAATGTCAAGAAGTCCAAGAGTATCAAGAGTGAAGAGGAGATCAATATTCAAGGCCCGCTTGAGGTAGCTGGCTCCGTGCAATCCGGCCGTGGCATCAACTTCCAGGGCTGTATCTCCGTCAGAGGTCCCATCGATGCCTATGGCAACATTACCACAAATGGGGAGATGAGTTGCCAGTAAGTTGACCAATTTATCGAAAGGGGGTTAATAGAGAGGGGGGCGGTCAGGGTCGATAACAAGGCTGACTCGTGGTCTTTGGGAAAATAGGGGACAGATCAAAGCGTACGGCAACATCTTGATCAACGGCTACCTAGCCTCGAGGTGAGTCGCCGTAAAACGCCGTCACACATCCCCACTGTTGCTAATGCAGGTTCAACATAGCGACAAGATCATCGGATATGGAAAGCTGAGAGTAGAAGGTACCCTTGAGGGGGTAGACCTCGAGGTTTGGGGAAACTTGATCATCATTGGCTTCCTGTAAGATTGCATCCCCATGCGCCAACAAGGCTGTTGCCGCCACGGAGACACCATGGCTGACTTGACAATCACAATAGGAAATGTAGACGCCTGGTTCTATATGGTTCATTGACCCTCATTGGACCAGATTCCACCTATCTCGTGGAGGAATCGGAAGAAATTGCGGGGGCTAAGCTGATGCGGGACACGGAGGCAGATTGGGATCTGTGAGCCAACGGAAATACCCTGGAGAATGCGTGTGTTGTGTTCGAGACATGTATTCTGTCATGATGAAACGATAGAGAGCATTTGAACCCACTGGGGAACAGAGCATAGTATGAATTGCGATATAGACGTGGTGTTTTCTTTTGTGTATACGGAGTAGGCAGGGAATGTTTGGTTGCCGGGTTAGGTACCCCTGAGAAATGGAGTAATATAGATTAAGAAATGAGATCAATGAAATAAGGGTAATCTCACAAGCTAGGATCTCATCAAGATTGCCGTGTCAGCAACGAATTATATTACCGCCTTCGGCTGCCTATGCAAGGTTCATGTTTGCTGCATAGGTAGGTACAAGTAGGCATATCGTATGAATGGCTGTGGGGAGGATTGCCAAACCAAACCACTGCAACGGTTATCAGTTTGGTGCGTGTGGGAAGAAAGAAAGAGTAGAAACTGCGCAGTCAAATTTAACGGTCGTAACATGAGTGTAACACCAGCACAACGTCGCAAATATCCCAACGAGACATTTTTCTGTGCTTTTGTGTGATGTTGCTTCAGCTGAACCAAATTGTCCGGAGCTGAAAAGCCCAAGTCTCGTCCGATTTACAGCAGCCGTGATGACTCAGCCTGGGGTGCGGTTGCACCAGACACTTTACGGCGCACGGTCCTCTTGCCCTCCCTGACGGACCGGGTTTTAGTTCCCCAAAGGAAGCTAGCCATCGCAACGCGGTTGTCCAAGTCACGCCAACAAATCGACCGGATCGCGACGACATTCAGCATCTCCAAATGGACGCTGTCGAGTGCGAATATTCAATATCCGACAGCTCTTGATTTAACCAGCATCTACGGAGCAGCGGGTATCTTTATTGCGCAGCTACCAGTCTGCAGGTGCTGTAGATTGCGCTGCCAAACGCCAAACATGGCCACCTCAACCGAGTCCGCAGACGTCCCAACCGCCATGGATCATGAGGAGGTTGTTTCTCCAAAGACAAAGACTGCCACCTTTGAGATCGCCGAGGGCCCTTCCATGGGTCCAATGAGCAGCGTCCTCACGGCACGCGCCGATCCCGATGCGCAGACGACAGTAACCGACTTCCTCGACTTTACGGAATACCTGCCCGCCGACATGATGCGCTCCCTTACGCTCGTGGGCCAGCTGGACCAGAGATATGCCGATGCTTCACACAAGGTCGATGACCTGACGACAGTATGGGGCCAGCTTCCAGGCTTGCCGGCCCATGAGCGCCCATCACCGGTGCAGCTGCGCGCTGACATCTCGGAGCACTTGAGGCAAGCGCTGGATTCGCGCATCTTTGCTCACGCAGAGGCAGTCAGGATGGCAGACAATGTCAACCGCCACTACAACAAAGCGACGGCGCTGCTTTCTAAGCTCAAGACAATGATGGAAAACTACCCAACGGAAGAGCAAGCTCTTGTTGAGCCCAGGTCTCCTCAGATGACGAGGGCGAAGCTGACAGTTAGAGCTACGGGAGAAGACGGGCAGAAAGTGCGACGATCCCGAGTCCCACGGATCACGGTTCCCGGCGAGGTTCTCGCCCCCTACGAAATTGAATACGACACCTTTAGCGACGACAGCGATATCAGCTCTGATGAAGAGTCCGAACCGCCAGCTACAAACCGCAGGATACAAGTTCCCACGCCTCGGATCAAACTCGTCAGCAACAAGAGCCAGAAATCTAGTGGCCGCTCTTCACGAGGGCAATATGCTACGCCTGCCCTGAGTGCCGCGGCTGCTGCAAATGCGGCTGCGCTGCTTAACCCTCCCCCTGAGAACGCCGTCATTGGTAGCCCTGATGCGCCGTGGCTGCAGTTGACCCAATATGAGCTGGCCAAACTAAGGAAACGGATGAAGAAGAATGCAACATGGACACCTAGCGAGACCATGATAGCTAGGGAACTGAAGGCCTTGTGTCGTGGGCCAGATGCTTACAGAGAGGCCAAGAAGAAGGCAGAGGAGGAGGGCCGGGTGTTTGAGGCTACGGTGCCAACGCCCATCATCGATAACGAATCCGGCACTCGACAGATGCCTGCTGGCGCCATCAGTGTCGACTCTCTGGCTGCCACCGAAGTACCGACCAGCAACCGGGGCATGAAGCTCAACGAGGCCAAAAAGCTCAAGAGAGAGCAGCTCGCAAAGCTGGCCGCCGAAGAGGCCGAGGAATCTGCTCGTAAGATGCAGCAGGCGGCGAAACTATTCCTGGGCAGCAGCACGACTTCTAGCATGACGCCCGAGAACGCAAAGAGCCCTGGACCGCAGCCCAAGCCGCGGACCAACTCCAGATCTAAGCGAAAGAGAGAGGCTGAAGACGAGACCAATGGCGACGCCGCAGCAGCAGCGGCACCGGCAGAAGGCGGTGAAGCAGTGCCATCATCGCGGCCACAGCTAAAGCGCACCAAGACTGAGACACCCGTCCCACCGCCAGTGCCCGGTCTGATTGCACAGGGCAGCTCGGTCTCCTCCGACAACTCTGCACAAGCTGTCGCGACGTCTGGGGTAGCTAGTGCTGTTCCCCAGTCGGAGACTCCCGTCCCGATCCCGATCCCTCCACAGTCTTCCGTCACTACTAGGTCAGCAACATCTCCAGTGCCAGGCTCTACCATTCCAGCCAATGCGAGCAATGGCACTGTCACCGTCTCTACTCCCGCGCCTATCAAGGCTCCATTCGAAACCCCTGTCCCTCTTCCCAAGACCGAGCCGAGGATGTCTACCACACCTATCCCTCCGCCGACGATTAGAGAGCTGCCCGGGCGAGAGGCTAGTAAGCGTGAAACGCGGGGAGAGGCGGCGAAGCGATCACAGCAACAGCAGCAGCAGCAGCAGCAGCAGCTATCTGCGTCCACGTCACCTCAACTGCCACGAGGCCAATCAGCGGCGCCTGAACCGTCATCACGCAGCGGTACGCCCAGGTTAACACCTGCGCCAGAGTCACTCCCTTCTCGCCGACCCGGCTCGCGAGGTAAGGCCGCGAGCCAGGAGCCACAGCCGTCACTGGCCGTGGATCGATCTCGCCGTGCCAGTACGGCGCGCAACACACCGGTTCCCGAAGTTAAGCAGCCGGGAAAACGTACCAAACGCCCCGCCCCCGGTGTTGTCAGTACGACTAGCAGCGGCGGTAACAGCGCCGTTGGCAAGCGGAAAGCGGCACCCAAGAGGAAGGCTCGCGCGACTAAGAGAGACAAGGGTCAAGTGACGGAGGAGATGGTGGAGGTGGACGATGAGGGTAACCCTATTGATCCTGATGAGCCACGGTATTGCCTCTGCAATAGGGTGAGCTTTGGGACCATGATTCAGTGTGATAACGTTGATGTAAGTTCAATCGTCTTGCTGGATTGGCAAACATGTCCGCGGAGATGCTTGTCTGAGAAACCACGGCAGCTGACAAAGCAAACAGAATTGCAAGCAGGAATGGTTCCATCTCGAATGTGTAGGCCTTTCGGACATCCCTGCGCGAACGACGAAATGGTATTGCCCCGACTGTCGTAAGCTTCTCAATATTGGTGAGAAGGGAGAGATTAGTGCGCGGGGGGTTAAGAAGTAGGCTTTCCTATTTCATGCATGTTGTATGTTTTGATTGTCTTGTGTTAATAATGCGAAGCATGGAGTTAGGGGGCCTTGGAATACGGGTGCTGGGACGGAATATGAGGTAGGCAACTCTTCGCCGATACTCTCTCTCCGAAATATCGGAGATATGGCGGCTACGTGTTTTTTTTTCTTGCTTTCATAAGGCTTCAAGAAGATGACGGGTGTTTTTCCCTCCCGGCTTCACCAGAGATACCTATATACGATGACGGCTTATCTGATGTTTATTTACATCACAGTTAAATTGACGGGCCGCGGTCGTGCCGGTGTTATGAATACATATCTTAATGACTTAGAGCGAGAAACGAGGCGCAAACATGAATCGCAGGTTTCGGTCGGCGGAACGCATCCGACGTTGAGGAACTTGCCGCCATACGGGGACGGCAGCCGACCGGAGGCGGGGTTTTGATTGGAAGCCGGATGGATTACCCAAGGCTTGATTACCAACGCCTTGTTACAGACAGCCTCTAGCTTGGAGAACTACGCGAGAGAAGCGATAGTTGAAGAGCTTTTAAACCGGCACTCATTGTTTCTCTCTTTTCTGCCTCCTAACACACCCATCGCTTTCATCTTTTCTCTGTCTGGATTACCGCCCTATAAGCAAAATGGCTGATGCGGGTTACACTCCTCTGTATCCGGTTCCCGATGGGCTTCCCGACGCCGGGATCCGGACTTTTATCACCAACTTCTACAAGATTTCCGATAAACCGGAGGCGAACGAGCAGTGGGTTGATCAATTCACCAAGGATGCGCGTGTAACTATCGGGCCTGGTAAGGCGAAGGGACAAGAAGGTGAGGTTTTTTTTCTGTGCTTCTTCTTTGAGAGTGATGGAGTTAGAATGAGGATGAGAGCTTCTTAGCTCTTTCGGATGCTTCATATAAGTTGTCGGGTATTTGCATCGGATGAACAATACTGCATTGAATTTCAAGAAGGCTTGATTAATTTACCTAGTGTTCTCTACCTCATCACGTATACTAATGAAGCACAATAGAGCTCCGCACAATGCGCGAGGGAATGTGGTCTGTCGTGGCAGAGCGAAAGCACACAGTCACCAAAGTGTTCCCGGGGCGGTTCAACGACAAGGAAGACAGCAAGGGGGCCGAGCTGATGCTGCACGGCGACGTGGCGTACAAGACCAAGGACGGTAACTCGAGCACCGTTCCATGGGCAGGACACGCGATTTTGAAAAAGGTGCAGGCTGAGAGCGGAGAGGAGGCGTGGAAGTTGGCAGAGTACCGGGTATATCTGCTCAAGTAGAGACTCCGGAGAGAGAGAGAGAGTTGGAGAGGTACAACATGTTTACAGCATACTAGACCAAAACCACCAATATAATTGATCAATTCCCATGTTTGTGCAATACGAATATAAATAGCAATATTGACGCTGGCACTGCATCTATCTCTTGCATTAGTACCTGCTTATACTTTGTGTGCTGTGCGTGCAGGTGTTGCGTTGATACTCCACTATGAGGTGCTTTGATTCATTGCCACAAAAGACTCTAATGTTGCACATGAAAACGCCAGACTGTTACGAGCACGTAAAAGAGGGAGCAAATCACTGCTATCCGTTTCAAATGTTTTTACTTAACGTGCTGACGTTTCGAACCGCGTTTGTTTGCAGGGAAAATTAACAGACACAAGCAAGCCACATGCAGCGGCGATACGATACGATAGATAAGCAACGAGGCTGGTTTTGGTTCCATCGGAGCTTATCAGACAAAGGGGGGGGGCGTGTGTTGCGATACCGGCAATGGGAGAAATTGTTACTCGTGTGGGCAGTACGGAGTACGGAGCGCGGGTAGCTAAGGGAATCTTTTTGTCTTCTTTACGTGAGTGAATGACGGTGACGATTTCGACGACGATGGAGGTGAGGGGTTGCGCTGTTGCGTTGCTTTGCTGTGTTTGTCTAGAGGCCCTTTCCCCGGAATCCCAGTGGCGATCCCGCGGCAGCGTCACCGTCCCTTGCATTAACTCTCTACAGTACGAACTTTTGGTTTGGGCAACTTAGCGCTCATGAACAACCCGATCTATATGGTAATAGTTCAAAACAACGCGAACTGCTCATCGTATAGCTTTGTTTTGCCACGGGGGTACTCCGTAGAAGAAGAAAAAGGGCTGGCTGGCGATTCTCTCATCCCCCCGCTGCGTGTCCATGGCGTAGGAGGCACCCATCACCTGACACCTCGTCACGCCTCCGTCCGGAGTGATAGCTGCACTTGGTTTGTTTTAATAACTTGGTAGCAGGGCGGTAATTATAGCACTTTGCGGATCTTCTTCTCTCAGCTTCTACGGGTGGCCCATTCCTGGCGATGCGAAGGGGAAAACATGGACATGGACATCAGGTAGTTAGGGGTGTGCGTGGGAGAGAGTTGTGGCGCAACACGGCCGGAGCATTGCATCAATAAGAGAGGCTCGTAGCTGTGAACGGCAGAAGTTGAGGGGAGCTTATCAGTATCTTTGCTCCTTTGTCCAGCAAACCCGGCACTTTGCTGATATTACTCTTGCGGGCAGCTCCGCACCGGATATGATTGCAACTGGCATTCTCTGCGGTACAAGAAGAGATAAGGAGAGAAAGGAGTGAGTGCTGGTATCGTATCGTATCAAATCTTAGTCATTTGCCGGGGCGGGCATCCCTATTCCTATTCAGCGGGGAACGTCATTTTGGCAACAGGCTGATGATGTTGATGACGCGCCGGAGCCGGTCACTGGTCTGGTCTGTTCTGGTCTGGTGAGGTGGCTGAGGCATGCTAGTGAAATGCCGCTTTGTCTTGTCTTGTCTTGGAGAGAGGTACTCGGTACTTTTGGCAGAAACAAAGGGCTGAGGAAGAACGCGGATGACCAAGATGAATGATTTGAGCGTTTCTAGCCGCGGGTGGTCGTTGTCGCATTTGATTTGATTACATCAATGTAATGTATTCTTACTTGTCGGCGCTGCCCGGGAGTGACGGAATCGTCCATACATGTACATGGCCTTGGCTTTACGCAACAACTGCAGTGCTATCAGGTACCATGTACGTGCGTCATGACTTCAAGGGCTCCGTTTACCCTGCTTGCTCCAGGTACAGACTACATGCATGCAGCAGCCGGCATCCAGTCAATGGGATCAAATCCATTCTAAACGCGCCGCCAGAACCCGAAGCCGCAGGGCCACTCAGCGATAGGCACTGTAGCGCGTGGCAGCCCGTTGATTCGATTGGCAGATTGCGTTCATATGACCGGTACCTGCCATATACCTCTGACTGCTGCGTGCCTACACAAGCTGCAGTAGGGTAAGGAGAAGTCCCGTTGATGTAATCGTGGCTACCAAATCTCGAGGTACCTTGCATTAATCAAAACCGCACCTGCACAAGTCCTCTGTACCCCATGCGTCTGTTGATGGCGAGCGCCGGAACTCGTCACTACAGTACACGAACAAGTTGAGACAGACAGACAGACAGACGCCCCTAAGGCTAGGAGCACCAGACTCCAGGTTCGCCCAGCTGAGATTAGCGCTACCGCGAGCGCTGTTTGCCCCTGTGGCCGCTGACCACTGTTCCGTCACCTCTGCCAGCCTAGTACCTCGCCGTCACTGTACGCGGCACGCCCCCTCCCCCTCTGACCTCGCAGGCTGGGATACCCCCCCCCTTCGGCCCCCCTTGGCGGAATCACGCCCCCCAACAGCTGCCACTGCAAGGCCCGGCCAGCGGACCTGGAACCTTCTCCCCCCGCGTTATCGAGTCACTGACAACAGCGCCAGGGCCGTCGCAGTACCAGCAGGTACATGCATTCATGTCGTGTCGATGCTGTAAGGTCTGGTACTTCGTACCTTAGCTGTAGCTGTAATTGGGCGGGCGGCCACTCATCAAAGCTGCCACCCCCGAACGTCTTGAGCAACGACGGAACCCTTCTCTGCTTCATCTCTTCATATGTTACAACTTTGCTACACTACATACAACCAGTCAACGATACCAGCTCAAACAGCACTTCTGTCTCTTTCTTTGATGAACCGGCTCAGCTCAGCTCAGCTCTGAATAATATTGATCTTGTTACTTACACGACTTCTTCTTCTCTTTGTTCTTGTTTCGATACCATATCATACATCTTGCTGTATTAACGATAGACGTCGCATCTTCTCACGAACACCAAAAAACGAGGCCCGGTGGCTGCGCCATTCCCTGCCTACCTACTATACTTATACCAACCTAGAGATCGCCTTGTTTCTTTTGTTGCACGAACCAGCGTATTACTGCACATTTCGTATTCATCCTTTTGCCAATCATCTCCCCCCCGTACTACTATATCTGCCTAGTAGTACCTCAACGACGCGAACCCCTCGTCACCGTCGATAGCCCCTCTGTCCCTCCCGCAGGCAAACCCCTTATCTGGCGGTACCTCAAATCTCGTCTATACCTGCTAGACTTGCTGCTGGAGCTGCCTAGTACCTGGCCCTACCCGACGACGAGAAGCTTCCATCTTTGCCCATCGAGCTGATCGGGACAATACTTTCGCATTATACCTACTATACTCTTTTTTATTTTCCTTTTTTCTCTTCTCGACTTGACAAACGAGCTTTAGCTTTTGGCTTTCCAGAACCCGTTTCGTTCTGCGGAAGCAAAAGCAGCTGGAGCGGGACCACTGCTCCAATCCCCTTACACAGGTTGAATGCCGGGTGAGTAACAGTCCCGTCTTATCTTGTACCACTGCTGTGACGACACCGCGATAAGACGTGCATCGCCATCCCTTGACTTGAGGCACGGCGAGGCAGACATACAGACCGATCGGCCGCCAGACATACACACAGACACACATAAAAAGGGCGTTATCGCTGACCTATGAATTGCCTACAGCCAAGAAGGAAAGGAAAAATGCAAAGCACAGCGGCGGCATTGCCGCAGCGGTGACCAAACAGACGGCCGGCAAGTTCGCGTGAGTCCTCCCGCTAAAACCCCCCCATGGCCCATGAGCAAGGCATCGCAGCGCATGGCCCTCGGCCTCGTGACTCACCCTTTCTGCTGCGCATTTCCTTGCTGCTCCGGGCCTTGGACACAATCTATTGCTATATGGACAGCTGGGTTTGCTGACCTGGTGCTTGTGAATAAATAGGAGACCTGTCATCGACGGCGACGAAAGTGGAAACGACACCCCAAAGAGCATTCCTACTTCCAACGCCTCCTCCCCTCCCATCAACACGCCCGAGATAAGGCCTACGGCTGCTCCTGACAATGACAATCCTGAGCCGTCGCCTTCCTTGGATGCCTTGTCCACCACTTCGGTCTCTGCAAGCACCGCTCCGAGCGTGATACATGACTGGGCGAGAAACGGAATGGCAGCCTCTCCGAGCAACCTGATCGCTCTGGCGAGTGAATCGCCGCCTACACAGCCCTCTTCCTACGAAGACTCGGGCCGCCTTCACCATGGCTGGACGGCCCAGAGAGCCTTCATGACGCCGTCGCCGGCATCGCCCTCTCCGCCCACCAGTCACCCGAGGCGGCCTCTCAGCTACCAGATGGATCCCCATTTTGTGTCTCCGGACAACATGCCCAGGCCTTCTTCGACCGCCGCCCACCATCGCCGGAGCTCCCTTCACTCTCCGGTCCCGTACGCTCACACTCACTCCCGAATCGGATCCCACCCTCCTCCGCTTCCCCACCAACCTCAGGCGCACTTTTACGGCGTCTCAGACCTAGACCTCACCATCAAGCCGCAGTCCGGTATGAAGCCGGGCGACCAGGGACTCTACTTTGGCTTCGACAAGCTCCCGAGCCCCTACAGCTCTGCCGGCTCTGGAAATGTCGTCTTGGCCGGGTACCAGGGCGGCTTGGAGGTTTACGGTGTTAGCAAACGGGGGCTGGAGCACATCGCCAGCCTCAAGGGCCTGCGGGGTGGCGTTCATTACGCCAAGATACTTCCGTGGACTGCTGGCGGGGACAAGGACTCCGTGTTCCCCTTGGTAGCTCTGGTCGTGCATGGCCCTGTACTTCCTCAACGCGCAGCCCCGGCTGCAGGCCCGGACGACGATGACGACACCGCGAGGAAAGTCGACGGTGCCACGAGCCCCCGGTCTACCTATGCTCACCAAGACGCTTTTTCTGGACGGGGTGGCCAGAGCGGGCATGTGATTGAGGCCTACCAGACGGCCGTCGAAATCTACTCGCTCAAGACAAATAAGTTGGTCGACGTCCTCTTGCAGGCTCCCGCCATCCCCATCAGCGCAGAGGTCTCTCTGACCAGCCCAATTTTCCAACCTCCTCCTCCCACCGGGGCATTTGCCATCAAGGCAGATGCCGGAACCGTTGCGGTATGCTCCGGCGCTACTGGCGAATGTTGGATATACACGCAGCTGCTACAGCCGCAGAATGGACATGTCTTTGCTTGCACCGCCAAGCTCTGGACTTGTGTGCAGCAGGGCCAGCGAGGCGGCGATGTAGCTGAGGAGACGGATAAGATGAACCCCCTCGGCACGATCCGCCGACCCAATCCTCCAACGGCCATTTTCGCTCTCAACGGCCGCAGGATTGCTTACTGCCCAGCACCGCCGTCTTCGAATATTGCCATCCGAGCGCATCTACCAGTGCCAATTCTAGGAAGAGGGGCCGGAATCTCATCCCACACGCCGCCTCACCTTCCTTCGGTTACTGCTGCCGTGGATCTGCCTATTTCTGACAGCGTCGTTAACAAGGTGATGCGCGAGGCGACCCAGGAGCTCATTCAAGGCGCGAAATGGGTCGGCCAGCAAGGTTTACAGGCTTGGAATTCGTATTGGAATCGATCAACGAGCCCGCAGTCCCAACAGCAGCAGCAACAGCAGCAGTTGCAGCCCCGATCACCACCTCAGCAGTGGGCTTCTCGCAACGATGGTGCTTCATTCCCACCAACTCATGGTGCGTCCGCGCAAGCTGTCTCGGCCAAGGATCCTGGACTTGTCTCCATTGTGGATGTTGACTCGCTGGTGACATCTCCTTCTATTCACCCTTCTTGCACTTTCGCCACCCCTCTAGGCTGCAGTTTTCTGTCGTTTTCGCCGTCCTCCTTGTCTCTATTCACAGCGAGCAGCAAGGGAGACGTGCAGACAGTGTGGGACCTGCTCCGTGTTCAACACACCCATTCGTCGCCCCTGCAGGCGTCGTTGGCCTCCCATGAGAGCGCTGGCCCCCAGGTTCGCCAGATTGCCCAGTTCTCCCGAATGACTGTGGCTCGCATCATTGAGGTGGTCTGGACAGAGCCTCAAGGCGAGCGACTGGCCATGGTGACCGAGAGAGGCACTGTTCATCTCTTGGAGATGCCCTTTAGCGCTTTCATGTGGCCACCGCCGCGCAGACGCAAAGTAACGCAAAAGCCTGCCGCAGAACCATCCGAGCCTTCGAGCTCCGCCGTTTCCCTCGCATCTGGCGCTTTTGGTGCTGCATACCAGGTGGCAATGCCCTTTGTCACACGCTCGCGCCAGGGCAGCGGTAATACTTCAAACAGCGCTGGCAGCATACTGAAGGACTCGGCAGCTCAGGGTGGGCGTGCAATTGCCGCGAGCATCACCAGCTCCATTGGAAAGACTGGCTCCGCCATCAGCCAGTTACGCCATACCGGAGACAACCGCGTGTCTCTGCCCCCCAGTGCCTCACTACCTACATCGTCGTGCGTCATTTGGATCAGGGGTAGGCGGAGCGCCTCTCTCTTCAACCTAGGCGGAGGCCTTGTCCGAACGTACCCCAGCAAGTCTCGACGTCACAGCGGCAAGCGCAATACACGAGCCAATCGATATACAGACCATCGATTGCCGCTGCTACCGGATGATACTGTTGCTCCGGCTGTTCGCCAGATCCTAGAACTGGGCGCTCAGGAAGAGTATCTGGAGCTGTCAGAGGCGGAAATGGATGTGGGAACGACATTGACGCTCAAGGGTCGCCCACGCGTGGTGTCCAACACTCTTCATACCATGGGCGAGACTATTCCTCAGGCAGAAATCGAATGCAGTGCGCCATATCAACCATTCCACACTGACAGACGCGTTGTTCTTTGCGAATATACTCCAGCCTATGGCAGCCAGCTCGTTGGATCGGACGTTCTTGCAAATTCTTCGATGGATGCCAATGCGGCGCCGACTTCCAAGAAGGCAAAGAAGGCCCAGCATCTGAGTGCGAATGCACCAAGCAGCGGGTCAGATACATCCGCCTGGGCGTTTGGACAGGACATTTCCGTTGTCAAGCTGGACCTGGGCCTCCCATCTGCCTTTGAAGACGAATACGACGACCCAGAGGATCACCGACCTCTGCCTCCATCAGCCATGGAGCGTGTTATGGAGTATGGCGATTCGGAGCAAATTGTCGTTACGACAAGGCGACGACGTGGAGCCCACCAAGGGGATCCTGACGGTGACGGATTCTTCGAGGACGACTGCGAGGTTCTCGATTTTGCTGACCAGAGAGTCTAAGTAAGCGGCTACCGAGCAGTCTTGCAATTCCAGGACCGAGCCTTTACTTTGGGCTTCTTGGGACTCGAGAGGGAACCTTCTCCCCTAATTTTTTCTTTTTTTTTCTTGGGTATAAACTAGGTTCTACTAATTTGACAACTTCTGACATTGGGTTCACTGTTTTGCTTGGCTTTCTTCTTCTTCTCTTGAGCAAAGTTGAGCAAACACTGTTGGAGGATTGGTTTGACGGATGCTTATACTCTTCGAGTCCCTTAAGGCTGCTCGGGATTTATCTAGATTGGATGCGTCGCCTGTACGGCTACATGTTCCTGTTATGTTCTATAGGTAGCATCTTTTTAGTTTAGCAGCTCCTGTTGCACCCCATTACTGAATAGACCCCACACTCGAGATACCCAAATCATTGTCGCCTCTTTTCCCTCTATATTCTGTTCCCAGTCATTGTGATGAAGCTTTCTCTGTCGTACAAGGCTTATATGCGCACCCGAGTTCGTACATAGTTGTGCAAAAGGCACTATTAATGTTGATTGCTACGGCCACTTCTAACACACCAAATTACCCCATGCATACATTGAAGGGCCCATTTCGCACAATAGGGCACACATATACATGTAAGGCATTGTGTTTTTTTCTTTCTTCTTCTTTAAGCCTTCTTCTTGGCAGCGGCCTTGGCCTTGGCGGCTTTCTTCTGGTTGCTCCGGATCATGACCATGCCGACGAAGGAGCCGACGACGGCGGAGCCCAGGAGGAGGAGGATGACGGGGATGCGGATTGCCCATTTGCGGGGGAGGAAGAGGTTCTGGAGGGGGTGGTCGTCGTCGACGAAGGGCTGTGTTTTTGTTAGCACGGTTTGTTTCTCTCTTCTATAGCGAGGCGGGTTTGGTTAATTGGGGGGAGGGGGAGGTTTACCATGAGAAGGGTCCAGATGGTGTAGTAGAGGAAGATGACGGATGCGGCCACAAGCATGGCGAAACCGACGAGTTTATCGAGCTAGGAAGAGAGTTAGCCGTTGTGTTAATATCCTGGCTGCGTGTCGACGTGAGAGCGATGGTGATATCACTAGGATGAAGGGGGGATGGGACGAACCATTGTTGGGAAGCGTTGGTCTTGTCTTTCGAGATGCGATTGGATTGAACGGGAGATTGTAGAGTTTTAATATGAGTATATGTCTCCGTATGGAGAGGAACCGGGAGAAGATTATAAAGGAGCGTGGGTGGTTTCTTCTTTTAGGTGGAGGAGAGAAAGTTGGTAGCTGAATCGCGAACGAACGAGAAGGTTGGCAGGCGATGTGCCCACGCTGGCATGAACGCGCCAGGGATTGAGATTCGGTTCCGAGGCGCCTTTTTTAGGGGCTTGTTTGCGGTGCTAGTTGGGAGGTACTTGTGGCGGTGCAGTAGGTACATGGGTCTGTGCGGCGGAGGATATGGTTGAAAAAGGTAGAGTTTTGGGTGGAAGCGGTAGTGGCAAGGCTGCTGTGCGTGTACTGTAGCTGGGTGTGGCGCATGAAGCAACTTAGACATGGTCCGTGCACGATTTTTTCTTTTCTTTCAGCCTAGCCTTTTAATGCTTTGCTTGCGTCGTACCAACTTTCTTGCTCTTGGAATAAAACATCATCCGCGCCGTCTCGATCGTGGGTCGACGACAGAGGCAACTCGCTTTGTGCAACTGCATTGTCTCGCCTGCTCGCTTGTATCCAGATTCGATTGATTTTCTCCTTCTTTGACTCTTCCCCTTTACGAATCTCGACGACACTCCCGTTCTCCAGCTAGATCGCGAAAACGATGGCGTCGGCCGTGGTCGACATGCCGCACCGCGAGCGCGGAAAGCAGCGAGAGGGCGGCGATTCCTATCGTCCCGCTCGTGCTGCGCGCTCGCCCGTGCCGGTGCCGGTGCGGACGGAGGAGGAGAAGCAGGCGGCGGCAAAGGCCGAGTACGAGAAGCTGCTCAACATGCGGTCGGGAGGCACGTACATTCCGCCCGCGAGGCTCAGGGCGCTGCAGGCACAGATCACGGACAAGACCAGCAAGGAGTACCAGCGGATGGCGTGGGAGGCCCTCAAGAAGAGCATCAACGGCCTGATCAATAAGGTCAACACGGCCAACATCAAGCACATCGTCCCCGAGCTGTTTGGCGAGAACCTGATCCGGGGGCGGGGCCTGTTCTGCCGGTCCATCATGAAGGCCCAGGCTGCCAGCTTGCCCTTCACGCCCATCTACGCGGCCATGGCGGCCATTGTCAACACCAAGCTGCCGCAGGTTGGCGAGCTGCTGATCAAGCGCCTCATCATGCAGTTCCGCAAGGGCTTCAAGCGAAACGACAAGGCCGTCTGCCTCTCCTCGACGACGTTCCTCGCGCACCTGATTAACCAGCAGGTCCAGCACGAGATGCTGGCCGGCCAGATCCTGCTGCTGCTCCTGCACAAGCCGACGGACGACAGCGTTGAGATTGCCGTGGGGTTCTGCAAGGAGGTCGGGCAGTACCTGGAGGAGATGCAGCCTGCCATCTCCATGGCCGTCTTCGACCAGTTCCGCAACATCCTTCACGAGTCCGACATCGACAAGCGAACCCAGTATATGATTGAGGTACTTTTCCAGATCCGAAAGGACAAGTTCAAGGATAGTCCGGCGATCAAGGAAGAGCTGGATCTGGTTGAGGAGGAGGACCAAATCACACACAAAGTTGAGCTTGATGGCGAGATTGATGTTCAAGATGGACTCAACATTTTCAAATTCGACTCCGAGTGGGAGGAGCACGAAGAGGCTTACCGGAAACTCAAGGCGGAAATTCTCGGCGAGGGTAGCGACGATGAAGACGGCGACGAGGATGAGGACGAGAGCGATGAAGAGGAGGAGGAGGAATCGAAAGCCATGGAGATCAAGGACCAGTCCAACGCCGACTTGGTCAATCTACGGAGAACCATCTACCTCACCATCATGTCGAGCGCCGACCCAGAGGAAGCAGTCCACAAATTGATGAAGATCAATCTGCCCGCTGGCCAGGAGCCTGAGCTGCCGTCCATGATTGTCGAGTGTTGCTCCCAGGAAAAGACGTATACCAAGTTCTTTGGCCTGATTGGTGAGCGGTTTGCCAAGATCAACCGTCTGTGGTGCGATCTCTTTGAGCAGGCCTTTGCCAAGTACTACGAGACTATCCACCGATACGAGAACAACAAGCTACGAAATATTGCCATGTTGTTCGGCCACATGTTTGCCGCCGACTCCCTCGGCTGGCACTGTCTCTCCGTCATCCACCTGAACGAGGATGAAACCACGTCCAGCAGCCGTATCTTCATCAAGATCCTATTCCAGCACATCTCGGAGGAGGTCGGCATGGTCAAGCTGAGGGCACGCATGACTGACGAAACCCTCCGCCCCAGCCTCGAAGGCATCTTCCCCCGCGAGAACCCCCGCAACATCAGATTCTCCATCAACTACTTTACCAGTATTGGCATGGGTGTTTTGACCGAGGAGATGCGAGAGCACCTCCAGAACATGCCCAAGCCTGCGCTCCCCGCACCCCCTGCCCAGGACCGCTCGGATTCGGAGTCTGTCTCCAGCTACTCGTCTTATACTCGTTCATCACACTCTTCTCGATCTCGCTCCCGTTCTCGATCTGCGGCTCGTCGTGACGACAGCCGAGGCCGATCCCTTTCCCGAACACCGCCACGACGTGGTGCAAGGGACCGATCATACTCTGATTCACGGTCACGATCCCGGTCTCGGTCTGACTCTGTCTCATCTCGCGGACGAGATCGAGGGTCGTACTCCGCCAGTCCTCCTAGACGGGGAGGCCGACGAGATGCTACCAGAAGCCGAAGCCACTCTTCGCGCTCGCGCTCCTCACAGTCTCCGCCTCCACAACGGAATCGTGGTCGTGCGCGAAGCAACTCGTACAGCTCCTACAGCCGCTCCCCATCTCCACCGCGACGAGAGAGGGATGCAAACTCGGCCAGCCCGCCACCTCGACGGGGTCGACCACGCCAGAGCCCCGTCGGACCTGCTGGTCGTAGAAACAGCTCGTCTGTTAGCAGCGGAGGACCCCGGAAGAAGCTCAGACGGGATATCAGTCGATCGCCGTCTCGCGAAGATTCGAGATCAAAGTCTAGATCAAGGTCTCCGGTCCCTCCTTCGCGCGGTAGAAAGGCTTCCTACAGCCCGTCACGCAGCCGCAGTCCCCCTTCGCGCAGGGCAAGGAATGATTCGGCGGATCGTCCGCGAGAGAGGAGTCCTGTGCCGATGAAGAGGCGGCGGTATGACAGCGAGAGTGTGTCCAGATCGCCGCCTCCTGTGAAGCGTGGTCGGCGGGAGACTTGAAGTTTCGGTCTATCCCTGTAAAATTGGTATAATTATTATTACTCTTTTTTTATCTCTCTATCGCCAGATTGGGACGGTTTCGTGAAATGGGCTGGGAATGGATACGTGTGTAATAGATTGAGTGGGATTGGGGAGATTTATCCTGGGTTTACCTATGCGTCAAGTTTTGGACCACGCCTTTTACCCTCTTCTTTATTGATGTCATTAGCGATAAAAAATTGACAATGAACATTTAATGTGTACATTGGCCATTTCTCGGTATTCCTTATTTGGCGTCATGTAATTAAAGCAATCGTAGATATCAACTGTTCCAGTATATATCCTATATTACGTATGTAAAAGTCCAATCCTTTTTTTACTCTATCGAAGGGGCAGCGAGGAAGACGCTCCAGAAATCGTCAACGACGCCTCAGGG
Source organism: Trichoderma atrobrunneum (assembly GCA_003439915.1). Classification (NCBI taxonomy): domain Eukaryota; kingdom Fungi; phylum Ascomycota; class Sordariomycetes; order Hypocreales; family Hypocreaceae; genus Trichoderma; species Trichoderma atrobrunneum. The sequence continues at coordinate 32,036 of PNRQ01000062.1, forward strand.
GCTCCAATACACGTCCACAGCAACTGGTCCGCTTTCAGAGCACCCTCCACCTTGATAGCGTGCTTCTCGCCGGGCACAATGTCGAAGCCATTATCACTCAACTTCAACCCCTCAACCTCTTCAAACACGAATCCCTTGACGGGCTTCTCGGCCGAAACGACAACCTCGTCCTTTGCGGGCGAGACTTTGAACGAGATGCCCCGGTCAGACAGGTCGAGGAACTTGATGGGCTCGGGCCAGGCGGTATCTTGAGCGACGAGGGCGCCGGTGGAAGCATCGGTGATGGTGGCGTGCACGACGTAGGGGTCGTATTCGGCCAGGTTGAACGGCTTGGTGAGGTCCTCGGGATTGGGGATCGACGGCGGGAGCGGCTTGCCCTGGAGGACGTCGGTGGTGGAGTTTGCAGCCGCGGTGATTGTGGACTTGATGGGATCGACGACGTCTTTTCCTGAGCGGACGGAGATGAAGCGCACGACGAGGTTCAGTTCGACGGGCTTGGTGTCGTTGCTGACGACCCAGACATCAAAGGTTCCCTTGCGGGCTGGGAGAGTCTGGTCGACCTGGCCGGTGACGAGGCCGGAGTCCTTGTCAACCCAGTCTCCTGTCTGGGTCCAGTCATGGAATGTCCTGTGCACACCAACGTCAACGGAGCGCAGTGCCCGCGAGATGGCGTAGTAGGCCGGCTTCTTGATGAGGTAGTAGTCCACCACGGCCCACGACATGGTTGGCCAGCAGTCGTTGAGCTGCCATACCAGCACACCACCGCATTGCCTGGCCCCGGGTTTGCCCCATTGTCTCCGCCAGGCCTTGTACGCGGCACGCATTGTCTCTGACTGGACGATTTGCGTCAGGTGAGTGTAGCCGCCGAGATCGAGCCGGGGCCGGAAGTTGTCCACGACGTAGCTGATCATGCGGCGTTCGTGGCCGATGGCCTTGTTGTGGGCATCGAGGACCATGGAGCCGGGGTAGAGCTGTGCCGGGTCGCTGGCCATGCGACGCGTGGTGCTAAGATGAGGGTATGCTTCCATACCAAACTCACTGACGAATCGGCCTCCCATGCCGGCAGCCTCTTGGTATTTGTTCATGGCTCCGTGCCAGACTGGTAGACGACTGTTAGGGATGTTTGGCTCTCAAAGCTGCGATGAGAGAATCAAAAAAAAGGGGGGGGGGGGGGACGTCACTGTTCCATTGATGAATATCGCCAACGGTTGGGTCCGCCGTGGGCTTGCCATCTCCCCAGGGACTGCTTGGGTGGTAAATTTTGCCTGGGTCTTCTTCCTCGACCCATGTTGGCAGGAGGTGCTCGTATATATACCGCGCGGGGAATGAAGACTTGAGCCACGACTCTGGATCCTTGTTCTCAAAGTCATAGTCGAGCTTATACCTCTCTTGGACCTGGTAATCCTCGTTGTTGCCCGCCCAAGCAATCACGGAGGGGTGCGTCCGCAGACGTTGAATCTGCTGCCGCGCTTCCTCTTCCAGTGTCTTCAGATAGGACGGGTACGCGGGATAAGATGCGCAAGCGAACTGAAAGTCGTGGAACACCAAGATGCCAAACTCGTCGCAAGCTTCGATAAGAGCATCCTCCTCGTATACACCACCTCCCCATACTCGCAGCATGACCTGGTTACCCTCTGCCATGAGCTTGGCCCATTCGTAATATCGCTCTGAGGGCACACCAGCGAGATAGCTATCGGCAGGAATCCAACATGAGCCACCAGCAAACACGTCGACGTTGTTCATGCGGAAGTAGAAGGATTTGCCGTGAGCGTCCGGCTCCTGAATTAGCTCAGTTCGTCGGAACCCGACCTGTTTGGACTGGCTGTCGATTTCTTTGGCATCAGAAGCCTCGTTCTGGAGCTTGGCATCTAGTTGATAACGGGGTTGGCTTCCGTATCCCTTTGGATACCAAAGCTTGGGCTTCTCAAGCTTAAACGGAATCTTGATTAGTCCATCTTTAGCTGAAGCAACGTCTACTGCCTGCTGGAACACCGTCTGGCCTTCCAAAGACAAGGCCACCGAAACTTGGGCATCTTTGCCTGGAGTGCCAGCGACCCGAGCGAAGATGGATCCGGAAACAGACGACAGATCCTGACTGACTTCGCTCTGAGCCCAGACATCGTCAATCCTGGCAACGTACGTCTCGAGAGTGACGGGTTTCCAAGGTCCGGCTGTCATGAGAATTGGGCCCCAATCCCAACCCCAGTTGTACTGGGCTTTCCGCACGGGGACACGACTTCTCTCGGTCTGCCGGACGTAGAATTTGTGCTCATTGCCGTACTCTTTGATGAGTTCTTCACCTTTGACGATGGCGGAGTGAAAGACGATGCGGAGGGTGTTCTCCGACCCGACTTTGATGCGGTCTGTGACATTTACACGATAAGAGACAAACATGTTCTCCGATTCCAGCAGCTTTTCATCGTTGAGATAGACGGTGGCAAAAGTGTCGAGACCGCTGAATACCAGGTCTCTTGTCACATTTTCACCTTCCACGGCATCAGGGGTAAGGGTCACTTGGTACTCCCAGTCCTTGTCGCCAATCCACTGAACGGCGCGTTCATTCAGGTCCACAAAGGGATCCGGAATCCTAGAGTTCTGTTAGCTCTACATTGCTCTGGTGGAAGCTGTTTATATGTAGTCTCATATGGGGGCATACTTTTTGTTGGCCAGCAAATCCGTGTGAACCTGCGTTGGCACTTTCTCCACCGGCAGCCATTCTGTCGAAGGACCTTGATGCTGCCTAAAGGTCCAGCCGCTGACCAGCTGAGTGCTTTGACGATACATATTGTAGAGTAAGAAAGTCGACGATATGCCTGACTGTCCGAAGCTTGTAGTCTGGAAAGCAAGTCAGCACCAAGCACACATCAACTATACGCTCCTCTCTTCTCTCCCTGCTTCACCTTACCGTGACACACAATATGGGCAACACCCATTACAGAAGACAGAATAAACCTCGCTCCGGGACCGGTGGACTCTAATATATCATAGAAGAGCCCTGATTGCTGCAGATCCAAACACGCTCCAACCTCGCCTCAGCCATCAACTATTTCTCCCCCCACGACAGCACCAAAGCCCCTCCCCCACTTTGCGGGGATCCGGCCGAGAGAGCTTCATAGTCGCCGAAAAGCGGCTGTCCAAGGAAGCAAAAGCGTAGCAGGAACATTTGTTTGGGGGGAGCAAAAAGTTGGCCGTCGTGGGGCCTGAATCCACGCCGTCTTTAGCCTTTTTTGCGTAGGGCTTATCAAGGGGTACTTGGCCGTTCGCCAGTGACGCCTCAGCTCATCGGGTACCTCGCGATGGCTCCGAATCCAGAATACCCGATTAGAAGCTGCTCGGAGCTGGGGCTAAAAAGAACATCTTAGCCGGCAGCAAAGCGGTAACGGTGTCTTCTTGTAGTTGTTTGAGGGTGACGATGGATCGGATACATCCTTTTTGGATCCAGTAGACACGTCTACCTGCCTTGGTTGTGACAAGTGAAATCAACCATCGATCAAAGTCGGTCAACTGGTCACATAAGCTTGTCTTTAGCGAACAAAAGCTGAAAGTCCCCCCTAAAAGGGTCCATTTAGCGGTGCCACAGTGGATGGGGTCGGAATTTGGGGGCTTTCCGGTGGCTCTGATAGCCCCCCACGGTACTGTTAGTGCCCCATGGACGATATAGAACAACGTGGCTATGGAGCTCATCAATACTCAATTTCAAGTTCCGAGCTCTCAACTCAAGATACCTAGACTATGGCTATTACTTCCCGCCGTCTCCTTTTGCTTAAAGAGCATTAAAAACATTAACTAGTGCCAAATTCCATCATTGCCGTTGAAGCAATGCTGCCGGCATCCCAATGAACCACATGTATACCGTTCATGATAACGCCGGACAGCCAGTTAGCTATCCAATTCATCCGTCCACCCCAAAACGCTGGATACAAATTCCCGTCCGTATGCCTGACGTATAAAAAAAATATTAATTTCATCATAAGCCTCAGTCAATGACCTGAGAGTCAACGCCGTGCATCTCCTTGGGGAACCAGCAATTTTCCAAATGGCAAGGTTCCCTAGGACAGCGATGTCCGGCCACACAATCTGTCTGGCTGCAGCTCAGTCCGTTCAAACATGGAGACTGACGGGCAATGCCTCGCAAGGCTTCCAGCTGCTGAGCAGTCAATTTTTCCCCGTGGATGTGGTGGCATTTCCCATACTTGTCAAGATAAAAACACTTGCCCAAGAGGTGGAAATTGTTGCAGAGCTTACGATCTTTCAAGCTAGAGAAATCAGACTGCGAATACGAAAGGCGCGAGTCCACTCTCTGTCCCAGCCGGTTGCGCAATATGACTCCATTGGGCGACGGCTTCGGCTCCGGACAATACAGCTGAGCGGGAGCACTATGTGCTGGACTAGTGGGCACCTTGGCAGCAGCTGCAAAGCTCAATGGAGCGTTCGAAGGCATCGGTGTTCCTGGTGGTGTAATGTGGAACGAGGTTCTGCGGTTCGTCTCATTGGGGAGCTTTTGGCCCCTAAAGATGTTGTCGAACGCCACATTCTGGAACTTGTCTTTGATTGCTGCCAACTCGTAGGCGAAAGGAGGACCTGCCATGAGCGTTATCTGCCCTCGAATAGTCTGATCTTCGAGGAAAGAGTCGAACACGCGGGCGTATCCGTTGTCTCCCGGCCCTCCAAAAAACACCTGCTTGCAATGGCTGTCGCCGAGACCAAACTTGAGGGCCGCTTTGTCATATCAGTATCCAAGTTGTAAACCTATAACCAGTATTGGAATGGGAGAGAGAAACACCAAATTCACGACGGCAGCTCACCTTTGATCTTCTCGTCTGCGCATTCTTTACCACACCCAGCGTCAATAAAGTCGCAGGTGGGATGAACTGTGTTATACCCTCGAACAAAATCTTCAAACGATGCCGAGTCAGGCAGAAGTTCTCTATATTTCTTGGACAGCCCTTTCAAATTCGCATATACACGAATCACCACCTGCGCGTTGGCAGGAAGGGATGGAAATCTTGTCTTGATATCCTCGGTTATCGCCTTCCTCAGGAGGCTAGCTACCCTCTTGCCCCCCAGCAGGCCATCTCTCACAAATTCATCTTGAAACTGGTTTGTTTATAAACAGTCAGCGAATCTCTAGCTGCGAGGGAGGGCGACGGCGTAAGGCACGTGTATACTCACCGGCATATTGTCGCCATCGATTATAACCATACTAAAAACATGTTCATCCTGCGTCACCGTGGTCAGCTCGCTCACATCTTAGGGTATTCATCGTTTTCGTCGTACCGTTTTGCGTCGTAAATCTTCAATCTGCTTCTCAGCTTGATCAAGCTTGGTGCGTTTGAGCTCAAGCATATCCTTTCGGTCTCGAAGGTCCATATGAGCCTCGGCGAGCTGGGCCGTCAAATCGCTGATGTGCCCAAATAAGTCCTAGAAAGGGTCTTAGCCTGTGTGTCATTGAGAACTCCCTGGCAGCAACGGATTCTGAGGCCTCACTGAGATCAATGCATGTTTACGCTCATCTTCTGCCATGACTAAATTCCATTGCTCCTCCAACCTCTTCAGATGCTCTTGATTTTCCGTCATCTCCAATACTTTGAGTGGTTCAAGAAATGCTGAACATAATACTCACTCCCAGAGAGGACGCATATTCAGCGAGGAAGAATGAAACAAGTATAGATCGTCATTTTATATGCATGGTAGAAAGACTGTGCGATACCCTTCCTCATCTCCAGGCGTCGCCCTGTGACTTCTGATTTGGCCACCGAAGTGGCGCTTTGCACAGCATTGCGCTGGTCGAATAGCAGCACGACATGTCGCAGCGGAGGAACTGATAGAGCAGCCGATGTCCAATGGCAAGGCGAGGAGCTGCAGGCCAGGCGGACACGACACGACAACATGACTTTCATGTGAAGCGCAGCCACCGCTTAATCAAGCTGCTCCGGCCCATGCAGCGAACTTTGGCTGCATATGAATATTGAATCCAAGATTTGAGAACTCACTTCCACTTAGCTGCGAGGCCGCATATGCACTTTGGTTGCGGTAGGCCTCGGAAAGGCACCCCCTGTTTTTTTCATCTTTTTAGCAACTTGGACGATCGACAGCCTGACACGGGGCACGCACACGCATGCAACTCGTAATCCGTGCATGGTGATGGAGCATCGCTCCCTCGACGGCGTATTATATGCATAAGAATCTGCGATGCAGGCCGCCTTGGCACCCACTAAGAGGCCTGTCCAGGCAACCTTCAGCCAAAGGATGTGGTGGAAGGCCACAAAGTCCCCGCCCTCCCATTCATCTTGTTGGGGCCAGGTTCATCGTAGGATTCAATAATGGCCAATTCTACCGGAACTGGATCCCATTGGCCAGAACATACTCAAAATATCCGCGAGACTCTTTCCCCTTTTAATGGCGTCTGGATCAAACCTGCGGTTGTTGTTGTCGCAAAATCACTAGATAGGAGGTTGTCGTCGCTGTTCACATTAGCATCCTGATATTGCCGTGACTTACACGTTCCAGCTTGGCCACCAAATTGTATCCAAGAATGACTCTTCTTTCTTCATTAATCACACCACTCTAAAGATCATGGAGCACCTACTTACCAGACTAATTCAGACTCAGAAGAAACCTCCAGACTTGTTTCAAGTTTGGTGGCTTGGCTAAACTCTGCAGGAACAAGTCATGAGTAAGTCATTTTTATAAGATCTTAGGTGCTCCAGGCAACTAACAGATCTTCTTAGTGATCGTCACGCTGCCAAGAAACGAATAACACGCCGGCAAAGTAGTTTGAATGTCGATTCCCAGCGATAATAAGCGTCTGATCTCCCGTTGAGATGGATGACAAACTGGGATCCTTGCTAATGCCAACAACCAATACCGTACAGTCTAAGGTGCCCGCCGCGATGCTTCTCCCCCAGTAAAACGACGAGAGTGATGGAGAACTCGGATGAGCTCCCACGATGCTAACATGGAAAGGAGTGGGACAATAGTAAAAGCTGGCAGTAATGGAATGACATTTTGTGAAAGTGAATTCGAATCCGAAAGCAACCACAGGGTATAGAAGACTGTTGAGGCTCAATCTGTGAAAAAGCATTGTCAACACTATTTTCCCCAAGGACAAAAGATGAGAATATGGCCAAATCGATAAATTCGCAAGGATATTGGACCTTCAGGTAACATCGGAGCATCTTACCATGATCTGTTAGTGCGTCATATTCCATTCGACATCGAGAGAACTCGCCTCGTCGTGTTGAGTTGTCGAACATCCTGCATTCTTCCAACAAACCTCCTTACCTCTTAATCGACGCTCAGTATCGACACTGATAATTTTGCCCCGTGACGATTGCGATATTCCTTGCGTTGACGATTGGATCGAGACGAATTTACAAACAAGGTTGGCAAGTTGGATTAAGCACTAGGTGAAGATCGGCAGCTAGAAGCATATGAGGGAAGGAACGGGACTGGGCTACGATAATCCGATCTTCCTACCAATGTTGTCACAGCATCACCTTCTTCTTCTTTTACTCAACTTTAGCTGGACGAAAATGTCAGTTTGCAATCGAATTTCTGGCAATGTTTTCAAATGCAATCACAGGGACGACACGGCAAGACTGAATTCCAGTACAAGAAGATACAGGGGTATGCATATTGAGAGACTGGGAAACCGATCCATCATTTTGACTATTCCGCGGCCACTCCTTATCACAAAGAGATGTTCAGTTGAGCAGTCAATATTCGAATTACCATGTGCGATGGGCGTCTCAATCTCAAGGAGATGAAGGCCATATCGAACCGCTTATCCTATCATCTCTCTGCCGTCTTTCTAGTAAAGTAACTATTTCTCTATCTTCTATTACACGCTCACACTTGGCCATTCTCTCCAATCAAAACGGCATATCACGTACCTAACTTGTTATCTCGAGAAAACACACCCCCAACAACAACAACCACGCCCCTTCTCTTCACTAACATCGGGCCGTTCTCATCTCTAGCCAATGTCCGTGGCATATCCTCCACTAGAGAGACGGCATAACAGGAAGCAACCAGCATGCATAACTTGATCCTTGAGAGCAAACTAAAGCAGTTTACGGGGTGCATTCAACTGCACGTGCGTCTATGCAAGAGGTTCTCGGTGTGCTGGGATTATCACTGCAGGCTTACAGTCGTATGTCCGTGTGAAAAAACCCAGCTTCCTTGATCGGTTTGATGCTTGCCGTGGGTTATTAATAGCCTCGAAAAGGCATTCATCGGCCTGGCTAATCTCTCTTTCAAGCAGCGAGAATGCAGCATCGGCATCAAACGACGAATCGAATACGAATCTTGAAGAACACAAACTAGCACGCGCAAGGACAGCATGCCGCAAGATTACTTCCCAGCCACCAGACCACACCAGTCACTCACCACAGCTGCATCCACAGACTGTCGCACGAATCAAAGCATGGAATTCGGCTTTAGAGGCGGGCCATCAGGCGAATTAATTGCCGTGTGCATATTCATCGCCTGCATGCAGACCGAAATGCTCACTTCACTGGCTGCCGCTCCCTGCGGTGACAGTTGGCAGAGCGTCATTGGAACGTCTGTTTACGCGCCTCAGAATTAATTTATGCCTGGGCTTGCCGCTCTGATCCTGATTCCGGTGGCTCACTAGCGAAATCGAAAAGATCGAAAGAGGAGTCATCTCCTAAGCAGACCGAGAAACCAACAGACGCAAGGCCCATCATTACAAGAGATCTTCGTTTAGCGAGGGCGGCCGGTTCTGCCTTTTTTACATCATGACCCCTCAAGACTGTGTAAGTTGGCACATGCATATCTGCCCACACCCTCTCTAAAAAAACAGCCTTATGCATTACACATGTACTAATGCTTGCATCCAACATCCAAAAAGATTGAGCATTTCGTAACCGAACATCCCATCCAAGCGGCGAGTCTGATAGCTGGCGGAATAACCGTCACCGCTGCCTCTGCGGCCGTTGCCGCTCCCATCTTGGGCGCAATTGGCTTTGGAGCCGGTGGTGTAGTACATGGTATGGCATGTCAAATTTATGAAAAGCTTCGTTGATTACTAACTAGAACTTCTCGAGGCTCTCTGGCTGCAATCCTCCAAGCGAGCACGGGCCCCATTGCGGGAAACACTCTGTTTGCCATTTTGCAGAGTGCGGGAGCTGGAGCTGGAGGGATGGGGATGTCCGCTGTGAAGACAGCCATTCTAGCTGCTGGAGGAGCGATGACTGCAGGGCCCGTACACACGCTTCTGCAATGCTTGAGCAATGCCACGGCAACGTGACGCTGGAAAGCGAGTTTCAGATAGAGGAGGAGGCAAAAAGATGATCATCTAAGCACGGTACGAGTCTCTCTATGGTCTTGCTAAAAAAGATAATTGCATTAGCTAGTTTGTCTATTCATGTATGAATCTTTGCTACCCAACGACCATGGGCCCTGTGTCTCTCCTCATCCTCCCTTGCGTCCTGCAAGTGTCTCATCCGGAGACGAGCTCGTCTCTGGACGCAATCTCCTGCTTTGTCTGCCGCTGTGTTTCCGTCTCCTTCTTATCCTCAGCCACCCCATTTCCGCTCTTCGCCTTATTAGCGTCGTCGCCGTCGGCCTTGTCTTTGGCCTTGCTGCCCTTGTCCTTCTTGAGAGAAATCGCCCCCTTGGCCAGGGCCTCGCTCGGCAGCGGCCGAATAATGGGCTGGGCCACCCACCAAGGGCGCTTACACCTCTTGATGGTGCCGATGGAGCTCTCCTCCTCGGGCACGCCCTCCAGGGTCCGCTCGCCTATCACTTTCTCCAGCTCCTCGTCGAAGCTCCGGCCGTCCGTCTGCTCGTATTCCAGCAGGCCCTCGGCCACTCTCTTCTCCACGGCCGCGAGGACCCGCTCGTAGCCGTCGATGCCGTCCCTGCGGGCCCTTGCCAGCTGATCTCTGATATCGGTGTGCTTGGTGACAAAGTGTCTGAGGACGTGGAACATGTGGGGCTGCAGCGCCGAGATGTTGGGCGATGAGTTGAGGCTCTTGTCGTCTTCCTTTTTCTCTTCTTCTTCGCGGGCTCGTCTGCGTCGTCTGAGCTCTCAGTCTCTGTGATCCAGGTGGTATCATCGCCTGGGACAAACAGCGGACGTCTCTGTGGAGGCTCCTGGTCATACACGTATTTGTGCAGGATGTCCAGGTATCGTCTTGTGATGGCATCAACTCGCCAGCCGCCTTTTCCGTCCTTGCCCCTCCAGTATTCCCTGCTCTTCTCTTCTACCGGCGGCGGGTTGCCGAACAGGCCGGGATCGCTGAGGTTTCCCTCGGCTGACATGATGCCATCCGCTCCAGTCGCGTCCAAACATTTCTGTAGATCCCCGTCTTGTAGAATATTACCGTTCGCAAAGAGCACAGTTTCCGGTGGAAGACTATCTCTGAGGAACCTAATCATTTCCCAGTCGGCAACGCCAGTAAGGTGCCCCTTCTGTTCTCGTCTCCGTCCATGCACGGTCAATATAGAAGCTCCAGCTTTCAGCACATTCTGTGCGTATTCCAGAGTCTTCTCTTTTGTCTCCAGCACGCGGATTTTGGCCGTGACCGGGATCGAAAGCTCCTTGTGCAATGTGTTGATCAGCTTAAATATGAGATCTTGATCTTCCTGCAGAAACGCTCCGTAGTGGCCCTTGCGCGCAATACCCTGCGGGCATCCAAGGTTCAAATCGACAGCATCGCAGTATGGAACAACATGTTGCGCCGCAGAGAGCAGCGCCTCAGGATCGTTTGCGCAAAACTGGACAAACAGTGGCCGGTCAATCTTTGGGTTCCCGTCCAACCAAGGCTCGTCGGATCCCGCTCGAACAGCCTGGTAATGCGCTTTTCGGTATTTTTCGTCTTGGGAGAAGAGTCGAGCGTGAAGCATGGGCGTATAAGCTAGCAGCTTGGACTGCTCCGAGGGCAGCAAGAAAGATCGTGTGAGCATTCGCCAGGCCTGTCAATCGCACACTCGTTAGCAAACAAAAACATGGGCAAAGCACCGCCGCCGGGATCCAATGCAAGACAAACAAACTCGGATTGGTCCACCATGGGAGCCACGATAAACTTGGGACTCCCAATGCTCTCGTAAAACGCCCGTCCATGGAGCTTCTTGGGCGGTTCGGCTGCCTTGGCCGCCTCTGTCGCAGTCATGGTCGCAACCCCACGGAAAGTGCAGGGAACAGCAGAGAATCTAGACTGAAGCAACAATCGATGTGTCACAGTCTTCCCAAGCAAGCCCTGCCACATAAGTGCTCCAAAGAAGCACAGCCTATGCACTTGGTGGACGGGAGAGTAGTTTCGAGGGTCAATGAGCGAAAGATGAATATGACCAAGACTTTTTTTTTTTCCTATGGCGGCGTTAGGGAAAAAAGCCATAACTGATGTTTACTAAACGGCGGGGCTGATTAATACCCGGACAACACTAAATTTCCCCAGAATTACCTTCAGCCTACGATGACATCAAATACAAGATTAGCCCCCAAGGTATTGGAATTACCTGCTCAGCACAAGAAACAGCAGAAATATCGTCAAGTGCCAATTAATGCTATTTATAGACATCTAGATCGACAATCCCATGCAAATACAATTGTGGGCTGAGCACGATCTGTCCCACTCTTGGCAGATATTAGTAGCAAAAGGACCTCTAGGCAAGAATTGATTAAATGTACTGAGTTTTTATTTGCTGAAAAAGGAGACACCAGACACATCACGCTCATAGACTAAATCCGGCTATGGAGACATAGTTAAAAATGAAGCAGAGGAAAAAACACAAGTTGCCGGCCTATATTTCACCTTCCAATCGGCCGAGTTGCCATACCTAAACGTCTTCGCCTCAACGGTCAACTCTAAATGCTCGTGCTGTGCCAACGTGGCATCGTGTCATTTTAACATGCTGCTCTTCCATCCTCAGTCCTCGCAGCTGAGCCATAGGCCGCAGCCACGAGGTTCCGATTTTTCAATGACAACAGACGGCATCATCCGACGCCGGCTCTTCCCGCCATCCCCCATCGCCCATTCCTCGCGCCAACGAGTTCCAACTGAATATTAATGAGATGTATGAGTCTTTAAGGGCTAAATACCATGACATGTAGTGAGGTAGTGTGACAAAACGCCCGTGACACCTTACTATGCTGTCCCTAAACGCCGCAAATGGTAAATGTGAAGAAATACATGGTTGGGGCTTTGTACCCCGGTGGTAGCAGAGGGGAAAAAATAATCAGCTGACAAGATTTTCGTCCATCGGATAATATCATCAGAAGAAATGCGTATAAATCTTGGAATTTTCATGGACTTCCATTTCCTAAAAATTGAGTTAGTTTAGACCCTTCTAGAACCCACATCGGGCACCTAAGCAATTGAGTTTCGACGAACCATTTTGAAGCTGTTCAGCTCTTCTTTGATTTGCTGAGCCAGCATCGGTGTGAGACGGTTGCACGTGGCAATTTCACCGCGGCGATCATACTCTTGGCTAGGCCATGTGTCGTAAAAGATGATGCGTGGTGAAAACGTGGCATTTCTCTTGGGACCAGCTGAGGGGGTTCCGGGTCGGCTCTTTCCAAGCCGACCTAGAGCACTCATGAAGTAGTCCTCAGTTCCAATGGCAGGGGATCCGGTTCTTTTACCGTCATCATTTGGCGTACTCGGCGCACTTGAATTGGGCGAGTCGGTGACAGCTGGAATGTTTGGCAGAACGAGATCTGGCGACTCTGACGGCCGAATGGAAGGGCTTGAAGAGCCTGAACCTGTTGTCAGTTAATCAACCGCTAATAGAGATGATGGAGGATATTATGAGGCTATACGTACGCTTCAGGATGCCCTTGCGAACCGCCGCAAGTACCTCTGCACGTTCTTTTTCACCACCCACAATGCTCTTACGAGGCCCAGAGTTATCCGTTCCTGCACTGCCCAGACGCTCTGCTCCAATTTCAGGGATCTGAGTAGCGTCAAGGGAGTTGCGCTCGAGGCGAGGGAATCCCGTGCCACCTTTGCCGGCCTGGGGGTCCGCGGTCACGTTGACACGTCGAGTCTCTGCCTCCACGGTAATCATAGACACGGCAGCCTGTCCCTCGGTAACAGGACCATCGGCCGCCGGCACGCCCACAACAGACTTTGGCCGGAAGAGGCCAACCAGTGAGCGGGTGCTCTTTTTCATACCACGACCCATCTTCCTGATCATAATAGAAGCAGATGAGGCGGTGGACGAGATGGAGAGGTTGTCCGTCGATCCACCAAAGAAGCGACCGCCATAGATGCTGTTGCCAATACCCGCGGCTTCTTGTGCTTCAGCAATTCGCGCTTGCTCAGCGTCATAAGCCTCCTCAGATGTTGGGTCTTTGCGGAGCCTGGCTGCTTCCACTCTTTCCATGCCTTCGCCATCAGGACCAGCAGCCTTTCGGAATTCAGCTGCGCTTCCAAATGAAAAGGCGCGGCGAAGCCTGGAGGTTTTAGTCTTTCCCTTGACGTCCTTTTCATTGATGGCTGCAAGCTGCTTTGCCGCGGGAGACACCGCACTCTTGCCCGAGGGCGCTGCAGCGGCGGCGGCATCACCAGTTGGTTCATTTGCCATCGTGGCGGGTTTGGATAAGGGAGAAGGACTAAGTGTCCGCTTAACTCCATCGGCAGATGAACTTCTCGCTGGTATATTCGCTACCTTGAGCTGATCGCTCTTGACCGGTGTTTCGTCAGCGCCCGGTGAAGAGGGGTTGCCGGTGGGGGTAGTCGGATTGCGGTTGGAAGACTGCACATCAATCCCTGGTTAGTATGCACACAACTTACAAAAGGGCCCCCAAAATCCACAGTGCGATTGGATGACGAGTGGCGATGAAGGGGTCAACTTACCGAGGCAGATCGCGAATGACTGCTTCGACTAGACGATGCGCTATCATTGCTTCCTTTACGGACGTGCATAGCCATCTTCTGAGCAACTTGGGGAGACTTTTCACTCCTATCAACGCTCTTGACATTGACAGCTTGCTCTGGACGAGGGGCGTTTTCGGGCTTCAGAAGGGGCCTGAATGAATCTGTGGATTGGATGGTATGCACGCTTCGGCGGCGCAATTTCTTTGCCTCATCCGGGGACGGTCTGCGGTGCAGATTCGAGTCATCCATGGAGCCGCCCGGGCCCAGCGAGGGAGAAGCTGCAAGATTCGGGACTGATCGAGAGCCGCTGGGTGCATGATACATCTGATTTTGACTGCCGGGACTGAGCGGGGGGTTCGAGCTTTGGGATCGAGTGTTTGAGTGGCTAGGTCTCCGATATCGATCAGGTGCATTCTTGGACATCGCATTGGAAGGCAGTGTCGACTGTGATCCGCTAGAAGCGTGCGAAAGCTGGGGGCGTGAAGCGGCATTTCTAGACGGAGACCTGACAGAGTCATCGCGTGCACTGCTGCTACCATGGCTGCTGCTGTGGCTGCTGCTATGACCACTGCTCTGACCACTGCTATGACCGCTGCTATGACCGCTGCTATGACCGCTGCTTTGGCCACTGCTGTGGCTACCGTTGTAGGAAGGAATCAAGGCCATGTTTGTGACGGATGGGTTGGTGCGATGAGAGCGTTGAACCAGGCTAGGGTCGAAAGTCTGCGTGGGAATCCCGGAGGGTGCTGAGTTCGTCCGGTAGGTCCCGTACTGCTGCCATTGCAGGCTCTGATTCAGATTCGGTGTAGGTGCAAAGGCATATGACTGAACAGGAACAGTGCTCCCTCGGTATCCTCCTCCTCCTCTCGGCGCCGAAGTGGTGTACTGGTGGTGGCCGTTGGATTGGCTTGCAGGCATCATGCCTGAGGGTGTTGGTCGTTGAAGCATTGTCACCGTACCAGTCTGTTGCTGATACGTTTGGATCAACGCAGCCATAATCCTCCCAGACCGGGAACCAAAAACAAACGTGCTCGAAGCAGTAATTTCCTCCTCTCAATTATACTGGAGTGCCGATACGAAGCTTCGGAAATTTTGGTGTTTATCAAAAGTAATAGACGGCAACTCTTTCACGGTCAATTCGGGGTCGAGAATGCTATAACATTATCGAATATTAGCTATTGCTCGCACGTCTTTGTAGATGGCATTGCCCATTCGAAAAGGAACAGGACTACAGCAAAAGGGAAAATGGAAGGCGAACATATCAAAATGTGATCTAACCTTTCTCTTTTTTCGTTTTTTCTGTTTTCAAGAGCTGGGAACGGGCCAACAGCAAATAAGTGCGATTATTTCGCTTTCGATGTTTTTTCCAATTAATCGCAAAAGAAGAATGGCCGGTATGACGATTGTATAGAAGGACGCCAGCGGCCAAGGATGCTAAAAGATTCCTCGCGTCGAAATGAAGAGCTCACTATTACCACGAGGCTGCAATCGACTATTACAGAGCAGATGGCTAACTGCTAACTGGTTGAGCACGATCAAGTGTCACATGAGACACGTTGGACCACAACTAGCTGCAAAGAAACATGGGAGTTGTGCAGATATCGATCGTTCGTATCGAGATGCCGACTTTGAAGGTCGGAGGATGGCTCTGAGGTATTACGGGCTCAGAAGGGAAATGACGGGTTAAAAAAAAGGTAGAGCTTTCTAGGCAGAGCCAGTCACCAGAACGGAGAAAAAATAACAAGAAAAAGGAAAGGTAAATGCACAGGACAGAGACGATAGAGTCAGAAATGCCGACGTATGTGCAATAAAGCGCAACGCTCAAGGTGGTGAAAAGAGAGAAAAGAAACAAGATGGCTCGAAGACGAAGGCGAAGGCGAAGGCTGGGAAAGGGGGCACGACGAAAGGCGTAGCGTAGCGGAAATGCGTGCTGTGTAAAGTTCGGACAGAGGCAAGGGCGCGAGAGAAAAGCAGGCGAACCAAGAAGCAGAAGGGGAAGGCTTTGGGGATGGAGAAGAAAGAAAGAAAGAAAAGAAGAGAGTGAAGGTGGACGAGCCGCAATGGTTCGTGGTTGATGGTGATGGTGATGGGCTGAGGAGAAGAGTAGCCACCCTTGGAGACAGAGGCAGAAAAGTCGAGGAAGAGAGAGCGAGAGAAGTGACCACGCCAAAGCAGGCAGCGCACAGGGCACCTGGCACCTGGCAGTGGCAACGGCTGGGCTTGGCTAGGGTCAGGTTTAGCGGGCTGCCAGGGGTGGAGCACGCCCCTAACCGTGCTATCTCGCGGGGCCTGGTGTTGTGTTAGCCAGTTGGGGGAGCGGAGGGTACAGGTACATTACTTTACTTGGGCCTCGCATTGAGCGCTGGCTGAGGACATGCAAGGCACGAGTACAGGTACTGCAGAGGTACGCACAAGCGCTGCTGGGGATGGCCGGTGTGTCCCCGTACAGGTCTCGTACCGACAGCCAGGGCTGGGGGCCAACGCGCGGCCGGCCTGCAAGAACCGAACAAGCAGCGAGAAAAGACAGCATGGAACATTTGAAATCCAATCTTTTGATGCTCGCACAGTACAGTACCTAGATTAGCAATGGATGGATGGAATATGAGTAGCGGCAGAGCTTGGAAGCCAAGGCTGTATGTAGTAGCACTGGAACGGGTTCTTTCTCGTTCGTACAAGCGCATTTGTGCATTTGATCAATGTCAATAAACAGGCCGGCGCCGAGCAGCAAAAGGCCACAGGTACCTGTACTTGCGCGGCCAGGCGGGCGCAACAACGGGTTGCACTGGTTCCTGCACCAGGAACCAAACAAGCACAGAACAACAATGGCGTGGGCCACCTGTGCAGCAGCTCTGGGCACGCCGCTTCGTCAGACTCGGGGGATACGAAGCACTAAAAATCGGCGCCTCCCCCCTTCGACCTCGACCCTTTTAGCCCAGTCCTCTGAAACCAAGAGGCTAAAAGGAGAGGTTGAGACTGGAGAGATGCGGGCAGAACGGCATTCAAGCAATCAGTCAATCAATCAATCAATCAAATCAGATAGTCTCACGGTGTTGACAGCGACACCTTTGGTTGTCATTTGCGCACATCCAGGTACCATCTACCTTGGGAGCTTGTGCCTGTAACTTTTACAGGACAGTTAGTAGTGCAGAGACCGTGCCGGGCTTGAATGCCCCGGACGGGCGTCTCAACTTCCGGACCGCCTAGCTTCAACTGTATTATTGATTTGATTTCATTTTCCATCAATGCCATGACTGTACGAGTACCCGTACGGCTTTGTGGTAGCATCGATCAATTTGCCAACTTGGACAAGCATTGCGCCGTACTTGGACATGCCTTGTTGGGTTCGGTACGGCTCCAACTCCAACCTAGCTGGGACTCCGAGCTTGCCCACCGCACCGTGCTCCGCTCGCGTTTGATGCCACATTGGATGGATGCAATTTACTGTACATTGGATTGGATGCAAGTGCAGTACCAGGTACACGTGCAGCAGCATGGATGGGATTAAGCACTGCAATTTGACAACATGAATGCAATGTCGCCTCCTCACCTCGCATTGATTGCATCGCCCCCATGCCCTCCGTCATTCACTCATTGTCGCCAGCCAAATACTGGCGTTTCTACAGAAAAAAGAAGACAACAAAAGAAGCAGCAGTTACTCCGTACTGTACAGTATCATTTTATTTTCTCTCCCCCCTGACACTTATGACAAAGTACACATACACATGCCTTGCTAGGCTAGTACTCGTAGGCAGCCCTCGGCCGCTTTTGCTTTGGACAAGGTCGCGTCGATGCACAGAACAAGCACCAGCCAAGACGCGACTGATTGGGTCGTTCCCCGACTCGCGACCGCATTAAACCCACTGCGACTAGGTACGATAGCCAGGGGCCATCGACCAGGGCCGCAGATGACTGCAAAGTAGCGCGACCTTGGGCTCGTACCGCTACTGGTACGTCGATGGCCACAACTTCGCCTTTGGCCGGATGCAGGACGAGCTGCCAAGCCAGGAAAAGAAGGCGTCGTCTTTTCTTTTTTGCTTTCGACGCTGCTTCGGTCAAGGCTTCTCTCGGTCGATGTCTCTCATTTGCGAGGACCTCCGGTTGGTATGATTATCCCCCCTCCCCCCACGGTGAGATCGACATCTAGCAGCGCCAGATCCGACTTCGCGCAGCATCCGAAATATCCAGCAAGGCTAGCTGTCCTCTTTGTACCGGTACATCCCAGACCTCCAGACGAGCCGCCGACCCAATACGATACGACAATCCGCTTCTCTGGCCACTCCCCTCGCTGCATTGTCCCATCATACTTGTAAGCAACCCATGCAGCAGATTTTCTTGCAAAAGCCCATGGACATCATTCAATTGGGTGACTGAAGTTGGCAGTGGCACCATCACGCCGGGCAAAAAGTGACCTGCCTCTTCGTAATGACCGGCCAACGGCTTGAGCGATGCTGCCGTGCTCCAGGCGAAGCGGCAACTCCTACGAGTACGTGCCGTAATTGTGCATGTACGAGAACCGAGCGGACAAAGGACCGCTACGATCGAGCGGTACTCGTATGTATGTACCTACTGAGCGCTAGGAGCCTTCCATGGCTTCTGATGGATCAACTTGGCTATGTTCGTTCTTGGACACATTGATCCAAATCCTAAGGGTCCCGTCTACTCCGTACAAGGCCTTGCAACTTACCCCAAGCCTTCTTCCCATGCCTTGAGAAAGAGACACGAATCTCCACGAACAAGCACGGGGATCGACAAGCACTAATCCTGGTGCTCTATCGCTTCTCCATGTTTTTGCTCTTGCACCCACGGATCGTGGATGCTACGGCAAAACTTGTATCAATACGATATGGCCACAGCACAGGTGCGTGGGTCGTCTATCCTGGAGCACCACCAGCCCACACCCTCATGGCGCTATTTCATGCAGTAGTCCCAGGTGAGGCAATATGCCCGGCGGGATGCATCTGGTTGGCTTTGATGTATATGCACGAAATGCTCAAGGAGAACGCAAAGAAGCGCCGGACTCGGGTCAAGAGGCTTTCTACAACGCCATGCAGCGAGCCGCAAGTTGCTGAAGAATTGAAGACATATTATGTATCCCACAACAGCTGAGCCAATTTCCACGCGCTTACTGGTACTGGTAGAGTGATTACTCGGAGATTGCGGGCCCTAACAACGAGGATATTGGCAAAATTGCTCCAGTCCTACTCATTTACCACGGCCAGGGAGAAAAGCTCTGTCGCTTCCACTCATATGATCAAAGTTTGTTTCGGTCAGCGCAGCCCCCAAGATTCTAAGCTTTCAATGCTTCTTCACTTTTGCACGAGTTGCAAAATCATAAAAACTACTAGCATCCAGGGAGAAAGAAGGACGAAGCCGGACAAACAAATGACGTAACAAGGATGGGAAACCCACACGGAAACCTTAATGCAGTGCGCGCTATGGAGTAGCATCCCATGCGACAATTATCGTATTCGCAGAGGGGAAGTGGTTGTCTCCAGAATATTCTGGCCTGTAGGAGCATCTGGTAGAAGATGGCCTTAGGTTCATGTGATGCTCGGACGTGAAGAATCGAGACCCTCCACTCCACCACCGATGAGGCCCACGTCGGTTATTTTTAGGCCGTTCCAATAGTTCGGGATCTCTCACGGGTTACGAAGCCATGGCGCAAGAAATATCTATCCTCGCCGAAGCAGAAGCCTTCTACGGAGTTGCTCCGTACATACGGTCTTGCGGATCCGTTCCCGGCTGGCTGCGAAGTGGTGGTGTTACACAACGCCTTGCCCGCCTCTGGTATAAGTATATACATACATACATATACGCATTCCCAACAAACTTGCCAATGTCATAACAGCTTCCCAAATTACACAGCATATGGGAGAGATGGGAGCCATTAGAACTCCATGGTATTTGATATCATATACCAGAGGAAGATAACCACAGCTGGGCGGGTAATACTCAAAGAGCTAGGTACAGGTAGACTGGATAAGAGGTGTAACTCGTAATGATAAACTTCATACTGTAGTCTGGAATGCTAAATAGTCAGGTCGGGGGTGATGGCTATTAGCCACTCCCTTCTTTTTCCGAAGGGGGTGGCGCCTTGCTCACACTCTACTCAACTTATTTGTAAGAGGCTTGTTATCATTGAAGACGACGACTCAGGTGGCACAAGTACGCGTACCCAGCCCATGTGATATATTGGCTCTATCATCAATGGATGCCATGTCAACTACCACTACGGAGTACAACTACCGGCAGCCCGAAAGCGAGCCTTTTTCTTTTTTTTTTTCTCCTCACAACCCCGTCATGGTCTCCATCTTCAACTTGAGACGGGCCGTGGCTTGTGGATTGGACGCCACGCCGATCAGACGGCTGTGGACTTTCAAACATTGATTTTTGCCACTGGGAGGAGCCGTGGATGCAACCGGCCCTGATTATCTGTTCGCAGTAGCTCAAATCTACTTCGACGCGGGGCTAGTTGAGGGGAGAATCTGCTCAGCTACTGCGTAGACGCCAAGATCTCGCAGCCATGATTGATTGCTTGCGGCAATGATTGGCAATTGTCATGTTTAAACAAGCTTTTTTCAAAGCTGCCACGTAAATATTGTACGTGCATTAGTAGGTAATAGGCACACACAATCAATGTTCAATCTATCTCACAGTACGGGCAGACCGAGCTTAGTAACTCGGTGTCTCTGGAGCTAGAAACACCTTTTGTTCATCAAAAGCTCCACTGTCACATCCCTTGCCTTATTTCATGTTTGCTCTAATATTACCTCGTTTCAGTTGAACGGTAGTATTAGAAACGCCAGCTTTAACTGGGCTTGAGTCGTTCGACTTTTGCCCTAGAACGGGCCTAACCTAGAGCCCCCCATTCTGGTAACCCAAATAAGACTAGCATTCATCAACCGGTTATTAGTTGATTAGCCTCATAAGATGGACTCCAAGCAATTGGAGGAAGTGACACTAACAAAACCACTTGTGCTAACAACAGCCGTGCCAAATTCAGCTCAATCCTTCGGCTCAATGTCGCCAGGCAGACGTGTACAGCATCTTGTATCAATGATCCTGATCATCAACAACCGCCCGTCGTCATACTTGTACGGGTATAAACCTCTGTGAAACACCAGAAAACACCAGAGCACTTGTATGCATGATATCCCAACAGAGATTGTCGTCTCGAAGCCGCGATAGCGTCAAGCACATGGGACCAAAGGCAGCATAACGCCTTTCGCTCCAGCCCGCTCCCGATGGCTCCTTGCCTTGCCAAGAAACACGCCCAACGCCTCGAGTCTTTCCGATAGCTCAACGTGCGACAAGCCCGTACGGGCACGACACACAAAAGGCTCCGTCGCCATGGTCGGAGTTCCGCGCAGCAGCGGCTGTCAGCTCTGCAGACAGAGAAGGGTCAAGTGCGACGAGACCAGACCAGAGTGCGGCAACTGTCGCAAGTACGGCACTGCGTGCCCGGGCTACGAGCGAGCCATCAAGTTCGTGTCTGGCAAGCACACGATCCGGAGCAAGGGTTCTCGACCGCTGCAAAAATGTCACCAGAGCAGCACTGGTGCTGCCTCGTCGGAAGCTTCGCCATCCACCACCTCGACTCTGTCTGCCGCCGCCACGACGCCTGAAAGTATTGGCAGCGGCGGCAGCACAAGTGGTACTGCTGCTGCCGTGTCCACGTCCCTTGTGGCGTCTCTTCAGCCCAATCGAGCCCTCTTTATTGGCACTCTGATGGACATGGCCCAGACTAGACTGGCCTCTAAGGACGTATCTACGTTCCTGGGCTTCTTTGGACGTCTCAGGTTCGACGAGTTTGGCACGGCGGCGGCTTTAGATGGTGCCATTTGTTCGCTCTCTCTGCATCTTATGGGCAAAGAGCTGGCGGATGACAGCCTCGTCGCCCGGAGCAGGACCGTATATGGATGGTCCCTTAGTGCTCTCCAGGCGACATTGAGACATCCCACTAAGTGGAAGACATCCGAGACCTTCTGCTCGGCCGTCTTACTGTGCTTCTTTGAGGTATGCCCGTAGCAATATGCGGTGATAAGCCACAGCCCAACTTCCTCTATATCCTTCTTCCAAAAGGCATGACCGAGCCTTGCTGACGCAGGAAAACAGCTGTTTGCAGGTACGACCTCAGCAGAGACCTGGTTGCAGCATGCTCAGGGAATTGCCACATTGATGGAGCAACGTGGTCCTGCAGCTCATGCGCAGGGCAACGACGCAGCTATACTGTTTTCTTTCCGAGGCATCCTGGTAGGCATACTCCCATTACCCACTCCTTTTCTTCCACCCCGATGTCATTGGTGATTGCGATGGTCTTTTATCTTTACTTTGTCTGGGCCACCGAAGCTGTCTGTTCCTGCGTCCGGAGCTGAAGCGTTGGACAATGGACGAGGGCGTTCAATACGCCTCCAAAATTTGCAAAAGCTGTACCCAAGCCTAGTGGCTGGCTAAGAAGCGGCATACCACTGCAGCCAAACTTGGAGGAATAAGACGCTCCTTTACTCCGAAAGACTACCTTAGTGAAGCCCGAGTAGCTAACACACTCTACTTTTTTCGTCCTCTTTTCCCGATTTAGATTATGAGCTCCCTATTCTTTCCAACAAGCGACAAATGCTTCTTGGCTCAGCCAGAATGGAGGAAGGTGATTTACAACGGCCAAGGGCAGTCGATTTACACTCCTGAGGCGCCGGGGTTTTCGATGCAAGTAGTCAATTCGTTTTTCGTGTGCCTGGCAGACATGCCCGAGGTTATGTGGTGGGGATACCCGGTCCGTCAGGCTCTCCTGGCCGGCAAACGAGTGAGTCCCAAGCGTTTACAGCATGTTGCCGAGTTGGCAGCCGCAAACCATGAGCGGTTCGCCGCGTGGTACGAGGACTTTAAGAAGCTCGGCGTCGAGCTGAAGGAGGTGCCGTCAAAGGACCCCAGCTCGCCGTACCAGGTGGTGTTGGAACATCCCGTGGGATGGCTTGGGTCCATGCACATGGGGTACTGGGCCAGTATGCTGATTCTGCAAGAGCTGTTGCTTCAATGTGAGTGGCCCGTGGATTATCGGGAATCCCAAAAGGAGCTGGTGCAAAACATTCTTCGATCCGTCGAGAGCGTGGGGAGCGGCACCATGGGGCCCTTCCGGCTGGGTTATTCGATAAGAATCGCGTATGAATTTGCCAGCGTTGAGGCTCAGCGATGGATCATTTCGTTGCTGGACAAGTTTTCCAAGAGGTATGCGGCCACGGACAAGAACAGCTACCCGAGTCCACGTGTGGACGCGCAAGGGTACTCGTTTTGAGACGGTGAGCAACGGAGAGAAGCTGGACCCTTTTTTTGTCTCTCTCCCTGCTGAGAAAAGGAAGCTTTTGGACCCTGCCTGCTGCCAAGTTTCTCACATGTCGGCATCCACCTGATTGGGGAAAAAACAGGGTGGAGAGGGGAAGCTCTAGGGTGTTTTGGGTATTAATTTTCTTGTAGACGTTTGGGATGCAAGGTACGTGTAAAAAAGTGAGATAGCTGGGCTCACCGATGAATGGTGTGAATGACCAGCTAGCTATCGACATACAGATACGGGGGAGATTTTTGCTTGACGGTCCCAAGTCATGCCTTGCTTTTATTATGAATACTACCTTATGACTGACGTGTGATCAGTTGTGCGCATAGATCTGGTGATTTTAGGTTGCAGAGATGGCTTCACTTGATTGGCGACAGGAACGTGATAACTCGTAAGCCGCCACGTTGATGATCCCGTGTGGTCTCGTAAAAAAAAAGGAGGTGGCATTATTAGTAGTAGTATCTAAGATATAAATAGCAAGCCACATAAGACGTGTCTCTTTTTTTTTACTTCCTTCCCGTTGCCAAAGTATTATAGGGTGATGGTAGTAAAATAGTTCGTATCATTAAGCCATATCGTATAACGTGTACTAGGTGTTGCACCGATCCAGCCAGCACTGTAAGTCGTGTGATAAGAATAAGAAGAAATAAAGCGAAAAAGGTGATGATGAAGTAAAAGGGAGACCCAATTTAGCTTTTTTGTGTTCAACGTGCTGTCCCACTTTCACATGGGATTCAGCGCTGTCAAATTCATCCAAAGCTTGTTTCGGCGGGCGGGCTTGTTTCAGTTGCTCGAGGTCCGTCTCTTCTTCTTCCACAGAAAAGTACGGGCGAGACCCGACAAGGAGGGGCCGCTGAAGAGCAGCTGGTCGGTGTGGCGGCCACAGGTGGTGTGGACGTTGACCGTGGGCGAGGACTTGATGAAGCCGAAGGAGGTCCTGCGCGAGGGGGAGGAGATGGATTGAGGGCTTGTGGCGGCGCTGGAGCTTGTTCCGACTCTCTGTTGATGGTTTTGGTATTAGTATTGACATGTGGCTTGTGGCTTTGTGCTTGTCTTTTTATAGAATGGGAAATGATATGGATGGATGGATAGTGGTAGCATGTCATGATAAGCTAGCTAGCTACATACCTTTGATGGAGAGAAGAGCGGCGAATCCAGTGAGTCGCGAGAGTATTCAGAGATACCGAAGGAAGGGTCCAGTTCCAACGGGGAAGGACGGGTGGCACGAGATGAGCGACCCATAGCGAACGTGTGGTTTTTTTCTTTTCGTTATTTCGTTACAAGACGTGAATTCTATTTCTATTCCGGGGCGCGGTTCTCTGCTCCGTCCGACAACAAGAAGGCTTGCTTCTTGACAGCTTGCTCTTAGAAAAGATAGTGATGACCCGTGCCGTCAAGGCAGCTGAAGATCTGCACGCCGGGTGCGAAAAACAAAAAAAGAGACGAGGTAAAGGTTGAGGTGTACTCAAATCATCGACTGATACGTTGGATGAAACTACAAGATGGGAGAGAAAGAAGAGGGAAATGGGATGGCTGCTGAATAAATACCCACGACAGCTATTCCTGGGCACAAAGGGAGAGTGTTATTCATTTGCGATGCGCATAACTCGCAGACTAGATGTGGCGGCTGACCGAATCCGTGTCAGGCCGCAGATGCAGCCGGCCAAGACGCTGCAGTGCGACCACCAGGCCGGCATTCCAGTCGCGTGGAGCATCAAAGGAGCCATATTGTCGGTAAAACATCAAATGGCGACTATTGACGGCCTGGGCCAATCACGGCCATCACATGATGGGGAAGCCCGCGATAAGGCAGCAGGCCAAAAACCTGGAATCGGTGACGGGCAAAGGAGAGGTTGCAAGGGAAGCTGGCGTCATGGCGGGGACCCTGTCCGGCTCGACCTCGAACCTGATGGCTTTTTGCTAGTGTCGATCGCAAGGAATCGCTTCCAGACAGAGTTTAGCAGCCGGTCAGGGTGAAAAGCGTGCCAGTCCAGCATGAGCAAGTAGGTAGGCATCCGACAATGAGCTCCAGTCAGCCCTTGGCGACATACTGTATCATGACATGACGAACCCCCCTTTGTCCCTGTTTTGTTTCTCTCTTTGTCTTTCTCCAGGATCCGAGCCAACGCCGAGAACAAGGAAGCGGCAACCAACATGATGAAGCCGAATATACTCGCACTCGCACTCGCAGCGATATGGAGAACTCAATAACGGGCCCTTCCGACAGCCTACATGTGCTAGCGGTCGTTAGTGAGCAGTACTCGTAGTTAGTCTTTCATCGTATTGCCAAGCCAGGCATCAAACTCTCCTCTATCACATCAACCCATGTACCCGCATCACGGAACGGCTGTCGGCTGGACCACTCCAGGCGTCGGTAACCAGGTCCAGCCGTCGCTAGCACCCAGTCAGCTCGGGGGCCAAAAAAATGTAACCTGGGAGACCGAGCGATGGAATGGCCCTAGCTGCCCCTTTACTGCCGCTCTCGTCGTAGCACGGGCTAGTCGCCGTCGTAATGTGCTGTCATGGCGGCGTGAGCTGAGCCAGCAAGGGCCAATGGCTTCCGAGCAACGGCAAAGGTCATCTTGTCCGTCGACTCTTGGCTGTTGGGAATGCAGTCATGCTGCCGGCTCTGGACCACAACATGAGTCACGCCTCAGGAGGAAAAAGAGAGACATTTCCCACTTTTCCACTCGAAGTGAAACGAGCGAATGGTGGTGCAGAGGAGCGGATTCAGAATCTGCTTGGACGATGCAGGAGGAGAGAAACGGCTAGAGCGATGCAAATCTAGGACTGGGCTGCATGATGCTGACATTGATGTGCTTGCTTCAAGTTGATGTGGCCAAATAAGTCCTACCGTAGGGCGATGCGACAGAATCCATGAAAGATCAGAAGGTGCATGGCCTACCCTAGACCGACGAAGGTAAAGTCCAAATTCAGGCACCAAGGCATCAACTTCTGTGTTCCACGATGTGCCTGTCCACCTGACTTTATTAAGCGTGGGGTCCAAGGAAAAGTAGCAGTGGTAGCAGTTCTTCATCAGCCCTACGGCAAGACTAGAATGCTTGAGCCGCATCAGGGGGATCAGTGCCGAAGACAGATCGAAGAATCTGGGGAAGCTGGAAATTAAATCAATGCCAATTCACATTGCCATCATGGACAAACCGTCGCCGCCACGAGAAGTGGAATTGATGCCTGAGTTGGCAGATTGGCAAAATACTGCAGTCGGTTCATCTTCACGTCGTAACAACAGTATTTGGTAATTCACTTTTCATTCACAATGCATGCAACAATCCCAACTGTATCAACGTGCTCTCACTTTCGCCAGCATCTCGTTTGAAGCCCTGGTTGCACATCGTCATTCATGGGCCGCTTTTGTGGCCTTGAATAGCGGGCCCTGGGTTGGGCAACAGGCTTCACAATAGGCTGCAGACTCTAGAATAGGTGCGTGCAGTGGCAGGCAGAGTGCACTGGAGGTAAAAAAAAAAAAAGCTCGGGCCACTCACAGCCCGGCTCGTGCCTGCGTGGCTGCACGTGAGGAGACACCTCCGTTTTTTTGGCCTCAGCGCTAATAGCTCTCGCGACGCGCGAAGTCTCGTTACAAGTATCCAGTTCGATTTGCGACCACTGCTGCACTTCTTCTGTGCTCGCCAAAAGCCTCGTCTCGGCGCGCCCCGTCAACGCGACGTTCTCGAAACGCACAGATCCAGACGGTCCTTGCGTGCGTAGCTGCTCTGGCTCTCTGACGCCGCCGGGCCTGTTCATGATTAGTGTGTCATTGCGCGATTCCATGCACGCCTTATATATCCACCGTGCGGCACCATCCAGGTCATAGGTCAGTCCCTCAACCTAGCCACTGGAGGCATGAGATGCCCGGCCTGGAATCAAGAGCAATTCCTGACTCATATTCGATAGCTTAGGGGTTGTTGGGCTTATCAATACCTATCCGCACATACGCAATCCATCCACCAGTCTCCCATCATTTACATTGGCCTAGTCCCTTAAACGTCGCCCCGAACCGCCGCGGAATCCGATACAATGGCTGGCAGCAAGAGGAAGCGAGTCCTCCTCGAGGACTTCGATCCCAATAAATCGGATCCGGAAGATGAGAACTTCGACCCGGTAGAGGCACGACCCAGCCGAAGCTCCAAGAAAACTCGCCAGTCTAGAAATGGGAAACCAGGACAAAAGAGGGCCCACCGCTATCGCGGCTCTGACATTGATGACGACGAAGACCAGTTATCCGATAGTGAAGAAGACTCTTTTGCTGAGGGCACCGAAGAATCGGATGAAGAAGCGCCTAGGAATGCGGCTGGGCGGCGGGCCAGGAAGGTGGCAGTCAAACAGCAAAATTACAAGGAGAGCAGCGAAGACGACGACGGGGACATTGAGGAAAAAGAAGAGGAAGAGGATCCCGATGAGTTAGACGATGTTCCCCTCAAGCCTGCGAAGCGAGAAACTTCAAGGCTGGTCAAGCTCAAGGTTTCTCGTACAGCCTTGGCCCAGACGCGTAAGACTCGAGCAAACACTGAAGATGCTGAAGAGTTCATGGAGCTATCCACTTCGGGCCGACACGCCGTTCCATCCCGGGAATCACAAAGCAGAAGCCCCGAGGCGGCTGCACGAAATATCAGGGCCACCCGCGCTGCCAAGGGGGTGAAGAAAGCCCCCGAGCCAATTTTGGAGGCCTCCCATGAGAGTAGCTTCCCAGAGAAGGAGGACGCGGATGAACCCGACGAGCTCTCGCAATATTCACCAAATCATGAGAAGCAGGAAGAAATTGACTCTGATATGCCGGATGCTGTTAAGGAGGCCAACGAGGACGAAGAGGCCCCAGCGGACGATTCCGCCGCAGTGAAGCAAGACGTGGCCGATGATGACGACGATGACGATGACGTACCTACAATTCGGAGGACCAGAAGCTCTCGAGCTGCTGCTGGGGCTTCTACAGAGGATGCCGTCGAAACTACCGAGGCCGTTGATGCTGAAGCTGCGGCCGAGGAAGGGTCGGATGCCGGTGGTGCTCGCCGCTCTCGCCGACTAGCGAGAGGCACCAAGAAATCCACTCAAGAACCTAGTAGCGATTTTGAGCCTGGTGATGATTCTGATGACGCCGAAGTCTCTGATAAAGAGAAGCACGGGAATCTAGACGATGTTATGGACAGCCCAACGCCTCGAGGGAGACAGACCCGATCCCGCGGCCGTACCTCTCGCCGTCGAAACTCTTCCGCTGATGAGGAGCCTGATTTCGACTTGGATGAGCTAAACGAAGAAGCTCGCGAGCTGAGACGCTCATCTAGGCCGCATAGAAAGGCCCGGACAGAGTCTCCCATTGTGTACCAGGAGGGCTCCCGTAAGCGAAATAAGGTTAACTATTACATGCCTCCCTTGACTGCAGCCAACATCGAAGAAGAAGCAGAAGATCCTGCACCTACTCCGGCCCGCAATCGTAGACGAGGCGGCGGCGGTGTTGGCTGGGATAGGAACCTCAACACCACATACGGTCCCTTTGGCGGCGGCGGCGATGTTGGGTCTCTGCTTGCCGGCCCATGGGGAACCGGTGCCACTGGCGGAGTCGACTCGGATAGCAGTGATGATGAGATGACACACAGGTCCACTGCCGCAGGAAATGTTGGTATGACACCGACATCTGCAGTTCCAGCTGGTGGCCTTGTATCTGGTGGGCAGGGACATGGCGTCGATGCTACACCCAACGTGGGCAAGATCAAAGACCGCAAAGCGCTTGCCGATGCTGACCCCCTCGGTGTCGATTTGAACGTCGACTTCAGCAAGGTCGGCGGTTTGCAAGGCCACATCGATCAACTCAAGGAGATGGTTCAGCTTCCTCTGCTGTATCCTGAACTCTTCACGAGATTCTATGTTACGCCGCCCCGCGGTGTCTTGTTCCATGGTCCACCGGGTACGGGTAAAACGCTGCTCGCTCGTGCTCTAGCCAATTCGGTTGGCTCTGGCGGCAAGAAGATCTCATTTTACATGCGCAAGGGTGCTGATGCGCTCAGCAAATGGGTTGGCGAGGCTGAAAAGCAACTTCGCTTGCTCTTTGAAGAAGCGAGGAAAACACAACCCAGCATCATCTTTTTTGACGAGATTGACGGACTGGCGCCGGTCAGATCGAGCAAGCAAGAACAAATCCATGCTTCTATTGTCTCGACCCTATTGGCCCTGATGGATGGCATGGATGGACGTGGACAAGTCATCGTCATCGGTGCCACCAATCGACCAGACAACATTGACCCTGCTCTTCGACGACCCGGACGATTTGATAGAGAATTCTACTTTCCTCTTCCCGATCTCGAGGGGCGTCGGTCCATCCTCAACATCCACACGCAAGACTGGGGCCTGTCGGATAACTTCATGCGATCCCTGGCTGAGAATACAAAGGGCTATGGTGGTGCTGATCTGAGAGCTCTCTGCACTGAAGCGTCACTCAACGCCATTCAACGAACATACCCACAGATTTACTCCTCTACAGAGAAACTGCTTGTCGATCCTGCCAAAATCTCGGTCCATGCCTCCGATTTCATGATCTCCATCAAGAAGCTGATACCTTCATCGGAACGTTCAGCGACATCAGGAGCACGCCCTCTCCCCAACTCTATTGCGCCTCTGCTCCGTGAACAGTTTGACGAGGCCAAGCGGGCTCTTGATCTGCTTTTGCCTCGGAGAAAGAAGACGACTGCATTGGAAGAGGCCATGTATGAGCAGTTCGAGGACGAAGATCACGGATTTGGACGTGAGACACTGAACCAAGAGTTTGAACGCTCTCGGGTCTTCCGGCCCAGATTTCTCATCTCAGGTGCTCATGGCATGGGCCAAGGCTACATCTCATCTGCCATCCTCCATCACTTTGAAGGGATTCACGTACAGAACTTTGACCTTCCCGCCCTCCTCAATGACGGACGAGTAAGCCTCACCTGTCCCCTCCCCTCTCTTCGTTTGTATCAGATCACCACTAACTGAATAATAGGCAATGGAGCAAGTCATTGTTGGCCTCTTCACTGAAGTAAGGCGCCACAAGCCGAGTGTAATCTACATTCCCAATATTGACGCCTGGTACACGGTGCTGGCTGGAACGCTGGCGCTGGTCACCTTCCGCACCATGTTGAGGTCCATCGCCCCGACGGACCCCGTACTCCTCTTGGCCACCGCAGATTGCGAAAAGAAGGATCTCTCACAAGAGATGGTTCGCGACTTTTTCGGCTACTCTCGCAAAAACCAAATGCAGATAACGAGACCGAACAAGGTGAGAAACGGCGCCACGCCAATAACAGTGCGAGCAAGGATCGCTAACAGTCAGTAGGCCAACCGTATGGAGTATTTTTCGAAAACATTGGATTATGTGAAGCTGCAGCCTCGTGCCTTCCCAGATCTTGACAACCGCAAGAAGAGAGTTCTCGAGGAGCTCCCAGTAGCTCCTCCGGCACCCGTCAAGCCACCGACTAAAGAAGAGGCGAAGGCTCTGAAGAAGAAAGATCACCAGCTCCTGAATGCTCTCAAGATTCAACTACAGCCCATCATGGATCAGATCAACCGCAGGTACAAAAAGTTCAGGCAGCCTGTTCTTCAACAGAACCTGATTGAGTACTTGTTCCTGGAGGCAGATCCGAACTATGTACGACCCGATCTGGCAGAAGGGGAGAACAGACCCTTTGAAATTGTAAAAGATAAGCATGGAAATGACGTGCTGATGCACGTCGAGTCTGGCAAGTACTATTACAATCTCGAGACGACAACCATCGAGGAACGCTTGTCGAACGGGTTCTATGCTCGCCCTAAGGACTTCTTGTTCGACATCAAGGCTCTGGCAAAAGACGCCAAGAACATTGGCGACAAGGAGCGCACTCTCAAGGCCAACGAGTTGCTCAGCAACGTCGAGGTAGATGTAGCGAGCATCGAAGCCAGCACGGCCCACATTGACTGGGAAGCGCTCTACCAGCGCCAGCAGCAGCGAGCTAAAGAGGTAGCAGAGAAGGAGCGAAAGCGAAAAGCTATGCAATCTGTATTGGAGCGAGTCCAGTCGGATCTTGGCGGAGGCAATGACAGCGACTCGCAGGGCCCTCTCACCCTTGGAGAACCAGTGCCGGGGGCTCGCACCATGGCCCGCTTCCAGATACGAAGCCCCTTATCTAACGGACATGGCGAAGCTGGCCAAAATGGACATCCGCTTAGCAATGGTATTCCCACTCCGATAAAGGAGGGCGATGTTCAGATGAGCGGGACCGACGACGACACCCAGAATCTGACTCAATCCCAAACCTCTCCCATGGCCCCGCCGCCAAGATCCCAAGAATTATCTTCCTCAGCAAATTTGGCGGCTGGGGCAACACAGGTATCTCAGCGAGCTGCAATTACCACCCTGCCTCCAGGGGTATCACCATCGGCTGTAATCAACGAGGCATCCTCGACTAAGACGTCAGATCCGTCGACTCATAGGTCTTCCAACTGGAGCACGCAGAACACGAACGGAAACCAAGAGCACGATGATACGTTGCCGGACACGTTAGTAGTTAACCAGAACCAGAGCCAAATGTTACCGCATAACCAAAGTATCTTGTCATCTTCTAGTGAGATTTGGCCTCATACTCAAGCTAGGGGACCGGCTCTCGACGCAGACAGCTCATCTGCTTCGCTCATAAGCCGCCCATCGCTCGATTCGCAAACGCACAAGAGCCCGGGAGGTGTGAAGTCGGTGATAAGCTTGCCGTCTCATGATTCAAGCTCGGCGGGGGATGCGGTTCGCAACTCGGGCTCGTCTTCTCAACCGTTGCAAGTGGAGGGGCAGATTGAAGAACTCTTGCACAGAGTGGCAGAATATACCTCGGGCTGTACAATTGAGCAACTTGAGCAAGTCAACCGTGAGATGATGGACGAGATATGGCGAAGCAGACACGAGTGGAACCGGGTCAAGGTGCTCGGGAACGTGTCGATAGTGTTCAACGAAGTGATGAGGGACATTGAAAACATCCAGGGCATGGGTCCACTGAGCCAACGAGAGGACATGGACGTGTAGGAGCGTCTTTGACGAAGGAAGCGATAA
The DNA here is from genome assembly GCA_003439915.1 of Trichoderma atrobrunneum. Lineage (NCBI taxonomy): Eukaryota > Fungi > Ascomycota > Sordariomycetes > Hypocreales > Hypocreaceae > Trichoderma > Trichoderma atrobrunneum. The sequence continues at coordinate 64,266 of PNRQ01000062.1, forward strand.
AGCGATAAGTTTGTTTCAATCTTTTGACATCATCGCTAGAGCATTGGAGCGACCAAAAAATGTGAAGAGACATTATGCAGAATTGTTTCTTGTAAGATTGATTATGGATACTGGATTTGGGTTGGCACAGCGCTTTTTTCTTCTTCTTCTTCTTTCCCCCCTTGTCTAATCTTTCTTTTTCTATTTTTTGATCTTTCCCTTTTTGTGTACGAAGAAAAGAAAAAAGCAGACAGATTCTGAGGAAGTCAAAAAGGACTGTTGGCTGAGGAGGGTGGCGCCGACAAAAAAGGAGTGGCCCCGTGTTTGCCTAAAGCTTTGGAGTTTACAGGAACCCGTGCTTGTTATATTTCCTTGTCTTTTTTTCCTTTGCACCTTTTTCTTTTTGAGATAAGTAATAGGAGATACCTTGAGGAAAACTAGATGTATAAGCTTATGGATACTACATACACTATGAATAATTGAGTCCTAATTCGTGATGACATGATTGTGTGAGCGTTTCTTTGCAGACTGGATGGATGAGCGTGATACGCCATGCAGGTACCTATGGCGATCACGTCAGACGTGTACGTATTTTGGCACATGGACGAGGCAAATATGTGCTTTGTATATCTGTTTCATTGATGTATTTGTCTCGATATCCTACAATGGCTGAGCGACAATCTTTGCTCTAGCCAAGACCGAAGTTCCGACGGCTCCATTACCCAAACAGTTGAAGCTTGCTATTCAACACACACTCTACGGCCTAACCCCCCTTGAAAAAATGTAATTACAATTTCGATTTAGTAGTGCTATCAACCCTCTGCCCCTCATCATCCTGCTCGGCGACGGTCAAGTCCGGCAAGCGAGCGGGCATGATGCGGCGCGGGCTGGATCCGGGCACGACGCTGTACTTTGAAAAGTCGGTGACGCCCATGTGCTCGCGGAGGAAGTCCTCGTCGAGGACGAGCTCGCCGTTGACCTTTTCGGCGGGGGAGCGCAGGATGCCGAGGATGGCGTCGGAGAAGATGGTGGGCTTGCGGAGGTCCTTTTCCTCGCCGGGGTTTTTCTTTGTGAATTGCTCGGTGGCGGCGGATTCGATTGCCTGCGATTGGTTAGTAAAATGTTGATTTCATATGTGGTATATGTCTGTGTATGTATATATTTTGTTGTGGAGGTTTTGTGTATATGTATGTTGTACTTACCACGGCGGGCCAGATGCTTGTAATGGCCATGTCCTTGAGCCCCTCGCGCTTAAAGTCCATGGCCAGGCCCTTTGTCAGGACGCTCATGCCGACTTTACCCATGGCGTAGGCGGTCTTGCCGCGGAAGAAGCGGCTGTAGATGGGCGGGCTGACGACGACGATGCGGCCGTGAGGGCGGAGGTGCGGCAGGGCGGCCTGGATGACGGCGTAGAGGCCCTCGGGGTTGACGCGCTGCATGAGCTGGAAGCGCTTGAGGGGCGAGTTTGCGACGGAAGCCCACCAGATTGCGCCCGAGTTGTAGACGAGGACGTCGAGGCGGCCGTATGTCTGAAGCGAGAAGTATTAGCATTTGGTGATGGTGATGGTGATGGATTAGTAGAGGGCTCTTTTTGTCTCTTGTCTTACAGCAATGGTCTTTGCGACGAGGGCGTTCACGCTCTCCTCGGATCGCACGTCAACTTGGATGGGCGTGGCATCGCCGCCGGCAGAGGTGATTTCGCGGGCGACGGTGGTGATGGTTGAGTCGTTGGACTTTGGATTGGGGGCTTTATCGGTGAGCTTGGAAGGGTCTGTGATGGACTTGGCAGCCACGACGACTGGATGTTGTTAGTTTGATTTGATTGATATGGAATGTTGGACGCTGGATTTAATAAGATACTCACTTGCGTAGCCGTTGGCAGCTAGATCGACGGCGACTTGGCGGCCGATTCCGCGGGAAGCTCCCACGACGAGGGCTACGGGCTTTGAGCTGACCATTTTGGTGATAGTTGTTTTACGTGTAAGATGAGAGAGACGGAGAGATAGTAAGATGTGTAGTAAGATGGAGGCTACGATGAGAGACGCGACGAGGATTCAAAGAGGTTGATATGCTCAATTGCTTTTCTCTCTCCTTTCAATTCCCAAAGTGGAGAAGAAGCAGACGGAGCTTATAAGGCTGATGGGATTCCAGTAGCCCTGAAGCATAACGAGTATGTCATCCCCTCCGAAACTTATAAATCGCCAGTTAAGCTGGGCGTGAAGCTGCCGAGATTGTGGAGCACAGCATCTAAACCCGGGAGCTCTTTTCCGATTACTCAACATCCGCCGCTATGGATCAGGGGGCTTGATGCCTCGGTTCCGTGCTCAGGTGTTGATTATAGCGTCCTCAGCGCTGTTGCCCCGCAAACTTACAGCGCGGCTATGCGGTAAAGCTGCAGTGGATTAGCAGTTTGGAGTAAGCCGGGGTAAAGCCATAGCCTAGATTATGTACCTATGGAATCGAGGAATGGGGGAAAGCCTCGCTATTGCTTGCCGTACTATGGACTACAAGTACTGGGGCGGTCTTACATGTGCCTCTCGCTCTCCTCCTCTCAATGCCCTCTTGAATTCTGATTTTGTCATCATCGTCAATCACGCCATCTGCGCCTATCTGCGGGAATCTATTCTCCTTAGTCTTGATCTTTGGGGGAAAAGCGGAAATCTGGGGGAAAAGCTGCTTGTTCTGGAGCAGACAAGGGGAACAAGCGCAAACCAACCATGGGCGGCAAGATTGAGTGCTTCTTGGATCTCGGTGAGTCTTGGACGGTGCCGTTTCGGGGGGTTCTGGGGGGCTCGGTGTGTCCCTGCTGGGGCGATGGCATCATTTCTCTTGTCTGTTCTTTCTTGATTTTGTGATTTTTTAATGACTGATCAATGCATTCCCATGATTAGCATCCTATTTTAGCTACATCGCATTCACAGACTTGGCGCAGAATCGAGATAAGCTGGCGGCCAATGGAGTCGAAATAGAGTAAGTCATCCCACGCGCATGATCGTATACAAGAAATCGTTGTATTAGATCAAATACTCACCTTGTGTTCGCTAGGATACATCCAGTGCTGCTGGGCGGCATCAACCACCTCTCAGGTATTTCATGACTTGGATATTATTCAACAAAATCACACTACGGTACTGACTGGCCATACAGGGAACCGCCCTCCGTGGACAAACGAGATCAAAGCAAAATATCTAAAGTATGACTCTCGTCGTGCCGCCGAGCGCGTTGGCCTTTTCGGTATCCAGGGCCCTCCAGACCTCATGTCTGTCTCCCACACCGTCTCGCCACTGCGTGCACTTCACTACATCAAAGCCAACTACCCGCAAGCCACGTTCCTCGCCGCCTTTGAGTCTTTATTCAAGGCCTTCTGGACGCCTCCCCACGTCAACCTCATCCCGGAGGAGAACCTGCGCGCTGTGCTCCAGGGGGCGACAGAGAATCCTGGCAAGGGCAGTGTCAAGAAGCTCTTCACCGAGGAGGAGGTGGAAAAGATTCTCAAGGCCCGTGGTGGGATGGGGGATGTTCTCATGACCACTACTCAGAGGGCTGTTGATCAGGGTGCTTTTGGAGCGCCTTGGATTTGGGTGACGAATGCAAAGGGCGAGCAGGAGCCTTTCTTTGGTAGCGACCGGTGAGTTTTACAAAAATGCTTCCATTTGCCTGGGGAGGATGAGTTGCATGTAAAAGCGAGATTTATTATACTGACTAGATTTCAGATTTCATCACATTTACAAGTTCTTAGACATTCCATTTCAAGATATTGCGGTATTGACGCCATCAAAGTTGTAGCGAAGAAATGGTAATGGGCTACTGGAAGTGTAATAACTTCATTACATGATTAATTAGATGTTTATGTATAATCTGAGACTTAATTTTTGAAATATCTTCCCTATTCACCAGCTGTTGGTTGTCTTTGCTCTGCCATATCCACCCTTGGCCTAACTTAAGCATGCAGCCAACTTTCACTGCGCTAAATTGGCAACTAAACAACTTACACCATTTTTCACCACTTACTCATCCTCACATCAGAATAAACCACATCTGCAATGGCATCGCCAGAACTCACCCTCATTGTAGCTGCCACCCGCAGTATGGGCATAGGCTTCCAGGGCACGATGCCCTGGAAAGGCCTAAAAAGAGAAATGCAGTATTTTGCTCGCGTGACGACTCGAGTTCCGGCTTCTTCATCACAGGTAAGATTAAAAAAACTTGTTCCATCTCATATGAGGTTCATCTCGACAAACAACGGTGCTTTAATTGAAATTGAAACCCATTCTTTTCATATTCTAAAAGAAATGATATCACGTAATATGAGCAACTTGCTAACTGAATTCTAGACCCCTCAAAACGCAGTCATCATGGGCCGCAAAACCTGGGACTCTATCCCCCCCAAATTCCGGCCTCTCAAGAACCGCCTCAACATCGTCATCACCCGCTCATCGCCCGCCAACCCGCCTTCTCTTTCTCCCCCCGCAGGCTCTGAGATCCGAGTGCCGTCCGTGGAGGCGGCGCTGCGGTACGCGCAAGAGGCGAATTCGAGCGGCGGGCGCATCTTCGTCATGGGCGGCGCGCAGATCTACGAGGCGGCGCTGAGGCATCCAGCTGCGAAGCGCGTGCTGCTGACGAGCATTGATGCTGAGTTTGAGTGCGATACTTTTTCCCGCTGAACTTGACGGGGGAGGGGGTTGATGGGTGGAAGAAGAGGTCGAGGGAGGAGTTGCAGGAGTGGACGGGGGAAGAGGTTGAGGAGGGTGGACAGGAGGAGGCGGGCATTGAGTATGAGTTTCAGATGTGGGAGAGGAGCGACTGAGTGAGGGAGCATGAGGATGAGCGTGAGATTGGTTGTTTTTCATCTATACATCAACAAAGTTCTATATACCAGGTGGCGTGTCGGGCCTCCGCTTTATGCCAACACACTCGTACACTGCATTATTATATGCACCATCAAAGAAGAAGGGACTCATCCCCTCGAGCCTCCATCTTCTTCCTCTTATTTTTTTCTTGCCCATGCCACCGTTTTCGCCCTTGACACTATACATATATTTTACAGGTCCCGTAGTCGCCAGTTTTCTTTTGGTCGTCATCGTCATCGTCGTTTCAATCTCCTCCCGTCTTCTTGATTCAAGCAGCCTTGGCTACCTCGGGCGTAGGCTTTACTTCTTGGCTCTCCTGCACGGCATCCTTGCCAGTCTCCTTCTTGAATGGCTCCTCCAGCCTCGTCCAAAACACATCAACCGGCCTGGCTAGCACCTCCAGCGCCCTATTGGGCATGGCCATGTCCGAGGCGCTCTCCAGCGATACAAGGCCCGATCTCATCCATCCAACAATGGCCACCAGCGCTCGGGGGTCGACCTCGGGGTCGCCCTTGAACAGGTTCCTCCACACAGCACTCGCCAACACGGCGTCGCCCTTGATAAGACCCTCATCGTATGCAAGCAGGAGACCTCGCCACTGGACAAATATGTCCTTGAGATAGCGCTGTCGGAGGGCGCTGGATGTGATGTTGTGGTCAATGTGCATCTTCTTCTCGCACTCGAAGAAGAAGTGATCGATGAGCTGCTGCTGCCAGTTTCGGTATGCGTCTCGCTCGAGGCATCGTATGCGGGCGTTGATGAGGTAGAGGTGCAACATGGTGACGTGCGACCAAGTGCTAAAGGTGGGCGGCAGTTTGAAAGCTGCTGTCCGTTAGCAGGTGTGATGTTTTATTTTGTATTGAAGTCAACATACTATTATGCCAGATGTTTCCCTCTTCCAGAGCTTGCCCAATTTCCTCTCCGTCATCCAATCTCTCTACTTGATCATTCTTGCGCTGCTCCTCGGTGATGCGATAATCAGCTGTTTTGGCACAAGCCTTGAACAGTCTCTCCGAGGCGCCCAGAACTCGGTACGACTCCCCAATCGAGCTCCCAAGACCCCCCAAGAGCCTCCTAGAGCTGGAGCTGCTGAAGTTCCGGGACAGCGGCGACGATCGTACGGGCGCATTGGCATGAAGCAGCGGTAGAAAAACCGATTTGGCGGCCGAAGACCGGGATACTGATGTGCGGGATGCGACCCGGAGCAGGGACCGGGCCTGGGATCTGCAGCTTTCGCAGGCCATTGTGAAGAAAGAAGTAGAAAAGAAAATAGATTAAAGATTGCGAAAAAGATTATGAATTATGGTGAGCGCTTCGGGAGGGATCGAATGGCCATGAGGGAGAGGGACGTTGGGCGGGCGAGCTATATTGGATGGGATTTTTTTTCTGAACATGGCCCGGCAGGCTTTCCATGACGCGGTGGATTTCCCTTGTGCGAAGAAATTAGCTAGACGATCGGATGGTTGGTGGCGGCTGAAGTTCGGCTGGCGGTTTGTATGCGTTTCGATGGAGGGGCAGATTTCGTAGAGTCCAATAGCAGAGGAGGGGTTGAGAATCAATGATTTGATGTTTGATACAAGAGGATATTTTATTTGTAGTGGAGAATATCGGAGAATGTCATTTTATTTAGTTCTACATTGATGTTTATATAGTGTACAAGTATCGTTATTCTTACAAGCCTACTCAAACTTGGTAAACACGAGCGTGCTGTTGGTTCCCCCAAATCCAAAGCTGTTGCTCATCGCAACTTTGACATGCTTCTCCTGAGATGTCAAGGGGACAAGGTTGAAGTTGACGTCTACATTTGGCCGCTCCAGATTCAAAGTAGCTGGCACAATTCCCTGTTTATTTTGTTGTTAGTATCTGACACAATAAAGCTCCTTGCATGTACGAGGGGAAAGAAGATGGGGGCTTAGACTCACCTCGTGAATGGCCAGGATGCAGAAGAGGGCCTCAATTGCTCCAGCTGCACCTAGCAAATGTCCTATCGCGCCCTTGGTGCTACTCACAGTGACTTTGGATTCGGATGAAACGCCTTCGTCGCCCATCATGATCCGTTTGATGGCTGCTGCTTCAGCCGAATCTCCCACCTGGGTGCTCGTGGCGTGTGCATTCACGTAATCGACTTGAGATGGCTTGATGCCCGCGCTCTTCAAGGCCTTTTTCATCGCTAGATATGCTCCATGTCCATCCTCTCGGGGCGCCGTCATGTGGTACGCATCACCGCTGCAGCCGTATCCGCTAACTTCGGCGTAAATCTTGGCCCCTCTGGCCTTTGCATGCTCAAGCTCCTCGAGCACGCACACTGCTGCTCCCTCAGCAAGGACAAATCCGTTTCGATCAGCATCAAACGGGCGACATGCCTCCTGTGGCCTATCGTTGTATGCAGTGGCCAAGGATCTGGCTCTGCCGAAGCCGGCAAAAGTGAGAGGGTGGATGCAAGATTCTGACCCTCCAGCAACCATGACATCGGCATCTCCCAGCGCGATGAACCGAGCTGCGTCTCCGATAGAGTGAGCCCCTGTAGTGCAAGCCGTCGTTGCGGCATGGTTTGGGCCTTGGAACCCGTGCCTCATGGCAATGTGCCCTGCCGCCATGTTGATGAGAAGCTTGGGCACGAAAAGCGGCGATACCTTTTTATATCCCTGTTGTAGACATTGTGTCAGTTGAATGAGTACTATAGATAGGCATAGATGGAGTTTGGTGGGCTTACATCTCTACCGTGAGACAGACTGGTGTCATACATCTCTTCCAGGTTCCCAATACCGCTCCCAAGACACACTCCCGTAGCCTCTTGGTCCTCAACCCGTGATGCCTCCCACCCAGCATCCTTCAAAGCCATGTCGCTAGCCGCAATCGCATACTGCGTAAAAGCCGACATGCGTCGCTGTTCCGCGGCACTCAGCCAGTCATCGGCCTTCCATAAACCGTCAGCCTTCCCGCCAGGTCCTTGAGGAACGACACCGGCAACGGTACACGTCAGCTCTCTCCATCGTTGTCGAGGTTCTCGATCCGCAACGCTGATGATGCCGGACTCGCCAGCAATGAGACGAGCCCATGTCCGTTTGATGCCGAGCCCGAGAGGCGTGATGGCGCCGAGGCCAGTCACGACAACCCGCCGCATTTTTTATGATTCCATATCAGGATCTAGACAAAATTGGGGGTTGTTTAGCAGTTGTTTGAAACTGATTTTACTTTGGCGGCGTCTGATGAGAAATCCTTAAATTCGAGATGAGTTGAGATGACTTATCCAAGAGCACATGTAAATGTTTGTGGAAATAGCCGGACTCGGTTTAGCAGCGTATTGTCAGTTAGTGCGGGTCGAAGCGCACTAAACCTCTTTTTGCAGTTACGCAGCTGCTCACCGTCTAAGGCGCTCTTGCTACTTGTCTCTTCTGTCTCAGTCTCAGACATTCATCCTTCTCAACATAAGAAAATAATCACCTCAATTCATTCAATCGAGAGCTCATTTGCTGGAATTAATACTTGGAAATTATTTATCCAGTAATAACCACAACGAGCTTCCCGAAATACCCGAAGTACGCTGGCCGTGGCTTCAGCCGCTTGTTCTATTGTCGCGTGGCCACTTATCGGACTGAGCTTAGCCTTGATAACACTTCAGAACCAACAAGACAATATTCATTCCACTTCCGTCACAATGGATGCTCCGAATTGAAATCAGAAGGAAGAGAGAGAAAGAGAGAGAATTTATGCTACACAAGCTTATTTTCTTACCGCATCGCTCTCCTCAGCTGACCTAACCCACTAATGGTCTCCCCCTCTCAGACTCTCATTGAGATACATATACTTCAACCAGCGCCTTGAATAGAGGCGGCCATGGATAACATGGCTGAGGCGAGTGGACGTGAGAGCGAATCCGGACTTCATCCTCGACATTCTCTTTCAAGTCCAACTACCGGACTCATGGAGAACCTACGGGAAAACATCTCCAAATGGCCCGATTCAGGCGCCCGGAATGATGCTGACGATGATGATCAAGGCTCCGAGTATGAGCTCCTCATGGACCCAAACTTGCCAGAGGATCATGAGTCCCGTCGCCATGCACATCATGAAGACGGCTTATCCGATGACGGGTCTAAGAAAGCTGAGGATGAGGACGAGGAGGAGAATTCCCCATATCCGGAGGTTCGCGCCGCTGTCCACAATTACGACGAAGACGTGCCATGCAATACAGTCCGTGCGTGGACAATTGGACTGTCTCTTGTCATTCTCGGAGCATCAATGAACACAATCTTCTCGCTGCGCCGGCCGGCCATTTCCATCGGAGCTCTGGTCGCTCAGATCATTGCCTGGCCCATCGGTCATGGATGGGCAAGATTTGTCCCGGAACGAGAGTTCAACATATTTGGCCTCAAGTGGCAGCTGAACCCGGGTCCCTTTAACATGAAAGAGCATGCAATCATCGGAGTAATGGCGTCTGTGTCTTTTTCCGTTGCCTATTCAACAGATATTATCCTGGCGCAGATGGTTTTCTATAAGCAGAATTTCGGATTGCTCTTCCAGATCTTGCTCACCGTTTCCACGCAATCGTTGGGATACGGAATTGCTGGCGTTATGCGCAAATACCTAGGTTTGATACCTACACTTTCTTTGATGTGAGGCCGCTTACATGGCAGCTAACCATTTGATATAGTATATCCTGCGTCGATGATATGGCCTGGAAATCTAGCTTCCGTGGCCATGATGAATGCCATGTATGACTCGAGTGATGACATTGACCCAACAGTCCTCGGCGGCAGGCTACCTAGGTATACATGGTTTGGTCTCATTACTGCAGCATCCTTTGTATACTACTTCATTCCTGGCTTTTTCGCCCAGTTCTTGAGCGTCTTTGCTTTTGCCACTTGGATGGCGCCGCAAAACCCAGTCATCAATCAGCTATTCGGTGGAAACACTGGCTTGTCTATTATACCCATTACCTTTGACTGGAGCCAGGTGACAGGCTACATCGGGTCTCCTCTTGTTACGCCTTGGTGAGTGACACCAGCCCAGCTGACCTGCTGCATTGCTCTTGATAGTAACGGCAACATATAGGCACGCGATTGCCAATACCTTGATCAGCGTTGTCATATTCTATTCAGGTTTGACAATTCTACTCCACTACTCTGGGACATGGTATGCCCAGTTTCTACCCATCAACGACGCCAGCATCTACGACAACACGGGAGCAAGGTACAACATTAGTCGGGTGGTAAATCCAGACATGACTCTAAATGAGGAAGCCTATCATAAATATTCACCCTTATTCATCAGGTCAGTTCCAACCTGCTCCAGAGTGATCTCACCTCATGGCTTATGGCTTAATAGCACCACATTTGCCATCTCATATGGCCTGTCTTTCGCCGCCATCTCCTCACTCGTCGTGTATACGTATCTGCACCACGGCAAATACATTTGGAAGCAGTACATGAACAGCACCACGGAAAAGCCGGACATTCACATGAAACTGATGAGGAAGTACAAAGAGGCACCGACTTGGTGGTACCTCTCTCTCTTCTGCATTGTCAGTTGCTCCCACCCTCTCCCAATTTCCCAGCAGCACAGGCAACCATCATCTTCGGCACCCGCTGACATCATCGTACGTGATGTAGATGCTGGCATTGGGCTTCTATACAGTGCTCGCGTACCCAACCAATTTAACTTGGTGGGCCTTTTTACTGGCCGTCATGATTTCGTTCGGCTTCTCTTTGCCAATCGGTATCATCCAGGCCGTGACGAACAATCAGATTGGCTTGAATGTGCTCACGGAGTTTGTCTACGGCTACATCCAGCCGGGACGGCCTCTAGCGCTCATGCTGTATGTTTTTATCCCGCGTTTTATGCAACCCTGACAAATACGAAAAGATACTTTGTCGTTAACCATGGTTATGTACATGATTAGTTTCAAAACGTTTGGATACATCACAATGTAAGTGCATGACATACAACAATGCCCTTCATAGGCAATCTACTTACACGCCCCGAAACAGGTCCCAAGCACTTAATTTCGTGTCAGATCTTAAATTTGGACATTACATGAAAATCCCTCCCAGGACCATGTTCATGGCCCAGGTCGTCGCTACGACTTATTCATGCGTCATCCAAGTCTTGGTCCTTAACTTGGCACTCAACAGCATTGAAAATGTATGCGACGATCAGCAAGCCGACCACTTTACATGCCCAGGCGGAAGAGTATTCTACTCTGGTAAGAAGGCTCTCCTCCTATCTCCATGGATTTAACATGCTGATATTTTTCTAGCCTCTGTTATCTGGGGCCTCATTGGCCCAGGCCGAATGTTCTCCCCAGGCCAAATCTACTCCGGCCTCTTCATCTTCTTCATCCTCGGCGCAATCACCCCAATCATCATCTACTTCGCCGTCAAGAAATACCCAAAATCCCCCGTGAGATATCTCATCGCGCCGCTCCTCTTCGGCGGGCCCGGCTCCATTCCGCCCGCCACTCCTCTCAATTACTTCTCCTGGGGCATCGTGGGCTTCGTCTTCCAGTTCTGGATCAAGAAGCGCTACTTCCGGTGGTGGAGCCGTTTGAACTTTTTGACGTCGTCTGGCTTAGACTTGGGCCTGGCGCTGGCCACGCTCTTCATATTTTTCGCGTTTACGTTGAATGGGATTGATCCTCCGAGGTGGTGGGGGAATACTGTTGTTGACTCGACGATGGATTCCAAGGGGACGGCTATAAGGGCGCATGTTGCAGCGGGAGAGCATTTTGGCCCAAGTTCATGGTGAAGACGGACCAAAGAGTTTTGCAGGATTGATAGCTGGCTTTCTATAGAATTTTATAGGTTTGGGAAGTTTTCACGACAAATGTCTTTCCATCAAGAAAGGGACTACTATGGAGTGAATTGCTATATAGATTCGATTTTTTTGAATATAATCATAAAGATATAAACAAAGGGAAGAAAAAATAAACGAATGTAAAAAAAATATAAAAAATAAAAAATGTATATAAAAAAAAAAAAACCCTTTCCCCTTCTTCCATATACCCTCAAGTAGGATAATCCTTCGCCGTCATGATGATGTCGAGATAAAATAAAGGGTTTCAAACTATTTTTTTCTTTCCCGACCAACACCCTCTAGTAAAAAATATTGCCCTTGTTCCCTTCTTCAAACTTACTCAACGCCTCGAAAGTAACTCACTTCTCATCGACGTACAGGTAATGTCCGCCAAAGTGAGCTCTCTCTGCCTCCCGACTCGCATTCGACGCGCCAGAGGCAGAATACCCTCTAAAGCCGCCGCTGCCGCCGTGGTGAGCCTGGAAAGCGGCTTGCTCTCCGTGAGACATCATCGCCGAGCCATAGTCGTGCGTGTAAACTTTAGTTTCCTCCGAATCCATGGGCGACTGGAAATCAGCGGGGCTGATTTGATCGAACTCTTCAAACTCTTGTTCGATTCCCATGCGATCTGGCTTCACGAGCGTGAGATCAGCTCGCCGATAAAGTGAGCGAGGAGCATTTGAGCGTCTCGGCACTGTTGGGCTGGTGGTGGCAGAAGAAGGCATTCCACGCTCTCCCCTCATCACCAGGGGACCCATGCTCTGAATATGAATGCTCGATTGCCGAGCATCTGTCTCGATGTGATGGTAGTATTCCATAGCATCGGACGAAGATCCTCCCCCAATAGGGGTAGAGGGCTGGTGGTGATGCTGGTGGTTGCGACGGGCAGTGAGGCTCTGTCTTCTCGTGTGCAAAACCTCCTCAGGGTCACCGATGTGGCACTCTGGCAGGGCGAGCTCAGATTGCTCGTTTGGCACCGAGGATTTCAAATGCTTCTCCACGTCTGCCAAGAATGACTTTAGAATGTAGAGCATTCTTTGAGCTTGAACGTCTACAACGGCGCAGTATTCCATGATATTGATTGCGCTCCTCATGGAGTCTGCGTATTGCTCGTTTTCATATAGTCCAGCAAACTCATTACTCAAGATAATCAAGGCCGCTGCAAAAAGGAAATATCTGCAAATGTGATTATTAGCAGATCGTCATGGCTGATTCCGACCAATGCACTTACAAGATAAATGGGTTGCGTCGCGGCAAATACTTTGCTTCAAACGCCGCCTGAATGAGCGTCACCGAGTGAGTCGACGCCGCCACGCAAGCCTGAGAAAACTTCTCTGATCTCGTAAATGTCCGATGGAAAGGTTCCACATCATTTGAGATCGTTGGCCGCGTCTTCACCAAAAGATCAATAAAAAATGGCCTGCTTAGGAGAAGGATTGAGTGGTAATGAAGGAGCTGCACATGCAAGATGGGGATCCCCGTTTCCGCCGACGCCTTGCCGTGGAGGAGATCGTGCGCTGCCAAGGATGGATCACCGTTAAAAGCCCATAGCTGGCAGTCGTCGACAATCTCCTGAGCCAACTTGGTTGAAATCTTTCGTTCCGAGTAAACTTTCTTGAGCATTGTGCCGATAGCCTTGGAAATCCGCACAGACGCGTCAAGGTTAACAGTCCTAATAACTTCTTCCTGTTGGGCTGCTGCTGGCGAATATAATGCATCACTTGAGCAGTCTTCTTCGCATATCGCAGCAGGACGCCCAAGAGCCGTAGCAAGAAATCTGTCCAGAACAAATAAACTTCTCCAGAGGTTCCGCCTTGCGGTTTCATCGTCAAACTTCATCATTGTGTCCCGAATGCGATGCAAACCCAGGGAATACGCAGAGCGAACAGCCATTCCTAAGACTTGTATTAGGATAAAAAAGGGGAAAGAAAAGACAAGCAGAATGAGGTTGGAGGAGAAATCCACTTACCGCAATATGCGTATGCCGCGTTGCGCTTCGATACAATCAACATGTAAAACGCCATCAGTGTCCAGGCCTGAATCGTCCATAAATCTGCATGTTCAGCCACATTCAGAGGATCACTAAGACACTTGGCAGCCCGAAACAGTGTTTCTGCCCGTCCTTCGGGCCCTTCTGGGAAACTCTTCATCATCAGCTCCTCAGGGCTGTTCGGGGCTGGTGTTGCAAGAACAAAACCAATTGCCAAAGTCAGATAAACCAAACAAAGTGTCGAAGAATTGACCTCCATTGGGGTCGAATAACATGCATCTAGATACTGATAAAAAGTTGCTCGATCAAACAATTCTATGAGAGCATTGGTCTGTAGCGATATTAGCCATTGGTCGTGATGCGATGGAGAGTAGGTAGGTTTTGTCAGCACATACATTAACAAAATAAGATTGAGCCAAGAAATTCGATACATCTCTATTGGGAAGCATATACTGAATCATCATGAACCCGAAGATGTTGCTGTAGCGGGCTCCAAGATGTGGTGTCGGCTGGGATCATCTGTAAACGCAGATGACCCAGTCGTGTTAAAAACAATCATACGGATTAACTGCAGATACGAAAGGGTGGACGAGTCTCCGATATAAACTGCAATTGATTGAGCTCAGCCAAACGGTCCAGAAATTTTGACCAAGGGAATAAAAAAATGTCTACTTACGGAGCCGTTTCATGGGGTCCTGCAGCATTCTAATTTGACCAATAACTTCGGTCTCTTCGTCCGATTCCGACGCCGTACTCTGGCGGACGCTTTCATCCCCCTCACTGACGGAAGAAACCTCATAGACATTGCGAGAATATTTTTCTTTGCCCTGGCTTCTCCTTTTCGCCTGTCGCGCCGCCTTGGCTTGCTTGGATGCTCTCTTCGGGGACGTTTCGAGCGTGGCTTCGCGGACAGGAGTTGCGCCGACGGCATCGACAGAGTCAGAGGCGTTGCTTTGTCCTGTCGGAGAGGTCGTATGGACTGCCATAAGTTTGGCAGGGCCTCGACCGTCTGTGTAGTCGCATATCAAGTTCCTCTTGATACACGTGTTGCACGGGTGAAGGCCATTACACTTGGAAGCAAAAAGTCAGCTCATGCAGCGTACATAACCGAGACGACGAGAGTAGCATGCGAGACTCTTAGCGAAGGCGTTTTCCATGCAGCTTGCTTTTTGTATGATACACCGCGGACGGCCTGGTTTCTCCAAAGGGGCAATGCGTCCGCTTGCCAACACACTTATGCCGGTCAAGCCATGTTAAAGCCGGGCGCTGGTTGAATGTAGAAGATCTGTCACATTGCACAGACATATACGAAATGTACATATGCTATGCAATCAAAAAACCACCGCTCACTCGCATATGGTTTCGCCTCGCTCGGAATAGTTCGCTGCAGCTGAAGTAAGAAAATACCACTTTTTTCCCGCACGAACTGCCCATATTCCGTACACCGAACGCATGTTGGGGGTGACATGCATATCGCGACATTCGATAGTCAGAATTTGGAGCGTGGTAATGTGTAATAGCGCAAATAAAGCCGTGAGGTCAAGGCCCCTTTTCCTTGTTTTTTCTTTTTCTTGTCTTTCTTTCTTTTGGGGGGAACGCGCGCGTGTGTGAGCGTGAGAGGATGCGTGTGCGAGAGAGCGTGAGAGAGAGAGAGGTTGTGTGTGAGTGTGAGTGTGAGTGCAAAGTGTGTGTGCCTTGTCTTGGAGTGTACACAAAAAGAAAAGTAACAAGCCCCAAATCCTCTAGGGCCAACTGAATGAAATATGACTGATGACTCGTAGGCTCACCTTCTGCTTCCGGCGCTTGCAAGAATCACAGGCACGCGCAGTCCTTTGCCGCTTGTCGTCAGGAACTCTGGGTCGGGTCATGAGGGGCGAGAGGAGTGCTGTGCATCCGACAGATGCCCTCTTTGCGAAACCGGGTATCGTTCCTTTCTTGTAATAGCTACCAAAGGCGGAGGCACCAGCTACCGTAGAGCAATTCACAAAGCCTCCACGACAGCTCGTCTACCGTCATCGTGCACTTATAAGGCTTTGGTTTTTGCTAACCCCCGCGTCTCGTGAGCTCTTTGGCAAAAAGAGTCGGCGAGAAGTAAGAAGTGCCCACGTGGCGGTAAGGCACAAACTTCCCCCAATGCTATGATGGGAGGTTATCGCCCCGTCACTCCCTATGCTCAAGGGTCTTCCCGGCGTAGATGTTAGCCCGCTAGTGAAGGGCTCTTGGGAAGCGATGGCTGTAAGATTGGATCGGGAGTATGCAGATTGGAATGACAACTGAGCAGACGGACGAGACAAGTCCCTATTCCATGGGTGATGATGTTAACACGACACCCCCTGGTGCAGAGACAGCCCGACGACGGCTTCGAATTGAGTGGATAGCTGGATGTAATGTCAGACTGAAAGAGCCAAACCTTTTGAAAGAATGGTGACACCTGGGGAAATATCAACCTACCTAGTAGCAAAAGGGAACCGGTGTGCGATTTGCCTGACGTGTGGGTGGGACAGGAGCAAATACACACCCCCGAGCTGTTCGGACTCAAGCATATGCCGTTTGGTGGTCTGTGGCAAGTCCTCATTGGATTAATGACTCCGAGTGATTGGTAAAGATGTACTAGGGCGTAGCACCCGCCTGATCGTTCCAACACTGTTTGCTTGTTGTCCCAAAGGCCCTCTTGGCGTCGGGCTTTGAATTCATGCCTGCTGCCCATCGGTGACGTAGCGGAGATCTCTCATCTTGGAGGTCTAGCGGACGGCACCGAGTATCTAACATGAATGAGGACCGATCAAGGCTTCTGCAAAAGACATGAACACGGAAGCAGTGGCGTCAAGGATGGGCTCAGCTCCGTAGTCCCTGGTATTCTCTCTTGTCTGAGCCTCGCCGCAAATAGCACTGAGCTGGCCGGAGAGGCAGCTACCATCTCCGTCCGAGTTAGGAGCTTGAGGCCCAGTTGGGCTTGCACCGATCGCGCTTGAGGTGGAGACTTGGCTCCTTCACCATCTCAGACCGCTCTGCAGCTGTATGTATAGCATCAGTTTGATGTATCTCCATTCAGCATGGACATGGGCCTATGAGACAGTGCGACTCTAGTACCGCGCATGTCATTTAAGCATCCTGGCCAAAGCAACCTTTCGGGGAAGCTTTATTGGCAGCTGAAACATTCGAGGATGATAAGGAGATTTTGAGCTGCTGCCGTCGGGATAGCTGTTAGTGTTGGTCATATCCCGTAATACATACATATAAAGACAGACCTGGGATTGGCCGTACCATCGGTCCAGCCAAGATTATGGAGAACTCATGTACCAAGCACGCTTATCGAAAGGCTTCGGGCGTATCCCTCATCGTTTAAACGAGAGACGGATTACTGGGTCGTTCTTTATGTGATGTAGCGTGGATATTTTACATTTCCCCCACAGGAAAGCGTCATCAAGGGTGTCAAAAGAAGGAAAGCCAGCGGTTTGGCACTAGCTGATGATCATTAAGAGCAGCAAACGCCAACAGGTTGATACGTTCGACTTGGATGGGGGCCAATGATCACGAAATCCTGTACGCCCCCCATGGAGGAGATAGGGAGAGAAATAGAGAGAGTGAGAGAGAAAGAGAGAGCTGAGGGGCCTCGCAACACTGTCTCTCCTTGTCATGAACACGGGACGGCACATGCAATCTTCTATGCAATCCACTCGGAAAATAACATAACCATCACAGTATCTATCCAGAACGAATACTGGGGGGCCTCGTGTAAGCGCAATTGTGGACGGGCCATCAAGGAGTGGAGCGCTTGCTGTCAGTCTAACGAGGCCAAACGATTAAATGTGCATAGTTGGGCATCGCAGCCTTGTGTAATTTTTTCCACCATGGATGTGCGTGTTGGAACTGACGTGTGTGCCGTTGGTTCGAAAAAAGTGAGGAGAAACGAATTTTTTTCCCTCTTGGGTGGATGAAACTCAGGATACACAGCATATCCTTCATCCTCTCATATGTGGTTTTGTAGTCACAAGTGAAATTACCGGGATATTCAAGTAAGACAAGATCCGCCCACGATTCGAGGAAGTGCCAGAGCGTCAGAATGACGAAAAGAGTCAAAGTCGACAGGCGAGCAACAGGGAAGTACGGAGTACTACCTTAGGTACTGCGTTCGGTACTCGCGGTACTCGCCCCCAATTTCAAACTGGCGGTCATAGTGCCGATGTTGCCAGCTTGGTGTCTGAAAATAGCGAAGCGGCTTATCCCGTTAGTACATGTAAACGACGTCTGAGCTTCGCCTACACCCAAGTCGATATACCCGAGCCCTGGAGACGGTTCGTGCCACTTGGCGAGCATAATGTGACAACAGCCAGCTCATGCTTCATTGCCTTTGTCCACAGCGGTCTGGCTCTTAACGCCGTGTCGATTGCGTAGGGGCTTCAAAACAAGATAGTCACATGCTTCTCGATGAGCCTGCGTAGACACGTCTGAATGCAAATGGCGCCCCCTCGCATGCGTTTAGATAGCAGTAGTTTGCAAATCGATGGTCACCAATGCTGTCGAGAGTCCAAGATCGATGTCCGCGCAAGTCTAGACCGAAGACTAGCGCCCGCATAAACTTGAGAGCCTGATGGCTGCGAGCATCCCTTGCGCCACGTACTTCGTACCTGATGCATATCATCCATGCTACATTCACCGAGCGTACCCCGCTGGCCTCACATACCCAATGACGGAACAGTAAGCTACAGCCGGTGTAGAAAGCTCGGGGTCTGGCTGCCGCGCCATGGGATGATTGGAAATGGACAACCAGGCCTTGACGCGTGCTATTCGATGTTTCCAAGATGCGGCATCGCCGCGAGTGTCCACGTGCCTGATCACCCTTGCATTTGGCCAAAGAGTAGTGTGAGTGTGGTAGAGCTTCGAAGGGGGAAGTCCAACGTCGAATCTTGCCGTGCTGCAACCATTTCGTCGTTAGTGGTGAGGCGCTAGGCCATGAAGAGCAATCCTACCTACAGCACAGCTGGGTTAGAAATTAGAAACGTCGAAATCTTTCGGGCTGAAGATCACAAGCTATCCCTCTGCTGTGAAACCACGGCAAGGATCATGGGACAAGGCAGTTATTCTCAATCGCGCTTGGGATAACAAGGCGGACACTGGTGTCTAAGACACGGGGATATTGGCAAGAAAAAAGGAGGGAATTGGGGGCAGAAAAAGGTTTATGCATGGGACAAGTCATCCCTGTTCTGCAATTGCTCTGGCGTGTGGCCTTCACTCCCGAGACCAAGCCAGTCGGACAAACATCGCTCACACGTAGCACAAAATAGTAGCAGTAGTAGCAGTAGGTAGCAACAGCAATTGCAGCAATGGCAACCTGAACAGTATGTATCCCTGCTTACCGAACATTGGCGAAGGTCCCCAATTCGTCCCAGTCAGTGTTAGCTTTCGACGCCGAGCTGCAAGCCACCTTTCTCTCGGATTACGCCCGGCGTACCGTGTCTCGACACTGACCTGTGTCCAAGGGTCAGATGAGTCGCTGACAATGACATTGTGCTCTCCCTGCCGAACACTGACTGCAAATTACCTTGACCTCTCCACCAAAGACCAATCTGAGAATGGGTTAGAGTCCCCCCCTAAAACTTCAGCCGCTTCCTGTTCCTGCTCTCCCTGAAGTCAATCCAGTTTCATGAAACAAGTAGAAACGTGACAATGAAGATGGTGTTTAAGTATAATTGAAAAGTCTAGTTTTTGGGGGACATGATTATAATTACAATTCAGCTGACAAGAAGGGGTTCAAATTCATATCAATGTCTCGGGCACTTCCTCCAGGGCGAGCTTGCATCGCTCTAAGAACAGCTCGGCCCTGGCCTTTTCTTCCTTGGGAACCAGGAGGCTGAAGGTGTGAATTCCATCGGCAGCAAGTCTAGCATCGAGCCTAGGGGCAGCCCGTTGGGCTGACGATGAGCTGGACTTTTTGGCAGGGCCGGCCAAGATGTCAATAATGTCGGACCTGGGGGTAGAGGCTCTCCGGGAGGCAGTGAATGAGTAATCGGGGATGGTAGGAACATAGGCTCCTTGAGAGAATTTGGTACCTTTAGCCTTGCCTAGGCCAAGAACCTCGTCAAACAGCTCATTGGCAGTTGGCGCATGAGGTACGGCAGGTAGACGGCTGTTTGCAAATGCGGTGGCCTTGGAGATGAATGTGGCTGTTGAGACGGAGACGTCGGCGGAATCCTGGAGACGTCTTTGCAGCTGCACAACACTTTCCAACGAGATGGGGAGCTGGACAAGGACCTTTTCCTCCTTGGGAGCAGCTTTCAGGGCTTTAGAGGCAGCCTCGGATGCCTTAGGAGCAGGAGCAGCCTTCTTCTCAGCTACCTTGATATTGCTCAAGTCCAGATGGGCCAGCTTGCTGAGATGCGAAGACACCTTGGCGGGGCGATCAGCGTTGATAGCACCGATAAAGGCCAGTACGTCGCCCTTTAGTAGTCGTCCGCTGGGTCCCGTGCCCTTGATCTTGCTCAGATCCTCTTTGCTGATGCCGTGTTCGTGTACAAGAAGGCCGACTGAGGGGAGTAGAGGGTAGTTATGCTCGTAGGTTCCGCTAGCAGCGGATTCTGGCTTTGCAGAGGGCTTCGCGGCAGACTTTGGCTCTTCTCGCGGCGCGGGAGCTGAGGGCTGTGAAGTGCTCTGGGCTGACTGCTGGGGCTGCTCATCTGCAGGCAGCTCAAGAGTGCTGATATCGTCTCCGGCATCGGCCAGGACGGCAATTCGAGTGCCTACCTGGACGCTCTTGCTACCATCCTGGGAGATAATCTTCATCATGATACCTTCATCCTGGGCCTCGACATCCATGGTAGCCTTGTCGGTTTCGATCTCGAGCAAAACGTCGCCGGCGCTGAAGGAATCGCCCTCTTTAACCTTCCAGCTGGCGATGTTTCCTTCCGTCATTGTGGGGGAGAGGGCCGGCATGGTGAAATTCTGAGCAGCGAGGCATCGCGACGAAGTGGTGAAGCCTGTAGAAGCGGCCATGCCAGGTTAGCTACCGTCTCTTCTCTGCATATCTCGCCGTTCATGCTGTCCTCTATATTTTATACTCCGGTGGGAGGGTTTGCGCGCAACGGCGCACGGGACGGGACACGTACTGCGAGCAGCCCGGCCGCTGGCAAGGCGGGATGAAATGCGGCACGCCGCCGCAAGTGAAGCCATTGGAGCCCAATTGAGCAGACGCAAAGGCGGGATTTTGGTGGTGATGCTCAAGCGAAGAGGCTCAAATGCTCGCAGATGAGAGCTTTCTTTGCTGTTGGGAATCGGCCCTGTTGAAAGGCGCGCACAGACCACGGGCCTTTTTTTGGTGGGGTGCAACTTGCAAGGCGCCGGCAAGTTTCTGGTACTAACGGCATGCCGCACGGAAGAATTCATGGAAGCTTTTTTACATAATATAAAGCTTACATTCGAGACGAAACAAATTAAAAAATAACAGTTACATGGTTTTATTACAAGGAATTTATTCTTCAAATTATGGTCATACTACATTATCCGTAGCTCATTTGGTGCTCTGCGAAATCCCATCCATCAAGTAGGTACTAACACCGTAAGGTACAACAGCTGTCCTGTAGCGCAAGTGGAGAATGCGCTGTTTTCTAGGGACATGGACGCACACACTTAACATGCTCTCGATCTAGGTACAGGCTTAACTTGTTATCTTAGCGCTAGGCCACAGATACGGCAGTTCTTAGATCGCCTGATTATCAACATTTTCTACATGTAAGTGCTTGCGATAGCTTCACCACATCGGCCATTGCAAGTGATGGCAGCCGCTTTATGACACAAGAAGCCAATTGAGCCGCCCAACGTCAATTCTATCACAACTTAGCCATCAGCAGAGCTTCAACTCACTGCTACCGCTCAACCATGGCAAGCTTCGCGAGGGGCTTTCGCCTCTTCCCATGCCCACGGGCGCCCTTGACCCCGCGAACAACTCTCCCAGACCTCACATCCATTCAATCCCGATTCTTCACAGCATCATTGCGACTGCGCGCCTCTGCGACACCGAAGATCCAACCTAAGCTCCCTAAAGACATCAGATCGAAATCACCAACAAGCCAAGCGATTTCACCCGCGTCGCCGTCAGCTTCAATAGCCCCCAGCCGATATGCTTTTGTGAAGAGCTTGGCGTCCAAGCAGACACCAACCCTGCTATACGAAGCACCCTCACATTTTTGGTTTTATTTCGGATGCTGGTCGAGTGGTCTTTCTATAATCACCTGGACGGTGCTGACCGGCCCAACGGCCATCCAGCAGCCAGAAGGCATCCCGCAATGGGTTGGCTTTACCTTTGGGGCGTCATATGCCCTGCTCGGAGCCATGGGCTTCTATCTCATCTCAAAGACTCCCAACATCGTTAGCAGCATCCGTGTGCTGCCACCCCTTCAAGCGGCGGGCCAAGCGGCCACACGACCTGGAATCGCCGCTGGCGTGCCCCAACTCGAAGTGACAGTCAAGCGGATGGTCCCCTTGCTTCAGCCCAAGGTTATCAGGACAGAGCTCGATAATGTTGCACTCAAGACTCGTTTCTCACTTCCCAGCGAATACGTGCCGGAGCTAAGACGACTCGAGCTGCAGCTTGAAGAAGAGGCACGGAAGAAGGCCTTGTTCAAATTCGACATGGAACATCTTTTCACCATGCCTTTCCGAAGGATTGGCCGTGCTTTTGTGAACATGTTTCAGGGTGTAAGAGCGGCATGGACAGATGTGGGATACGGCATTATCAAGGTAGACGGAAAGCAGTACAAAGTAGACGTCACAAAAGGGTACGCCCACGACGGATTCAAAACGCTGGAGCAAATTGTAAATGTAGGGTTCAAATAATCAGGGTTGAGAATGTCTCAGCAATTAAATGTACAATATTAAAAGGTGTAATCTAGACGAATTAATGCCTTTCGGAATAGCAAAGCGTCTGCAGAAATCACAGCAATTGCAGAAATTACAGCAATCACTTCAGCTCAGTATCCCGTTTAGGTTCCGAGCTCTTTCAATACCTCCTCTGAATTAAGAAAAGAACATCGCTCTCTAATCTTCTGCGAGGCCAAAGCCCGATTAGCCTGCAGCCCATCAATGTAAGAGAGGCCCTCATCCGGTCCTCCAACGACAAAGACCTTGGTCTGGCCTGGCTTTTCAAAGGCTGGATTGAAGCCCCGAAACGTATGGCGGTTTGGTAGCCCCGGCTCACCAACGCTAACAAAGGTCGAGAAAGATCTTGAAGCTCTGACCGTGAGCTCAAGATCAGAAGGCGAAGGGTTGAATGGAACGCCATCCATCTTATAGTGTGAGAGGTTTCCGAAGGCGTATGCGAACTCGGCCGTGTGAATAGGGCCCATGCCAGGAGGATGGCCAAGATGTTCCAAAACAGGACCCAAAATAGTCTGGTTCCAGTGATAGAAGTACACTGTATTTACATTCTTCTCGGCAACACCTTCGCCAAAATAAAGAGCCGGGCATGTCATGACAATGTCTCGAAATATCCTGGCAGAACGATAGAACTCTGCGGACAACTCTCCGTTGGTGGCGAAATCAGACTCGGGATAAAGCGAGAGAAGCTCATCAAGATTTCCGCTAGACAAATTTGGCACATAATTCGCGATGAAATTTCGAGTATCGTCGGCAGTCGAGATGCTCTCGTCAGTAAAGAGTGCGACATCGTCCTCACACCAGCTCAACATCACATTGAGATTCTTGGCATATTTCCCTTGCTTAAGCAGAGTTGAAGGACACTCTGGGAGAAAATCACCGTCGATGGAAGGTAGCCAAATGTCGCCAACATTGATATCGGATCGATAAGTCTTCAGAGAGGCCTGGAGTAGAGAGTCCATGCTGTGGTTACGAAGACAGAGTAGGGTATCGGAAGAGTGAAAGTCGGTCTCGTTGCATCCAACATAGTCCACAACGGCTTTCATGGCATTTTCTGTAATATTTGAAACGACTCCAGGTTCCAAGGCACCGCTTGAGGCGATGGCATTACGGAAAGGCACAGGCTGCTTGCCACCAAATGATAGAATGTGCATACCCACGGCCAGACCTACATCGTCATAGAAATACACAGTCAGTAATGGCGATACTTGAACACTCATAGATGAAATAAATCATATACCTCCGGAAGATTGGCCAAATACTGTTATTTTGGAGGGATCGCCACCGAAATGCGCAATGTTGTCTCGAACCCACTCCATAGCAAGTCGTTGATCTCTCAGTCCAGCATTGTTAGAGCGTTCCACCTTCAGAGCATCGGACTGAGCGAACCCAAAGACTATATACTTGTAAGTCATTGCACACTCAGCTCTAACCATATGTATCCAGCGAACATTGAAATCATTACAACTTACACCCAAGGCGATAATTCATGCCAACATGCATAATTGGGAGCCCATTTTTGACCGATTCGAGAATCAAGCCATCCGGAGTAGTAGTTATCTCGCTGTTTTGGCCGGCCCAGAAGCTACCGCCGTGGATATATATCATGACAGGGAGCAAGTCATTTGGTTTTGTTCCTTTTGGTCTGACAATGTTGAGATTCAAGCAATCTTCCGAAATCCGAGTGACATTTGTCAAAGACAAGGGCGCTACCCAGCCTCCCAGGGCCTGAGGACAAGCCGGCCCATACGAATCCGCATAGATGGTAGTCCCAGGGACTGGGACATGAAGTCGAGGCGATTTGAAACGATGCGCGCCGGACGTGGACATGCCATACGCTATGTTCAAGAACGCTTCCACCCCATTGCGATTGATACCCCGGTAGGTTACATCACCATCCGGAATGGTTGCGGACGGGGCCAAAGCAGCAAGACTGTTGTGGACTAGCAGGCCTCAGATCGCGTGCACATAAGCAGACCGCATCTTGTGGCTGTCGAGGCGGATAATGCGATTTGTGAGCTCCTAACTGGCCGCGGAATACGAATAAAGACAAGGGAATGACACAATGAGGCTCCTACGAGGCGGTGGGAAGCTACATAAATAAGCAGCTGCTACTTGTATGTATGAAGCATCGATTGGCATCCAAGCATATTTCAAATATCATTATACTCGTACAAAGCTCAATGTTCCATGTTTGTGCCCCCATGGGATCAATGCTCCGAGCACAAACAAGAATAAGGGCGGCAAGGATCAACAAGGTAATAAAACACGGTTTCACAGCAATTACCTTTTGGTAGCCCGGATGACATTTGTATACATGGATAGGAAGTCTCCCGAGAGCGCATCTCGTAATACCCCGTGAATGCGCGTAAGTCTATACTAATCCGAGACAGTCTCTGGAGTAGCATCATGTAATACCTCTCTCTGCTCTGTACAGTATGACAGTGACAGGCAGGCCCTGATGTAACATCAAATGGCGCGGCCCACACATGAGATGCGATGGACAGGGTGCTCTCCGCACTCCTTACCTTTTACGACGACAATATGGGTTTCAACACTATGAGTGTATGCGGGTGCTCAGCGATTGCTTGTTCGTAGTGTCTCCCCGCTTGCACGTAGTTTTCGCCAAGTATTGCTCATCAAACGGCAATCAAAGGTATAAATCAATGTCTGGCAGCTAATGGCAGTGGATTTCTATTCAGAGTTGTTTCACTTGAAATCCGCCTTTTGTCCCGTTCAGCTCCTTTTGGCCTATATCCATGTAATACTCGAAGTCTCAACCCGGCGCTCAAGTCTTTCGGCGGTCGAAATTTCCATACTCGGTGAGATTTTTCTCTCCGAGACGGAGCAATAGAAGCTATCTGGTAGGGCTGCTATCAGATCCGCTTACTTCCTTAGATTTGCAACAATAGTTCCCAGCAGCAGATGACTAGATCGCCCTTACACCCCTGTGGCTATTTGTTATCTTTGAGCCCACTGGTGATATGAATAAGCATTACTACATGCATATTGAGGATGGAGCCGTGACCTCTGCTGAAATCGTCTGATGAACGGTCTGTGCTGAAGCTAAGCTGGGGATCGACCAGGCTATTTGAATTCGCTAGATGTTGCCGCGGAAGGCATCCTTGTTCCGAAGGATGGCGCCTACGGTGTTGCTAGATGTAAACCGGCGTAGATTTGAGCTCTAGATTGATACCACACCGTACTATTGCACTTTATGGTGAGGCTTTTGGTCTTAATCCACAAGGGCTGAAGTCACACGCCAAACAGTACTGGGGACCCAAGACAGCCACACTCCGCAGGTTAAGGGGATACGCCCAAGTTCTTTTTGCTACTTGTGTAGTTAACATTAGGAACAGACATCTAGTATCCCGAATCCATGGGAAGTTAGGTATACGAATTCAAAGATATATATGTATCGAAGCTCTAATACTAAGCAGGCTTGTATATATGAATATCTCTGTTAGTAGATGCGAAAAGGTAAAATTATTCGTCCAAATTTGGTTGGCCATAAGCACCTTATTTAGGATTCATACCAGTGAAATATATTTTACAGACGCAAAATATGCTATCCAGCGAGAATGAATCTGCGAGTCCAATTCTATTTGACAGACACCACTTACCCTGGTCATCTTGTCGGCTAAGCAAGCACAATCACAGTCGGAAGCGCCAACCGAAACACACCATAGTAAAGTACTAGCCAAGAAAGAAAGCTCAAGAGATAGACCGCCCTTTTTCTCTCAATTATTCCTCCAACATCTATTCTCTAAACACGTCTGCCTTGTATTAGTGGAGATAATATGATACTAGGGGCTGATGCTACCATCTCAACAACTACCGGGTCCGGCTATTCTCTGACACTTGACAAGGATCCGGCTTCGTTTCGTCTTACTAGCATAACTCATGCAAGGGACCATTGCTTCGCGTTCAACTGCTGAATCTGCTGAGTTGCTCACCATCATCAATGCTCACCACTCTCGTTCTCCCGCAGGGCGACTCCTTTGGTGACGTGGCTAACCGTAGGATCCGACCATGAGAGTGTTTCCGCTGGATGCGGTGCGTCACCAGAGTTACAGTCGCTTAATGCGTCCAGGTTGTTCATACATGGCGGCATGCACCTTTGCAGCCCCCCTCAAAAGACCAGGCCATTTCTGCCTCGTACATGTGCATATGTAGGTGTACATATGCATATGCATTGATACGTGGATGTGAGCCTGTCCCTTACGAGTGCATGTATGTAATGTATATGTACGTAGGTGGTATGTAGAGCAGCCCAACTGATCTGCACATCATCGTATCAGCTTTATTGAATCCATCCAATCTTTCGCCAAGCTTTGCTTGAGCCAATTCTTGACTCGATTTCCTCCCGTTTGGCGGTCTCTCCCGATATTTTCTTGAAGTGAGGCGAATACACGTACACAGTGCAGCGCAAACAATTAACATTCTGCTAGCCCATATCCGGAGCTTTCAATCGCCCAGCTGAACAAACGCCATCAACCTTGGGCGATTTTTTTCGAAATTTTGTTTCTGTCAATTCTCATCTTATATCTCGTATTATCATTCTCCGTCATATTTATCATCTTGTCTCGTCACCAGAGAATCGCGATGCCGACTACGGTGGAATGGCTCAAACTACACATCATTCAAATACGACAACTACAGCAGAGCGACGGTTACCACGAAGATGAGGACGTTTTCATATACCTAGGCGACTATCTCGATGGAAACCTGACTTCCAATGAGACCGCGGTATTAATAGCTGCGCCTGTGCTGGACGATCCCAACCCACCCACCAAACTGTATCGCCTCATGGGATTACTATGCGAAGCCCTGGTAGAGTTGAGCGATGAGCGTGAGAAGCTGCTAAATCTTCTCGAATCCATCCAGGAACTGCCGCCCGGTGCAATTAACTGGGCCGTTCTCCCAGGACTTCGGAACATGTGGAGTGACCTATATCGGTCTCATATGCGTGGCTTGAACGGCTGGGAGATAATAGGAGAGCCGATACCTGAGGACAAACAAGCCAAAGTACGTCAACATTATACCTCGATTGGTACAGTAGAAGCCAAACTGTACGTTCGAGGCCTCGGCGGCGTAACAGAAAACTGGGGGTACGAGCTCTTGAACCTGGCTTGCTTGAGGCGTCCGGGGCTAGAGGTTGTCGTGGGCGAGATACACGCTTGGCTTACCGTAGCCGGGACAAAACTGTTGAAAGACTTGAACCTAGAGGAGGTGAGAAATTGGTCAAGGCCTGTGCTCGGTGGGCAACCTGGACAGCAGCATGCTGTTCAAGGCACGATGGCACAGCATTGGGAGACTTGGCGACGCACGCTGTTGCAAGTGAGTGAAGAGCAGGATCTTTTATCAGCTGAGGCAAGGAAACTTGCAAGAGAGTGTCATTTGTTGATGCAGGGGCATATATAGATAGACAAGCTTTGAGCAATCGGTATCGGGACTTGGAACGGCTTGATTTACAGTATCAACAGTAATGTTGAGTAAAGAGTGAAGATTAGGTTTTTCATCAGTTATAGCTATATCCACTGAAAATGATACATACAATATAGATGGACTTGATTCGTGGTATAAATCGCATTCGCATGATTGTAATCTGCCAAACAATTTTGTGTCATACATCTTTACAGAATACCACCTACCATATTGGCCATATATATTCACTTTCACATGTTTATTCGCCAAAAGAAGAAATTGTGCTCAGCACGCACGTGTCACGCGAGCTGTTACTCTATACTCTAGCTCTCCACATAGGAAAACATGCAGGTATTCAGGAACGGCGTAGCTTGTGGATCTTGCCCATCGTGGCCTGTATACATGTAGTATAGATTTGGTACGCGCTACGCCAAACGAGACTGCGTGTGTGTACCATACAATAGATACATCTAGAGTGAGGTAGTATTCGGAACGGGTCGTTTAGTACGCGATAATGCAAGGATTCATACATCAGTCGGTATTCGCAGAGACAATACCATGTGTCACAGCGTAAAGCTTGGGAATTGCTAGCCAGCACTCCAACTCTGCTATCCAGCATCCCATGTTACAAATTTTGAAACTACGTAAGTGATGATAGATGAACCATAATACCAGACTCTACCAATAAAGAAGCTATAGTAGCAGATAACAGAGAAGTATGATAAGAGTAGCAGATACTAAATTAAAATATTAATAACGATAGAAGACAACAACAGTAGCAGATACTGAAGAGCTACCTAGGTACTTTATGTATTTTTTCTTCTTTTTAGATATTAACCTGTTAGTGAGGAAATAACAGGTTTCCCTCCGCATGAGTGGCAAAAGCGCAGCTGTGTACAGGGTTTAGTCGTCTGTAGATGCCACACATCTCATAGCGACACATACTTCTTTACAGCACGCAGAGACGTCTCTGGCCTTTGATGTACTCTGTAGCCTTCCACATGCTTTAAATTCATCGTATTCATTCGCCAATCGCCATACAGCCGGGACCGTGTTTGTGGAGTGGAATGTTAGTCTAGTGCCTGGATGGATGCCATCTCCAGGGTCCCACCATCTCCAACTCCCCACGTTAGCTGTCAAATCATGAACCATTCTATCCACGCCTTGGTAAGACATTTTATATCCGTCATCCCCAAACCCTTTTCATCCTAGCAGAAATTGCTACGGCAGATCAGGGACCGAAAGCAAACCCTCACGCCACAATAAACCCCGAGCTAACTTGCTGTGCCTGGCAACGTTGCTGACATCTTTTATCTCATTGGACCTGCTATACTCCGTACCTAGGGCAAAATAAATGCTCCGTATCTTTAAACCTGTTCAACCATGCAAGTTAAGGATGTCTATTCTAAATGTCGACAAGATGAACATTCGGTGTACAAAAGTGCCGGGGTTACCGAAGGTGTCTCGGCCCCAGGCGCCGAATATGCGAAAGACGTGCATGGAACCGTTGATCAATCGCTATCAAGCGCTAAAAGTCACGACTCAACGTTACATTGCAGATTCCGGCTCTGGAATCAGATCGAGACACCAAGCTTGGTTTTATTTCGTTTTTCTCCTCCTCTTGAACTCTCTTTTAATCTCTTGAATTGTGTCACCGACAATTGCCATTAACAGGCTTCCAACTTACGGTCAAGTGCCGCTCTGTCTCCCCACCAACCCCCTTGCCGGGTTTCCTCAACCCTTGTCTAGTTGACAACTTCACGATCCCACGTGGTTGTCGCTTCGACGCTCCATCTTGCAGAATGCCAAAAAACCCCCACACACAAACTAGCCTCATGCGGTGGTGACATCCATGTTCGCCGTGAGATTCTTATAAGAGCTCGGTCCCTAAAGCGTCCGGAAGATGTCCTTGAACTTTCCCCTCCAGGAGAGCACATCGACTTCGTTGCAGCATCAGCACTCGCTCGCCCCTAATGCGTGCCTTCAAGTCCTGCGTCTGGCTGCTCTCGGCCATTGGCGCTGCTGCGTCCAGCTGTGATCCGACTGCCGGCGTTGAATCTCTTGTCAAGCGCCGTCTGCCACAGCATGTAGACTCGTTTGAGTTTGTCCTGGAGCCTGCGCAAGGCTCTGGTCTTACCAACGATAGCTATGCCGTCTCCTCAACAAAGGATGGAAAGATCCGAATTGAAGGCACGACGACCAGTGCTCTACTGTCAGGGTGAGCTTCTTCGTGGTCATCCCTTTTTGTGCCGGCGCTGATGAGTTCTCCCAATGTGATGCTGCAGTCTTCATAAATATCTGTCTAGCGAGGCAAATGTCGACATTTGGTGGTTCGTGGGGAGCCAGCTGGATCAAGCTCCGAAACGACTTCCCCAGCTCAAGTCTCCCCTGAAGGGCACCAGTGTCGTGCCGTACCGCTACCACTGGAACACTGGTAAGCTCAATTCCACGTGAAATGAACACTCAATCGCATTGGAGACTGACCGTATCGTTCAGTCACAACCTCTTATACCAGTGCCTTCTGGTCATGGGAGGATTGGGAGACGCAGCTCGACTGGATGGCCCTCCGTGGTATTAATCTGGCCCTTGCCTGGATTGGTGTCGAGAAGATCTTCATCGACGTCTTTACTGAAATTGGCCTGAATGCCGACGAGATCAACTCTTTCATCAGCGGACCTGCTTTCCTGGCGTGGAACCACTTTGGCAATATCCAAGGATCGTGGGGCGGATCCATGCCTCAATCCTGGGTCGACAGCCAGTTTGATCTCCAGCTCAAGATCTTGGATCGTATGGAGGAGCTCGGCATCACGCCCATTCTACCGGCCTTCCCAGGATTCGTTCCTCGCAACATCTCCCGCGTATTCCCTGACATTTCTCTGTCAACAAGCCCTATCTGGTCAAACTTTCCTACGGAGTTGAGCGCCGATACTTACATCAACCCATTTGACCCTCGTTTTGCTCAGCTGCAAAAGCTCTTCATTAGCAAGCAGCAGGAGCTATATGGAAATGTTACCAACTTCTGGACTCTGGATCAATTCAATGAAAACCAGCCGCTCTCTGGTGACCTGGGATACCTTCAAAACGTCAGCCACAACACTTGGACTGCCCTCAAGGCCGCTGACCCCGATGCCGTCTGGGTTATGCAGGCCTGGTTGTTCTCAAGTGACAGTGCCTTCTGGTCAAACGACCGTATCGAGTCTTTCTTGGGTGGCATTCCTGTAAACTCGGATATGTTGCTCCTCGACCTGTTTGCTGAATCTGCCCCCCAGTGGCTCCGGACCAACTCTTTCTATGGAAAGCCTTGGATCTGGTGTGAGCTCCACGACTATGGCGGTAACATGGGCTTGTATGGCCAGATCGAAAACGTCACCATCAACTCAATGGATGCGGTGCGCAACTCAAGCTCTCTCGTTGGGTTCGGCTTGACAATGGAGGGCCAGGAGGGCAACGAAATCATGTATGACTTGTTGTTGGATCAGGCTTGGAGCCCCGAGCCCATCGACACCGAGACGTATTTCCATGATTGGGTGTCGGCCAGATACGGTACCAAGAACGTGAAGAGCCTGTATACTGGATGGGAGCTTCTGAGGCCTACCGTGTTCAACAACACCAACTTGACGATTACTGCCGTGCCCAAGTCGATCTTGGAGCTGGTGCCCAGCATTAGCGGTCTCTTGGGTCGCACCGGTCACCATCCAACCGCCATCACCTACAACCCGGCGGTCATGGTTGAGGCCTGGAATGAGCTCTTCAAGGCCGGTCTCCAGGACATCCAACTATTTGCCAACCCGGCGTACCAGTACGATCTTGTTGACTGGACCCGCCAGGTTCTCGTCAACGAATTTGACGGCCTTTACAAGGATCTGGTTAATGCATACACCAGCTCCGCAAGCTCCAGTGTCATCAAGTCTCGTGGTGCCAAGCTCATTGCTCTTTTGAAGACTCTCGATGCTGTGCTCGCCACCAATGTGCACTTCCAACTCACCCCCTGGATCAACGAGGCTCGCGCAAGTAGCCCATCAACGGCCAACTTCCTCGAGTACAACGCCCGCAACCAAATCACGCTGTGGGGTCCTCAAGGCAACATCGAGGACTACGCCTCGAAGCAGTGGGCCGGATTGGTTGGCACCTACTATGTCGAACGATGGCAGCAGTTCATCGATTATCTTGCGACAACTAAGCCTGTAAACTACAACCAGACCGCTTTCCACACGAAGCTGATGGCCTGGGAGATACAATGGGGACAACAGACCTCCACCAAGAAGGCAGCAAGCACGGGACCCAGCGATATTCGGTCCGTTCTGGACACAACTATCAAGAGTTGGGGTAATCTTTTCAAGCTTTAGAAGTCCTATAGCCTTAGGTTAAGATAATCTGAGTTGCTCTTCAAGCCACTTATCTATTGTTAGTAGTCCTTGTCATGTGTCAGCCTGTAATTTGCCTTATGGGCCCGGGTGTGATGTTTCCACCACTCTCGGTTCTCGCGGGATTTCGGCAAGTACTTTATTCGGAGCTGCATGCATCCTTGGAACATAGTGCTTATTGTCGCTAAGATACATATGTACTCATATCGTTTGTTGCAACCAGTTACAACAAGTTGGCGACATAGCATATGGCCAAGCCTATTAGTCTATGCCGCAATAAGTTTGCTAAAGGAACTGCGATTTGTAAGAATAACTCTACGTTCAACCAGCATATTCCTAGAGACAGCAGTAGTTTCCATTACCTCGACAGACCCACGACTGCAAGGGTAGCATTCATCGTTGCATACCTAGTAGCCGGTAACCGACTGCCACATGGTCACAAAGTCTTTTTTGCGACTATTTTTTAGACAACCGATCTAAATAGACCTTGTTCCATGTTCTGAATTTGGTGATATTAATTGACGCATTGCTAGATTCTCTATTTTGCGTTACATCTCAATATGTAGACGTCTATAAATAGGTATAGTTGCGCTATTGGAACTCTTCTCATCGCGGGGCGGATACTGGGCGGATACTGTTTCGTCGTCTTTGGGCAGCACGGCAGCATGTTTTATTGTAGCTCTTCGTGCATGTGGTCAGACTAGACTACTCAGGTATTATTTGATTACACGAAATGGACATAGGTTGAGAAATTCGAGAGATGAAATAGAAGAAATGTATGTTCAGAGCCACCTATGGTCATATTTGCAGTTACCTTAAAAGAAAGGCCTCTGACAACTCACAACCGTCAGCAAGGACTATCACATGAGAATGTTTCCTCAGTGTGTAAAGACGTCTCCGAGAAACTGCCTCATTCAGTGAAAGTTCGCCGCTTCTACGACAGGTTGCCGTGCATTGACAAGAGACTTGGTGTTGTAAGAACTAATAGACGGGTGAAGCGGATACCCTAGGATCAAATAGCTGCAACTAGCAACTTGAACCCTTGACTATATACACAACACCTATCTTTGTTGTAACCCTAAGCTTACATTCGTCTGCATTCGCCTATCGGTCTTTCGGCCATCCCACAGCCATATACTGGTTGCGGCTCTGTCAAAAACGACAGTCACCAGACACTCTACGTGATGCAAACCTCCCCCTGTCCCGGCAAACTGCCTAGCCCCATGCAGCTATTCGCGCAACTTGATCAGACCAGGTTAGGCAACCTCTTGGTAATCCCCCAAAACTCACAGACACCGAAGATGAAACCTATTTTTGCTTCTCGTGGGCATTAGTTTGATCCTTGTGGAGCCCATCAAAGCAGTTGTACGCCTTACTTACACGTACATACAGACATTTCAATCAACCCAACTCTAGCACAGCCACACTCACTTACACACTCACACACTTGCTACCAACACCAAAAAGCTGCGAGACCGGGTTGATTGACCTCGATTTCTTATTGCGACGGCGAGTCTAGTTCCTCCGCGGCATCTCCGCCGATGCAATTGCATGCGGCCGGCGGCCGGCGGCTGGTCGCAGCAAAAACGAGCCCATTGAGCTGAAACCGCGGAATGCAGCTTCATCTCCTGCGTCTCCGCACGAAAGGATTAACATGGATGGGTGAAACAAGGGTCTGAGTGTTTTGAAGTCACCCAACAGCATGGAAACCCTTGCACTCTCTCCACAAAGCTGCAACCACGCGTTGGTCCCGTTGAGTTTTTTTCTTCGCTGAGCTTCTATATTTGCAGTCCACCATACATGTATGCGGTCCTAGTCGGGCCAACGCACAGATTTCTGTAACCGAGGCCGGGCTGACCTGCGCAAGAGCCGCATTTCGCTGTCGCAGCCTTGCCTCGCGCAATTGAGAAGCGCTTGGCGCGAGGAGACGGGGGGGTTGGGTTTGTTTTCTTAAGAATCGAGATGGTGCCGCATTGTGTTAGTGCCGGCTCGACACGTTTTCTAGATGAATTGTAACAGATTGCTTCCGGCTTAAGCGCTGTCATTAAAATCTAGTCTACAATGGCATTGAGGTTGCTCTTCTTGCTCAGCTGGCTGTGCGTATTGCTGCCGTTTGCCGCATCTTCGGAACTTGTTGTCAGAAACCTGCCCGGAAAGACGTCTGATGAGACTATACATGAGGTCCGCAGGCGGCTTGCCAACAGGGTGAAGAGAACCGGCACAAATGTCATATTTGACAATTCGACTTCCTTTTCCCTAGGCCTCGACGGGCAAACAATCTTCAAGTAGTAAGTGTTACTAGTTCCTCTTTTCGCAATTGCCGTTCTAACAGCACAACTTATAAGCCCTTTTCTGGATGACAGCCCAGCGACTGTCACCATTGTATGCACAAAATGCTACGTCAAAGGCCAGGCCAGCGCAAAGCTCACTGCCCAAGGCGAGTTCAATGTCAGTGCTGCCATTGGCCAAGCCAAAGACAGCTTCGAGAACACATTCAACAACCTCACCCACTGGGCCAAGGACTTTGCAGAGGATGTTTTGGACAATTTCACAATCACAGACATCAAAGGAACATTCAACAAGATTGAGGAAATTGGCCCTCCGCCCATCGACCTGAATCTCGACCTCAAGCTGCCAGAGTACAATGTGGCCGTGAACTTGACAGACCTGGAGATCTACATGGAGATTGACACCATCCTCGCAGCCAGCATGACATACACTTTCAATATTTATCAATCTAAAACGATTGTCGGCGTGTCTCTTGATGACGAGTTGCTCCTAGGTGCCGTCTTCTCTATCGATCTTATTTTCAGCGTTGACAGCGAGATCGATATCCGCAGCGGGTTTCATGTCCGCTTCGACAACATAATCACCCAAATTGCCCTATTTAGCGAAGAAGCCTCGAAAATTGACTTGTAAGTCTCTCCATTCCATGTCGTGCCACGATAAGGCACAGTACAAGAACATATGAATAGCTGCTAACAAAGGCCCCTCTACAGCGATGGAGGCAAGATTGCATTCCTCCCCGTAACAATCCAATACGGCCAAGTCATCCTAAAGGCAATCCTCCGCGTGGAGGCTCGCATTGGTATCGCTTTTGAAACTTTTCTGGGCTCCCTCCACGTCGGATCAGAAGTCTCAGGACCCCTCAAAGTCGGTGCCGGAGTGGAAGCACGCATATACGCCAACGTTGCCGAGTTCATCACAAACATCACTCTCAACGAAGTCGACTCTCTCAAAAAGAGAGACGACGGCGATACCGACACTGACAACTGTCAGTTAACCATAGACCAGGGCTTCACCTTTGGCATCGGTGCCGCAGCCGGCGCTTCTGTCGAACTCCTCGGCAACACTTGGGGCCCTTCACCAGAGACAGAGATTCCCCTCTTCTACACCACGCTGGCTGCAGCTTGTATTACTAGCAAATCTTCAGCACCGACCATAGTCACAACCACAGCCACCACAACAGCTGCCTCATCTGCCCCCAAGAAACGTGCCGATGGCCCCTCCGTGACAAGCACAGTCACCACTGAGACCATATCAGCCACCGTCTGCGCCTCGTCCGGCCTGATCAACTGCCCAGCCTCCATGCAAAGCGTGCAAAGAACCGTTGTCACAAAGACGCTCACGTCAACCATCACACCCGGTGTGTCTGTTGCTTGGACTACAGGCCCTGCGTCCACCTTCCAGACGGTCGACTTTCAGGATGACGCCGTGACCATGACAAGTTCATCCGGCAAGCCAAAGTCCTACACTCCCCCTCCCCCGCCACCAACAAGCACATCATCACCCTCAGGTTCAGCTGCAGGCGATTCATCCAGCGGGGAAAAGTCCGGGAAGCACCGCGTAAGCAACGCCGTCATCATCGGCGTCAGTGTCGGTCTCGGCGTCCCAGTCCTCCTCGCCGTCATAGGAGCATTCATGTAAGTCAAAAGCCTTTCCCCTTCTCAGAGCTTCTCCTCTATGGATCCTATTTCTCTTCTCGGTGCTAATATATCATGCTTCCAGTTACTTCTTCCGACGACACCGCAATGCATCGTCCACATTGGTAAAAGCAGAGACCAGTGTTGTGGGCACCAAGGCACAGCCCGTCGTGGCTACTTACGCCCCAGTCCGCCCAGAAGATGATTGATGATTTTTCTTTCTATTTGTTTTATACCCCTGTTTTCGTCTTTCAAACATGTTCCCATGTTTTCTTCATCGGATATCATGTGATGGCCGTGCTATCCCCATCACCGTTGCCACGGTGGGTCTCAGAGGCTGGGAGCTTGACTTGCATCCGACAAGTGGGCTCCAGCTCTCGGCAGAGGCCGAAAAGATCGACAGAGATGGACCTTGTACAATAGTGGATTAGTCCTGGTATTCAACTTACACGTATGTGAGTGGAACTGCAGGAATTATTTCCTGGCTGGGTAGTTGAGTTGAGCACTGTTAGTTGGTAGTCAATCACGATCTCACAGCAATGAAAAAAGTCAAATATAGTAAAGTCTTATCATTAGTGTATTATGTGTAGTATGCTGTCTATACCCCATACCATTCTCTCCTATATGCAGAGCATCGTTCAGGTATATCCATCCATTTTTAAAACGCCGCCCAAATGCTAAATCAAGATCTCTATCGTAGGGGATATCATTCTAAAGGGAAAAAATCGTGTCTATCATGCTGTATGATTGTATGATTGGTTTGATTTGGTGGTTTCGATTGGTTGGTTTGTTCGTGCAGTCTGGTGTTTGTGTGTTTGTGTGTTTGTCTTCTTGTCTGTTGATTTATGGGTTGCTGACGTAGCTCCTGGCCCTCCTCAGGTCAAGATCATTGTCGGAATTATCGCGAACAGCGCTGCCGTTGGTGGGAACCCTCTGAGCCTTCTCGAGATCATTGGGGTTCGTGGGGGCTGCGACCTCATCATCACCGCCATAGGCATACTTGCTGCGAGCACGGATCTTAGCGCCCCAGATCCAGAAGCAGTAGGGAATAGCGCAGCAAGCCAAGCTAATGAATGCCAACAGCGAAGAGGCCCACTGGTCACCGAGTCGGTGGTACATCTGCTCGGTGAACAAAACCACACCAGCACCCCAGAAACTTCGGATACATGTCTTGGCGGCAAGGGCGGAAGCGGCTTGGTGCTGGTAGGAGTCGACGAGGTAGTTGTTTGCAGAGTTGTAAAGGAAGATGAAGCCGAAGCCAACGGGGAAGCCTCCCAGAGCGGGGCCGACCCAGATGAGATCTGTGTAAGAGGTCCATGCGAAGATGAACAAGCCAATAGGAATGCACCAGCAAGAGATCATCATGGGAATCAAGCGAACCTCCGCAGGCGGCTTTCCGTTGTATTTGTGAACCATCTTGATGTAGTGCTTGTTGACAAGTGGAGAGCAGACCGCAGAGAGAAGGACGCCAACGGCCAAGGGGATGAACATCAAACCAGTGTTGCCGGCATTCCATCCCTTGCCCTCCTGGAAAACAATGGGGAAAGCAACGAAGAACATGTAAAGCAAGCCGTAGAGAACGCTCATATACAGCGAAATGAGGAGGACGATGAGCTCCTGGAAGAGCAGCTGGAAGGGTCGGATCATGAAAACGGTGAGTCGTTCGCTCATGGACCGCTCATCAATGTCTTGTTCGGTAACATAGCTCTCGTCGCCAGTGGTCTCACGCAGCTTCTTGGCACGGCGAGCAAGGATTGTAGGCGCGTATGTTTCGGGGACGGTGAATGTGATGAGAATCCAGACGACACCGGCCAGGATAATCTGGATATAGTACAGCCAGCGCCAGCCAGCGCCATCAGCAAGGAAGCCACCAACAAGAGGGCCAACTATATTGCAATTTGGTTAGATGATTTGATTCGAATTGAGATACTTGGATTGGGAGGTACTCACTAGCAGGTCCAATAAAGGGAGCGGCAGAAAAGGCAGCCATGGGAACACCACGCTCCTCGTTCCTCCACAGATCCGCAAGCGTACCGCCGACCAGGGTCATTGGGGCCGAAAAGGCGATGCCATCGATGGCACGGCAGACGATCAGAGTTCCGATATTCTTTGAGACGGCGCAGGGGATGATGAATATGACGGCAAGGAAAAGTGTCGATCCGCTACATAGTGTGTTAGTATTCAATGATTTTCGTCTTTTAATTATGCGCAGTGATGGGCTTACTAAATGACTCGTCGTCCAAATACCTCAGACAGGGGCGCAAAAGCCATGGGTCCAACACCAAAGCCAATGACAAAGACCGAAATCGTGAGAAATGCAACCTCCAGGCTGACGTGGAATTCCTCAGCAGGGCCAACCAGATCCGCAGTGATGACAGCCGAACAAAAAGCGACAACGAAGCAAGTAAGAGCAACAACCATAGTGCAATACCACTTATATGCCTTGGACCAGTTCTTGGGGTTCTCGGGGTCGTCAGGGGTAAAAGTTACCAGCTGGTAACGCTTTTCGTTTCCTGGACCAGCGACGGACGGAGGCTCAACCGGGCCCGGGATGGTGCCCGTGTGAGATGTAACACGGTATTCATCGAAGTTGGCATCGCGGCTAAGGGTGCGATAGGGCAGGTTGACATCGAGGTTGGGGTCGTAGGTCTCCTTTTGGGACCTTGCAGAAGTTGAACCGCGTCTTGAAGCTCTTGAAGCAGTTGAACCGCGTCTCGCAGCGTTGGAAGGTCGGCGGATGGGCTGAAAATGTAGTTCTTTATCCACATCTGTAGCTGCTCCCTCTAGAGTTGAAGAGGAGTCTGTTGAAGGTAATCCCGCCATAGCGGATAGAATGGATGGATGGTAACTAAGATATGCACAAGTGGACTGATAATAGTAGAAGGAAGGGTAATTGATGTTGCAAGCGGATGTCAGATGGCCAGATGCAAGATGTCCAAAGTGTGTGTGTGTATGTAAGTGTAAGTGTAAGTGTAAGTGTAAGTGTAAGTGTGAGTGGAAAGTGTGTGTGTGAGAGTGTGCGTGTGTGCTCGAATCAGGCCATCATGATCCTGGCGTGGCGTGCCCTTGATATATATACTCACTTACAAGATCCAAAAGCTCTCGATGGTTTGCTATATCTCACTCCCAAAGAGCTGCTCTGTAACCTCGGTCCATTCGTCCGACCAACGCAAAGCCGACGCCGGACGTCATCGTTTTGGCCAGGGGAAAGCAAGAGCCAAGGGTTGCGGCTGCCGCAAGCAGATAGCTGGACGCGCCCCACTGCGGCCTGGCTTGGTGGATGAAAAAAGTTTCATCATGGCAAGTGCCGCCATTGGCCAGCGCGGATGAAGCCGAGCAGAAAAAAGTGCAGCTGCCCAAAACAACCATAACCGGGCACGGGCCCCACTCAGTCCATCGTGATCCAGAAGCTTGAGCGGCTTATCGCCAGCCCTGCCACTCGTTTGAATTCGTGATTGGACGATAAGCGGCGGTTATGCGGGTCTGTGAAGAGGAAATAAATCCCTTAGCGTGAAAATTATTCCCAGCTCCACCGACCAGGGGGAGCTTAGCGTCACAGTTGACGCAGCAGAATCTTCTCGAGAAGCATTGCCGCGAGACATAGCCGTGACTTGAGCCTGAGCACGCCGCGATATTCGCCGCAAGGATTAATTACAAAAACTTGGCAAAATGACCTGCGGGATCCTTTGAAATCATCCTCTAGACCATCTTCCCCTCTTTCGGCGTTAAAAATGGTCAATTATCCATGGACTTCGACCTCGATCGGCAGCTGGTGTCGGTACCATCGCCGCTTGCTCGGGAAGGTGGGTCTCCCGGCTATGGTTCCGGAATAACGGAATCGGTTGTCGTCTTGCAGCCACAATTTCCATTTGGCATCGTGGAAGATGCAAGGAGCCGCACCTTGTTTGTACATACCCAGGTACGTTATTGAGCAGCTCGTGACGACATGATGCATGAGTTGCTACTGTAAGCTTGGAGCTCTCGATGAGAGCAAATAACAAAGGAACGTCACATATGTCAACAGTTTGGAATCGCAAAACAAACAGCTTCACCGGAATCACAGATTTCGTCCCAGCCCGAGCCATGACATCAGAAAGTAAAGCACAAAAAAAGCCTCGAAGAACAAATCTAGAAGCTTTTGGGTCCTAATTTAAATTTCTTCTCTCCCTGATCTAGTTACAGTTTCCTAATTGGGCATGTCTCATGGCGCGCTAAGGCTATTCTCTCGATATCCACTGCTTCCATCGAACACGCGTGTACACCATGAGCCAGCTTTACTAAGCAGGTTGGACCTTTGTTTCCGTCGAGTATGCTTAACGGGATTAAAGCCGGATTGCATGGATCAGCGACTCCGGGTTCAAGACTACTCGGCTAAATCTGCAAGTAATATGGCGTCTCTTGATGTGCAGTCCCCGGAATCCCAAGCTCCATGGAACGGGTTGGACTAGTTTACGCAAGAATCCCAGGTCACATCAGCTAGAATCCAGCCGCGCCTAGGCCTGTAATGAAGCCGTCTATTGAGCTGATAAGACGGCTAGTTTTGCGAGGTCAGACCCATAATTCTCTTCGTGATAAATGAGTCGCCTCGTCAGTGCTCATCACGGTGCTCCACATTTACATGTAACTCGTACGAGTTGGGTGTAAATATCTTACGCCTCTGATTCATCGTAAGGAATGCCCGTCTATCTGCCCCTAAACGACGGCAATGAGAGCTCCGATGACGGACATGAATAGCCGATCTACTTGATATGGAGAGTATATCCATGAGATCGTTCAGTCGAATCCATACCACGAGTCACGAAGGTTGACGGCTGCAACACCAGCTTGCCACTTCGAGATTGTATATATCCCAGGATTCCAGGCAACAATCAAGTTTGGAATTTTTCTTCATTTCCCCTCATTCATCTGCCTGCTAGCTCATCAGCTTAACTCCAAGTCTTATAAATGCCACCCTCCATCATGTTCACCCCGGAATCGCGTATACTTCGATTCCAGAAGATAGCCGCCCGTCTTACGATTGTCCGTCCGGCTTCCATGGAAACCACTCAAAACTCCGTGGAAGGTTGATAAAACAGCTGCCTCGCTGCTTCGCGCTTTTGATGGTGCCCAATGCAACGTTCGAGTGGTTGAGTGGTTGAGTGATTCCGTATCGAATCCGCTAATCAACTCCGTTGACGAGACCCCCTGTCACCTACCTATCCAGCAGGACGACTGTATCGAATCCTTCACTCACATCAATGGCCCGCCCCTTTTCATTTTAAGACGCATTAACTTTGCCGTCTTACACTCCAACAAAAATTCCACCGAGAGTCTACCCGTTGGCCAAGATCATGTCACAAATAACGCCGGGGCTATCCACGAACCTTCTGGCATCAAAACTCCTCATTTTACAAGCCCTCAACACTGGTCACCGAAGTTAATGGTAAGTATATACTGCTGGAAAGCTAATTGTAGGGAATGAAAAGAATAAACAGACGATCCGATACCAACCCACAACGATGCGAACTCAACCTCACAACAATCATCAACTACCGAGCACTGCCATTAAGATGAAACGATAGTTTACTCCATTTACCTGAATCAGAAATATTATTTATTTATTTATTCTTTAATTGTTTGTTTGTTTTAATTTTATTTTGCATTTTTCATCATATAATATTCGGCAATGTTCGGTTAACGAGTCATGGGGCTGAGGGTGGAGATGAGCTCGCAGTATCAATTCGAGATACTGAGCACAACGATAACCGAATCGACACTTCTCATTCAGCAAGTTAATAACGCAAGTTTTCATCAAAAAAGTCTGCATCAAGTTTAATGAATGATCTGATGGCCAGGATAACTTGCAACCGACGGTTTCTGACGATTGCCGCATCACTCTTCCTCGACAGCCCAACCACAAAGGCTGACATCGTCGCTTTTCCTCCAACAAATACAATAACCTATGCAACAAATGGATAGAAAATTTCAGACATCGATCCCCACAGATAACATATTACTTCATAAGCAATATTTTACTTGCCAGCCCCTTGCTACGGAAAAAATCTGCGGAATACACATACTACAACCGCTTTCAACGAGCGACTGTTTACTTAGCTCCTCGCTCTCCTACCTAGTTATTCTCTCTCCATCTTCATCACAGTCCAGATTTCAGTCACAAAGCTTGCTTCTTTGCATTTGGGCTCAGTGCCTTTGGTCCTTTTGCGTCTTTCCTCTCCTTGCTTGATTTATTCATTTGTGATCCCTAGCTTGATCTCTCACATACTACAACCACTTTCAATGAGCGACTGACACTTATATCACATATTACAGTGCAACCAGTTTGGACTAGCAACCTTACGATGGCAGAAAATACAATCACGCATGAAAGGAATGCCAGAAAGCAAAACCTAGATCTCCAAAGCCCACGAAGCCGAAGCAACCGCGACTACATACCTACAAGCCCTCAATTCGATCTCATATATGGAGGCGATGCAAGTATGTTGCGGTATCATTCTTTGTAAGCAGACCAGAAACTTGCCACACAGAGAAGGTAACATTCGTCAAAGCAGCCTCGGAGGCGAAAAAAATATTCCGCTCCGTAGTCCAGACTCCAATCTCAGTCCAAAACCACCGTAGAATACCAGATGCCGACAGCTAGTCAATGCCGATTACGAGCCATACCAAATGTGAATCAAGAAAAAGTCTTCAGCATCACGCTTCACAGGCTTTGGTGGGGGGGTTTACTCTCTTTAGCTCACAAGCTAAATCCTGTGTTATCAGAGGCTCGCAGAGAAGAGGACAGCAAGGCAGCCAAAAATAAAAAGAGAGGCTTCTTGCGAGATGGAACTACTGTACTTGTGGCACATGTCATCGCGTATCCAGTCTTGTAGATGCACCGTTCCCAGTTCTAGACCTTTCACCCAGCTCCCACAATTTCTCACTGCTTGTCATCGGTGGGGGGAGGCAAACTCGCAGCTACACCACCAGAGAGGCAAGAAGAAGAAAAAAGAAAAAAGGCAATTCGGCCTGTGGAACGTAGATGAACTCTTCACCGCTGTTATGACAGTCAGCCGTCACAGAGAGAAAAAAAATGGCCGACGCAGATCGCAACATTTCACAGCTGAATCACACGCCGGTGGTAACCTCCCCCCGTTTGCTAAGGACCATCATGGCTCGCGATTATCGTTCCCTCGATCTGAGACCATTGCAAATACTATCTAAAGAAGAGAGCATTCTCGCCCAAGTGGCGTATTTTACCTTGCCTTGCGGTCTAGCCCATGGCGCAGGTGGCGACGATCCCCCGCAGCAAGGATTGGCAAATTGATAAGAGAAGAAAGACTGGTGTTCGCTGCTCAGGACGTGATTAGCCAACCAAGGGTCTGCCATTCCACCACGATGGCGGCGTTCGTGCATTAGCAGCAAGCAAGCATGAAGACGAGACGGGCAGGTATGACGCACCGGGCTTGGGACGGCGGCGGGGGGCAGCAGAGAGAGAGAAGCCCAAAGACGTGCAGCTATTCCCAGCCAGCGGACTGACGAAGTGCCCTTATCCGCAGCTCTTTGCTGGCAGACGATACCTTTTGCCGCCGCCATCGTCGATGTAGCTCGCAGCATCTCCACGTATCCTCCTCCGTACAGCATTTGCTGGCTGCAGCGGTGTGCTGGAGTCTGACTGGTCCCTGGGGGAGCAGCAGTAGCAGTAGCAGCAGCAGCAGGCTGTCGGAGACATAGCAAACCGTAAAATCCCGTCGACTCGACGTTGGAATGCCCACTTTGGAGTCATGTGTCGCCTGGGTCCGCTGGTGATATTTATGGAACAGCCGCTCGTACCGCGCCAAGCCAGAATAGAATCCTGGGAAGCAAACAGCGAGGCTCGACTTCTACCTCATGAGAGAGAAAAAAAACTGAGAGAAATTCCATCGTCCAAGAGCATCGGCGTACTGTGAGTGAGCTGGCTCATGGCGTCAAAAGGCCAAGCGACGTGGCCGGGGCTGTGACGATCTCCAAAATCGTTCGTTTCATGCCTCGCGTTTCGTAACGAGATATTCCCAAGACAGATGGACTGTATCATGTAGGCTCAGCTTAGTTTGTCATGGCTGGGGAAACTAGTTCAGTGGGGCGCGTTGATCATCTCTCGTCCACAGAAAAATCGGAGGGGCAGACTAGCAGCGCATGAGTCTAGAAACTTTTGGATATAATATGGATGTCGCTGATACGTGTAAGTCCACCATATGCATGCATGTAGGTATACTCGCCGGTGTAAGTGGCATCCATGTCTTCAAGTTTCAACGGCCGGTGGGCAAAACGACGCAACACCAAGGGGAAAGGGGGCACGGGGCAAGGCAACATGAACCTTGCAAACATGGAAGCCCGATCTTCATCGGCAGATGAGAAAAATTCGGGGTCTCAG
Source organism: Trichoderma atrobrunneum (assembly GCA_003439915.1). Taxonomy (NCBI): domain Eukaryota; kingdom Fungi; phylum Ascomycota; class Sordariomycetes; order Hypocreales; family Hypocreaceae; genus Trichoderma; species Trichoderma atrobrunneum. The sequence goes on from PNRQ01000062.1 coordinate 108,851, forward strand.
ACTCTAGGGTATCGACTATCGACCCTGCACAACAAGCCTGCCTATCAGGGTCTGGCGGAGGATCGTCGCTTGGTTGTTGCATCCAGTAGGAGAGCATCTGTAGCAGTACTAACAACTGAATGCTACCGTTACCAGGTTCTGGAGTCTGCTGTAAGGGTATCCCTTAACTGGGGTACGCAGTCCAAGTGACGTCGAAACGTCTACCCCAGGCTTTGGGTGGAGGATGCTTGTAGAGGTACTCGTACATTCTCCCGATCAGCTGTGCCTCGAGTTTTGTATAGCATGATGGGATGATGTGAAAAAGACCACTTCGTGGACATGCCAACGAGAAAAGACGCCATACGTGACATGAATCATTCGCCAACCGTTGTCGTAGGTGTGTCAAGCACGATACGGTACACTACACCTGTTTCTCGGCGTGGGCTGTTGGTTTACGTTTTCACTTCTCATAAACAATGGCAATCTATTGGTTGGGCGACAACACATCATGCGAGTACATCCCTGGCACAAGCAGAAGCGAACTACGAAGTGCTCCTTGCTTGGTACAGACAAGCACTAACACCCGTACTTGTAGCACGGCTAGATAGGTATCTGTACAGCAGAGCAGCCTCCAGATTGGAGAGTTGAGGAGTGATAGTGATGGAGAGAGCCTGATGCTTATCTGAGACAGGACAAAGCAGCCAAGAGGTGGCTTTGCATGGTGCCAGACATTGTACGCAGGGTGGCAAGCTGACGCCCTCTCCGGTGTCTCACAGAGGTCGAGACTTTCCGGCTAGGCGCCTGGATGGAGAGAGTCTTGTCCAGTCGTGATGCTCCGTACGAGTAAGTACGCGCATCAGCAGCTCCGAGCAGAGCAGAGCAGAGCAAAAGATATGTAGAGAGAGGAGAGAGATAGAGAGCAAGCACCCCAATTACATGGATGTAACGAGATGAAAACACAAAGAAAACACTGAGTATTGGTCGACTCCGTACAACAGACTTTGCTTGCGGGCTGAGCCTCGCCACGGCGCCAAAGCACCTTGTCGCGCACACTTTCTGGTGCGCACGTCGAGGCGGTGAGCGAGCGCGATCCAATCCAGCCGCAAATAGAAGAGCAAAGGTGGTGTGGCACGGACTGTCTCCGGCATGCCGTGCATCTCGGGGCGGAGAGATTCGAAGCGTGAATGGAGGGGCAAACTAAATCATGGTGAACCGCGATTGCTGGTGCACTTGCACTTGTATAGCCTCAACCTCAACTTGTCGACCATCTCGGTCCCGTCGAGTGGCTTTTCGGGCGGTGCCTCTTAGTCAGACGCTGGGTGTTGTGTCATGTCGAGATTCTACTCGTACTTGCGAGTATTAGAGGAGAGACGCGCTGATCACTGATACGGGCGTTCGGCTAAATGTGGACATGGCGTCGCCTTTGAGGTCCTTTGAAATCTCGGGCTCAAGCAAACGTCGGACTAGCGAGAAGGCGGCTGAAATTTCAGAGATGGTGCGCATTTTCGATAGTGGATGGATGGATGTCTTTGCAAATGCGATCAATACTTGTACACTACAAACAGTCTAGATTCGGTCGCCCGTGCTGTATACGAGTACATGTACATGCACCCTGATTTCCGGCAGCCCAGACGAAACGCAAGGGGGGAATTGCGTTGGATGCAACCGTCTCTTGTCGCTTCGTCTGAGACGAGACGGAGTCGGCCATTCTGTCTTTTATGATAAAAGCGCCAGCTTCTAACGAGATGGTTGGTCAAATCTCAGATTTGGCAGAGCCCTTTGCGCAGAGGCAATGTGGGGGTCGTGCTAATGCTAATGCCAATGCCAATGGTGGTGGGAGTGGGAGTGGGAGTGGCTTGTCCGGACGATGCGAGACAATCCTTGTCGTTCGGAGTGACATCCCTGTATCCCAATCAGAAGACGGCGGGCGGGGATTATGACATAGCCATTCGAGGGTTTGCGAGTTACTATTATCGTAAACATCGACATTCGTAGTAGATCGCTATGCAGAGTGGGAGAGAGACAGACAGAGAGAGAGGGAAATCGAGACTTGTGTCTGGCTCGTGATTCGTGATGCCATCGAGTAAATACTTTAGGTAGGTACAAAGTGAGTCGGCACATGCATGTGCACGCTAGATAGGCGAAAAGATGGTGCGCGCAAATGCGATACAACCCCCTTGGAAGCAACGCCAATGGCACGGGCTGACCAAAACACCATGGATATCGCGAGTCTCGTGGATAGATCATGTCTCGCCCGTCTCTCTTCTCTCGCTCTCTATTTTTCTCTTTTTATCGGGTTTGGCGCAGGGCCCGTGACGGGCATGTCATTCGGGAGAGCTTGTGGGGCCCGCGAAACGGACCAGCGCTAAGTTTAGCGACCAAAAAGCGGGCTTGCAATTTCCAGACCCGCCACACTTCATCTCAAAGAGGCGCGTCTTGCATGCGAGTGGGTGGGAAAAAGGGCCGCGAGGCTACAACTACGAACTAGCCTCACACTGGATTTGTTAATCCCAGCTCCCAGCGATCGGACTGCAAGTGTGTGATACATATCTGGGAGGCTACAGGGACGATTCTGGCAAAGGGAACAGCACCGACTCGACTCTGTTGTTTTTAGCTGGCAAGGTACGAGGCAGGAACACGCCCGGCCCGGCACGGGATATTTTTCGACTGGAGCTGCTTCTCCGGCAAGGTACCAGGCGCCGTGCCGGGTCTATGTACCGAGTACATCCACATACATATTCGAGTCTTGATACTGCCACCACTTCGTACGCAATATGGCGCAAAACCCCACTGTTGCGGGTGGGAGGCTCCAAGATCTTCATCAAGTATCCGATACCTTGGCCTCATGACTAGATGCTGTACTCTACTCTCCTCATACCGCAACTTTGGAGGATGCTGTATAGAATCATGGAATTCACCTGAGCAGCATCATACGTTGGAGTTGTTCCCCATCGCCAAGCAAGCACAATGACGTCTCTTCTTCCTTTGTTTCCTCATGGACCTTTCACGGGTAGCGGTTTATGCCGCAGGTGGATTCTGGGATCGGTCGCTGACTCCATTCGCTGTCTAAGCTCAGCAGTGTGGTTCGGGCCATAATTCGCTATAGCCTCTCATCAATCAGCTGAGAATAGAAGTCATGATGCCTCTTTTCCCGTCAGAAATAGATGATGTCAACCGGGCCATGCCGTCCACTGGTAACCAGAAGCTGTCATTCATGCGCCCATTTACTGCTTTGGCCATAGCCAACATCCCACAAGGCTAACGCGATGGCATGATGTTCCGAGATCCAGAGAATAAGCACGTACCTCGCCCTCGTACGAGTAGGCCGTTTGCGGAGTACCTCCAAGACATGATTGACATCAAGGTGGACAGCCCGGTGAACGGACTGGCGCGCGTCAACCGCTGCAACTGCTACCACAGCGGGAGAAACAGTCGATCTCATGCTAGTATAGCGCCTGGAACGAGTACACTAGGTATCTGTATCTGTACTGCTACCTGCTCTTGGAATTTTCAGATTCCGTTTGGACGGAGCTCTAAATTGTTTAGAATCATGCAAGCATGTGAACCCTGTCATCGGGGGTCACGCCATGACGGATGCTACCTAGTCCTCCGTACGGGGTACAGCATCACCGTGGGCTGGGCTCGAGCTGAGGTGTCGCCATGGTAACTTGGCATCAAAATCTCTTTCTGGCAGACAATGTTCACCAACCCAGGCACAAGGTTCCGCACATTGTGCGAGTTACAGTAGCGTAGCGTCCCTGGCTGCGGGCGAGGCGCACCCAAGAAAATCGATTCATGATACTGGCCTGACAGGGGATGGCCGATTGGAGCCCTTTCGGCGAGCGCATTCCGAGCAGTGCCAGTCGCATCTCGGATTGGTGGCTGCATCCAACTCCAGGCCATGCACGCGCTCCTCTCCTTTTGGCGCTCAGCTGCGAAATTACATGTGGTGTTGACCGGGCGGCCAGTCAACGGCGACGCTGTCTGAGACCAGCTGGGCAATGTCTCGCAGCCACCCAGTCCCATGACAGGACGGCACATGTATCTGGAACCTCGCCCAAGACACCCATCGGCGGCTGTGAGGTAGGGAGTGGCTCTCAGCGATCTCGAGCCTAAAATGGCCATGGAAGACGGCCGCCCAATCAGCACCGGCACTGGCTGGATCTTGGGATTGCTGGTGGTGCGTGAGAGAGAGCAAGGAGCAGCAAATATTAGGCTGGGACTGGGCTGGGCTGGGCTGGGCTTCGAATGAGACCTCCGCGGGCTGGGGGGTATGTAATGTTGCTTGTTGCTGTCAGCCGCAGACGGACGGGTCGTGTGCCTCTGTTTCTCGCCCTCAATTCTCTGCTCGGTCTGGACTGAGCTACTGCTATGATGTGATTCTACTGCACATTCACCTGGCAATTCATGAAAGTAGGTTAGAGAGGGAAAAAAAGAACAATCAAGCCGCCGGCCGCATAAACAAGACACAAGCGCATGACGATGGACAACCGGCGTCGCTTCTGTCGATTGGCGTGCGGACTTTGAAACGAGCCCATCACTTCGTCACTCCGCCGTGTTTTACGTAGCCAAACTCGTCATTTCACGGGTTGCGCCTTGCTGCTGCACTCCAAGGATCCATCCCTGCTCGCGCCAAAAAAGAAAAAAAAAAGAAACCCCCACATGATGGATGGACCCTCCTCCAAGTCAACATCACCAATCTGAGCAGTGATTGGACCCCCGAACCATGGAGTTCCTCTCTTGCGCGCTGCGTTGGCTGCATGCCGACTTGTTCTACATTCTACTGTACGTATGAGTACGGTAAGACTGGACGCTTTGCTTCTAAACTCCGTGTCTTGGAGTTCGTCGATAATGTCTCGAGCCGGACTCTTTTTTAGCTTATCGCTCACTCTCGCTATTTTTGCCCATTTTCCCCTCTCTTCTCTGTACTACTTACCTATCCTCCGGCTTCCACTTTTTTTTTTTTCCCTTCCTAGCGTGCAACTATCTCTCTTTATCAGGGTTGAGAGCAAAGAGCGACAGAGCCAAAACAGACTCTCTCCGCAGGACCCTGTCATTGGGCTCCATAGATTAGCGCCACAGCCGGGATAGTAGCGAGTACATACGAGCGCCAAAAGCTCCATAGCCCGGGCCATGGCTTGTCGACGAAAAGATAAGGGCATTTTATTTTCTCTTGGCTCTCTCGGAGGCGAAACGGCATGGACGACCATGAGCAGAAAATCGAGTTCAACGGCAGACAGATTCTCCCTTGACTCGACGCCGTTGCTGCGTTAGTGTTAGTGTGTATACTCGTGCAAGTAGCTGTACATGTAGTGTTTAGGGGCTCCAAGCAGGGAAAACGGCGATGGATTGGACGTGCTGCCGCAAACCACTCGCCGGCGCTGCGAGTGCTAGAGACGCCGCCACTGATTGGTTCTAGACTTGGAGTGCACGCACTCGCCTGTGAGCGCGGCAAGACTCGATCTTGTACCGGGTACTTGTGCTTTGACTGGCCCACCCCCCGGCCCAGCGAGATGACCTGTGACCCTCCCCAATCAGCAGGCATCAGAAGGGCCCTGTCGCCAGGCCCACCGCTGGCAGGCGCTTTGTTATTAGAGACCTCGATCCCAAGACCCCTCCATTCCTTGCCTCTGGACCCTTTCCCTCGTCTGCTCAACGCCGAACCTGCGCGACTACAGACGGGCTGCAAGGCTTTGCAAAGAGGCAAACGCTTCTCTGAGAAATCAGAAGCCTCGCCATCATCCAAAGCCTGGAGTATCTGCCGGCAGATTTCGGCTTTTACGACTTTCGTCCTTGTCCTTTGTTCCCTTCGTTGGCGGACTTGGTCGCCTGTCCTGTCCTGTTGGTCTTTTGTTTTATTTTATTTTTCTTCTTGTTTTTTATATATTCTTCTTCTTCTGCGATTGATGAGGTGAGTCACGGTGTGATGATTTGGTTTTTTGCTTCGTTGCTATCAGCTACCGACCGCTCTTCTGCTTGCTTGTTTTTGCTTTTGCCTTGCCTTGCCTTGCCTCGCTTTGCCTTGCCTGCCTTACTCTTTGACCATGTTTCGCTCGGCCTATTTGTCTGCCTGCTGCGGCGAACGAGAACAAGAACGAGATCGAGAAAGGGAACCGACAAAGAGAAAATAACCGTCGCGGCGATCCTCTCTCTCAGTCAACTCCCCAACCCAAACGCTGCCTCCTCTACTACTGCTACTACTACTACTACTATTGTCCAACCATCACCACCACCTGCCTCGTACAAACCCTCACATCTTTTGCCCTTCGCGTACGACTGCCCCCTTGGCACCTCTTGGCTGTCATCCTCCTGTGCTTCGTTGCAGCCAGTTAGCAGTAACCGTGGCGATACCACTTTGATATCCTGGTGTCTTCTTTCGGGTGCCTAGTCTCTCTCCTGTCCTCCGTGGCCGCCGGAAGCTTGGTGAGGCCTCTCTGCGTTCAAGGGCTTGGCCAAGGGAACGGGCAGCATGATAAGATGATCGCCTCATCAGCCAGCCTGCTTGATAGCCAATTGCCAGTTTGTCCATGTTTCTGTGAAAGGGTCCATCGTGGCATCCTTTCAGTCCCCCCCTCCCTCTTTGCAGTGCTACGTCCTAGATGTACGCACGAATTCTCCCCTTCTCCTCTTGAACCCTATTCTGCCGTTTCCCCCCTCATACTCGCATTGTACTCGCTGATGGCAACCTTATTCGCTTCTTTGTCGCTAACTAATCGATACAGAGTGTGGTGTAAAGTTGTTGCACCACAAGGGCATTAGGTTTTTCGAGTCGGACGTCGAAGATTCAGCAGAGTTGTATTCTTCCCACTCGACCGTTTACGACGCTCTTTCGCCGCTCCTTTCACTTCCACCGCCCCGAAATATATAATAGCGAAAACATCTTCTTTACCCCCAATGCCTATATGACCCTGAATACCACAGCTATGGATTCAGAAGACGGAAGCTTGTTTATCAAGGTAAATTCGCTGCTGCTGTGATTTACCTCTGCTGCCCCGAGATCGGCGTGCTAACTTCCAACAGCAACTTGCTGCCTTTGTGCGTAGCAACGAAAAGGCTCTCGCCAACGCCTTGCAGCTTCAGCGCCGCGATGTGCGTCACCGAGCCACACAGAGCACGAGCTCTGCCACGATCCCGCAGACTCCGACGTTTCCTGAGCGTCCCTCAACCGCAATCTCCAGCACCAGCGCCTTTGCCAACGCTCTGTCTCTGGGGCCGCTCAACTTTTCCTCTCACGGCGTAAAGTCTGCGAAGCTCGCCCTCACTCCCCACCACCTGTTCTATCTCCTCTCTCGCTTCGAAGAATTGGGTATCAATGTGGGGCCCATGAAGGTTCGCTTGGAGGATCTCCACGACAGCTCATCGTCTGCAAACTACGTGTCATTTCTGAGCAACACCCAGCGGTCTAGAAGCCATAGCTCAGATGTCGGCTCCATCCACTCCGTCTCCAGCATCCGGAGCGTCATGTCTGGCATGTCTGCCTTGTGGGCCAGCTTCGGCATCGGTGCCAGCATATCTGCTGCCCGGACGGAGCGTCAAAAGGCCGCGCTGGAGGCGGACATGAAGTACTTGTATTCCGCCTTCACCAAGATCCCCTGTCTTCGCTTAGCCCCTGATTGGCGAGCTCGGCTCATCAAGGGCTACGAAGAGTTTCCCTTTGACTCTGCGGTCCCCCTCTACGTCTTCAAGAATGTCCAGGCCCTGGAAGTGAGCAACATTGACTTTCGTCAATTCTTTGGCTGGGATCGTATGGCCGACCAGCTCCGCTCGCTTACGCTCAAGCATGCCGGCATCGAAGATCCCGCCGATATCTTGATCGATATTGTCCTGGATGATATGGACAAGAGGCGCCGCAGAACGTCAAAGTCACAGCACTCACCATCAATACCTTGGAGCGGGAGCCATAGCCCCCGCAAGAGCCCAACCATGTCGGGTCGCGAGTTTCCCCGATCGGTTTCGATTCCTGGCTCCCCCGATCCACGGTCCTCTCTAGGTGAACTCCGTGTCGGCTCGATGGCTCCCAGCGAGGCTGCCGTCGAGGACGGTAACACGTCCGATGGCTCGGCCCGCACCCTGCGAAGACAATCTACGGATGACCTATCGCGTTCTCTAAACAAGGACTCTCGGCCGAGGAGCAATTCCCCATCACGCCCATCAAGCTCTCGTAATCACACCCATATCCGATCTCAACAGAGAATGCGGCGTTCCGGATCTGGGAGTTCCAACTCTAGCCTATCCGACTCTTGGTACCATCACCACTCTAGAGGCAGTTCTGCCAACCTCTTGGGAAACACAGTCTTACCTTCGTCCAAGTGGCGCTTCCTGAGGCATCTCAGTCTGGCAGATAACCCCATGACGTCGATTCCAGCATCAAGCCTGGCTCCTCTCTCCAACACCCTCTTCTCTCTCGATTTGTCATCCAACCTCTTCAGCCAAATCCCGGACAGCCTGTCCACCCTCACCGCTCTCCGCGCCCTGAACCTGTCTCATTGCATGATTGACTCTCTGCACTCCCTGACCCGAAACCCCCTCCCAGCCATTACTGCTCTCAATCTGCGAGCCAATAGACTGCAATCTCTTGCCGGAATCGAGAAGCTGTATCCCTTGGAAAGGCTGGACCTTAGAGACAACCGCCTTACAGACCCCAAGGAACTTGCACGCTTGACTGGAATTCCGGAGATTCGTGAAATCTGGGTCGAGGGCAACCCCTTTGCCCGCACTCACAAGGATTACCGTGTGGTCATTTTTAACCTGTTTCGCATGACGCCGGGATATACCGAGGACATCGTTATCGATGGCTCAGGCCCCAGCTCCTCTGAAAAGCGTATCCTGGTTGACCGAGTCCCGATTCCCGAGTCTGTCCCAGTGGTGAAGCCGATCGTGACCGAGATGCGAGGCGTCGATGTAAGCAAGCCCACCGTCGTCTATAGTGCTGTCAAGGAGTCTGCCGTCCTGCGCAAGGAGAGGCCAGTGCCAAAGGCCGTCGCCAGCGAAATCAACACGACTTCAACGAGGCGCCGCAGAAACACCAAACGACGCATCGTCGATCTTTCGACTAGTGACAAAAACCCAATGCCCTCGCCGGTTGATGTGCATAGCCCAAAATACCCGATCAATTCCCCAATTGTTGCCGGTTCAGTGGATGGGAGCTATAAAATCTCTCACGTATCTAAAACTCAACCGTCGACTCCCCTCTCATATCCAAAGGCCCACGAGTTTGGCAGCGGAGCCTTTTCTTTCGAGAACGCACATGCCAACGGTCCCGCCCATGCCGACCACATTTTTAGCACGAGCGATATCCAGCAGCAAGACTGGGACGCCAGCGGCGAGCTCTATCGTCGGAAAATAGAGGCCCTGCGTGACAAGGTCGGCGAGGGCTATCTGAGCGTGCTGAGCGAGGAGAGCTGGGATGCCAACAACGTTTTTGGCTCATCCAATATCCCCACCACCACCGCTGCGCTGTTGGCGGCCCATCCCGCCCATCACGCTCCTCCCATGCAAGCCATCCATGGAGGCCACTCATAAATGCCCGGCTGCGTGTTCCGAGTTCAAGCCTAGCGCCCTTGACTATATACCCATTTCACTCAATGATACCCCCCTCGATTCGATACCCTTTCTACGTCTTTACAAATTTGCCTACTCATCCCACTGGCACACTCCTACGTCCTTTGCTTCTCCTACAGCTAGTTTGAAAGAGCTAAGCTACCCTTTCTGCTTCATCTTGTCTATTTATCCATCTTATTTCACCCTGTCCCTTCCCACACGACAGGGCTTGATTGGTACCGCGGTTTGTCTTTTCTATTACGGAGCATAGCGGATGCGGCGTCACGGCTAGGAATTGCTGTCATTGCCAGGGTTTTATTGTAAACCCTTTTCTTTTGAATTCTCGTCTTGTCTGTCTGGTTTTTCCACGGATTGGTTCTGTTACATGATGTTCAGAGGCTGGGAGGGGTTAAAAAAGTGGCTTAACACGTTACGAACGCTGCATGAAAATTCCTGTTTTTGGCATGACTTTTTTCCTTTATTTTCTTGACTTTGCTGAGAGCAACCAGTGGCATAAGCTGGGTCTACGACCTCTTTTTTCTGTTTGGCTTGGAAACGGCGTTATGATAGGGGGAGCCGGCACTTGTGTCGTGTGTTCCCCCAAGTAGCTTCGGGTCGGCACTCCATTGCTTTGAAAGACATGCTCGAGTTTGAGCGTCGCAAGCGTCGAGATGGTTTTGTGACAAACCGGGAATATGAGTAGTAACACTGATGAGCTGTTGACGGAAGAATGATAGAGCATGCGAGTTTCACGTTGCACCCTTAGAGTTCCTCCTATTACCTGTTTGTGACGATGCTTGTTCCCATTTCACATGTGAATGTCCATGTCAGCCTACATGTACGGCTTGTGCCTTGGCTACTACCTTATACATGGTGTACTAAGGTAAGGTAAAGTGATGTATGCGTACTTAGTCTCTACATGTAGGCAGTATGATGCAATCCATGTACGTAAGCCCGCACTAGACGCTGCAGATACGCATCCATGATGTGATATACGGTCTACCTTTAAGAGGTCGAGTCCCAAGCTTGACCTACCAAATCTGCAATGGACAATTGGCCCCTGGTTAGGTACACGTACGCAATGATTTTTTCGAAGCGGCCCGCCCGACCAACAGGTGGCTTGCATGTAATGTGTAATTGACACGTTGTTATAAGACTTGGCGGAGGCTTGAAGCATCCAGCACCCGCGCTCGGATTTACCATGTGATGGGTGTCATCATTGTGCTCTTGGCAATCAGGGGTCTTTGATTGAATCTCGGCGAGTTTTCGTAATGAATTGCCCGTGGCGCCACCTACTTGGGGGGCGGATGGATGGATTGCTGGCCCTTTACGGAGTCCGCCGCCCAGATGATACCCAGGACACCTTTAACAATGAAGGTCGATCTAGCCCAGAACCATCCGCGGCAGGCTCATTTTACTCAAGAGCCCCTCAGCAACTCGTGAGAAGCGCAACAAGCCAAGTACCCCTGCGTGGGATGCGGTTCACTCCTCAGAGTAGCTACAAACAATATGTTTCGCGTCAATTGTATTTTTCTCTCACTCTCTCGCTATATGCTCTTTTCTTGATCTTTTTGCGGTCTTGGTTATCTTGTGCTTGCACGCTGATTCATATGTCAATATTTGTATTCTCCTTGTGTGGCAGCATTGCTGAACTGCGTAGATACCGCGAGAGAATATACTCGATGGACGATCAAATGCTTTGATCATGTCGCATCCAGATTCATCTGTAAACACCTTTCTGCAAATGGCAGCCCTGTCCCAAAAGTAGATTCGATAGCCTGCTTTCAGGCGATAGCCACGCCACGATCTCCAACAATGCGGCAAAGAGGAGAGAGGAGAGAGACCAGGTTTGGGGGTGGCCGCCCGGCATTTTCCCTTCTGTCAAATCTCAATCGGAAGTGCCTGGATCGATGGGCGGCCACGCATCAGTAACTCCCGATCTGTGTGTGAATGAACTAGCAGCGCTTTTCTGACGGGGCGAGGTGTGATTGGCGAGTCGGGAATCCGCCCCGGGCGTCTGGGACAAAGGCCGATTGCCGCCCGGGTTTCTTCAAGGTTATTTTTAGAGTGTTTGCGGGAGGTACATATGTAGATTGAAAATGTGGGGGAACTGGTGGGATAGATACGAGAATGTACTCATAATAAGAGAATGGGAAAATCTATTGGAAACGAAGGGGTGGGAGTAAATTGTGTAGGCGTGATGGATCGGGGCTTATGGCGCATTGCATGAATATTTTGTCGTCAATGATCCACACGAGCTATGGTACATGATCTTGAGATGATCTTCGACCCATATTGGAGCATGAGGCGCATTTTCTCTTAGAAGCCGTCTAGTTTGGTGGTATGAGTCGCGGTTTATACTGCAAGTCGTGGACACTCTTGATAGTCCTATGCGACATGAGGAAAGGACATGTCCAAATTGGACTACTTCTTATCGTCGCATTTCATTTATTCTTTTGTCAAAACTATGGATAAAGAAATAAAAGAAGGAGAAGTACCTTAATGCTCACCCTTTTTAATCATCTGTCGTCCCATCTTCCTTCTTTTCCTCCTCCATTTCCATGTTCCAGCTGTTTTTTACAGTTCAGGTAGTGCATAGGATCTCAGCCAGTTTAGCGCATGGCTTTCCCCAGGCACGCCGCTAGCCCGAAACGCACAAGTGGCCTCTAATCTGACTAACGCAGCCAAATGAAAATGAAGCCGCTGGTTCGAGATTCCGCAGGTGGTCCGTGCGCACGCCTTCACGCGTTGTCTGTTTTTCGCTCGCCCCCGAATCGAGAGCCGCCAGCCGACGTCACGTCGTCCCCTGATGCTGCCTTCGTCCATCGACTGCTCGCCAACGAGGGCCTGTTTTGCCTTGCCTATGAACCCTGGCGCTTCAGCTGCTGCTTCGGGGCCTTCAGAAGCCCCTCGATCCCCTCCAGCCGCTGCCAAGCCTCTTGCGCGCGCCGTCCGCCTCGAGCGACAGCCTCGCCTTGACTCGCCTCCCATCACTCTCACCACCGTCGCCTTGCGCCCTGCTCTCAGTTACTGAGCATAGCTGCCGTGAAATCGCTGCCCTGTAGTGGGCACAATGGCTCCGGCCTCTCCAACTCCCCGTCGAACACCCACGGGACGCCGCAGAGGGCGTCCGCCCGGCACCACCAACGCTGCGCGTGCCCTCAGACAGGCTTCACTTGCCGCCGCTGCTGTCTCCGAACCACCCCCCAAGAAGCGACGTCGCTACGTTCCCGGAGGCCCTGGAGGCGGTGGACGATATCTCGACGCCGACGCCATCGACACCCCCGATACAACCCGCACCATGACAGCCTCGCGATCCAGAACCTCGGCCTCCCGGATGGCCCTCAACGGCGCCTCTCCGTCTCTGCCCCCGCGGCGGGAGCGGAGCACACGAGCCAGAACTGCTGCCAACGAAGACAGCGACGAGATGCGATGGGGATCTGCCGCCGCCATGGCTGCGTCCGTGAAGCAGGCCGAAGACTACAAGCCTCGAGAGGAGCGCAGCTGGGAAGAGTTCCATCCAAACCTTGATATCGATCTCCCGTTTGTCATCTTTCCTGCCGACGATGTCGACGGAGTCGTCCTGCAAGAAGCGCCGAATACTCCCGCCATAGATGCGCCACCACCTACCACACCACACCTAGAGTCCATGACACCGTCCAAATCCGTCAACCCCGCCTCGACAGGAAATACACCAAATCCCCAGGCAGCGCGCGGCCCTGAAGTCGACGCCGACGATTCAGCTGCTGGCACCCCATCAAGACGCCCTCGCCGGTCCACTCGTGAAGTCGTCAGCTTTTATAACGTTCGACCCCTTGACTTTGCTCCTACTCCCAGAACCCCCAAGATCCTACCCATATCGAACCAGACGCCAAAGGAGCGGCTCGACCTAAAACAACCCCAATATAGAAAGACCAACCGCATCGAACTGTTCGAAAGCAAGACTTTTGGTCAGGCACGCTATGTTGACAAGGCCATGAGTAATGTTGGCTATCAAGAGAGCGACAACTTTATCCGATCCGAGCGTACACTGATCAAGGCCATCGATGGCAATGCCGATGATGAGTTTGAGCAGTTTTCAGTGGCTGCGAGTGATGACCATGTGCACCAGTCTAGACTTGGCCGTGTTGAGTACGACATGGACGAGCAAGACGATATGTGGCTTGAGCAATACAACGCACAGCGCAAGCAGAACGAGCTGGAAGCCATCACGCGCGAGGTCTTTGAAATCACCATGACCAAGATCGAAAAAGAGTGGCATGCTTTGGAGCGAAGAATACCAAAACCAAACCCCAAACCGCCACAGACGCACAGGCCGCGGTCCAGCTCGGCTGTGGCCGTTAATGGCGAGACTCACAGCGGCGAGGAACCCGACAGTAAATGCGCCATATGCGATGATGGAGATTGCGAAAATACCAACGCAATTGTTTTCTGCGATGGTTGTAACCTCGCGGTTCACCAAGAATGCTACGGTGTGCCTTTTATTCCGGAGGGCCAGTGGCTTTGCAGGAAATGCCAGCTATGTGGTCGCGGTATACCAGTAAGACCCTCTTTTTCTCTCTCTCCCTTACATTTGTTGGTGCTTTCAACCGCTGACTCTTTTCCTTTCCTAGACATGCATATTCTGCCCCAATACAGACGGCGCATTCAAGCAAACCAACTCGTCAAAATGGGCCCATCTACTCTGTGCCATGTGGATTCCTGAAGTCTCCTTAGGAAACCATACGTTCATGGAGCCCGTCATGGACGTAGAAAAGGTCCCCAAAACTAGGTGGAAGTTGACTTGTTATATCTGCCGTCAGAGAATGGGCGCCTGCATTCAGTGTGGCAACAAAAATTGTTACCAGGCCTTCCATGTCACATGTGCCAGGAGAGCACGACTATTCCTCAAGATGAAAACCGTCCAGGGCACACTTGCTGTGTTAGACGGCAGCATGGTGCTCAAGGCATTTTGCGATAAGCATTGTCCGCCGGATCATGCTCAAGAAAACCAGGTCCATCAGGCCACGCGAGCTGCCAAAAAGTTCTATAAGAGGAACATGCGTGGGCGTATCTGGGCAGACAATCAAGCCATGGCGAATGTCATTGCAGCACAACACCGCACTGCCATTACAGATCATCCGCCGGATGAGAGCCAGATGACGGGCGCGAAGAACCTAGCCATTCTCGGTGACAAGAAGAAAGGACAGCCTCCTAAAAACCTCTGGAAGCTGCCATCTGGAGCACCCATTATCCCTCAGGTTGTTTTTGACATCGTCGAGGCATCTATTCAGCGGTTCACTTTTAGGAAGCGCAAGGACTTCCTCAGCGAAGCTTGCCGCTATTGGACCCTGAAGAGAGAGGCACGTAGGGGTGCCGCGCTCCTCAAGCGCTTGCAGCTGCAGATGGAGTCGTTTTCTTCCATGGAGCTGACAAGGCGCAACTTTGCCGCCATGGGTCCCAGCGGCAAGGCGAGACTGGCTCGCCGCATCGAGTTTGCCCAGGGCATCATTCACGAGCTCGAGCAGCTCAAGGTTCTCGCCGACGACATCGTGCAGCGTGAAAAGCTCAAGTTGGATGCTGCCGAGCTCGAGCAGGACTTTGTAGACGAGTGCTACTTTCCTACTGCCAAGTTACTAGTTCCTGCTGTAGAGAAGGCTATTTCGTAAGTTTTTCTTCTTTCCTTTCTTTATTTTGATATACAGGCGTTGTGTGGGCTTTACTAACTGGCTGTTGATAGGCTGGATAAGGGTCTCTTTACGGATGGCTTGGCCGATTTACAGGCAAGCATTGAGAAGCGGGTGTATGTCAACACCTTGAGCTTTGCACAAGACCTTGGTGATATCATTAGCAAGGGAATCTTGACTCCTCCCGAGCTCTCGGAATCTATCAATCGTGAAATGGAGGAGGATGAAGCAGATAACAACAGCACCAATAACTCTATTGTGACATCAACGTTTTCGGACATACGAGAGCGGCGGAAACTCGGAAAACGAATTCTCAAGGCTGTGCAGCCGCTGCTTGAAATGTCGCTGCAGGTTGAAGCCGAAATATCCACGAAGCCGTCTGAAGCGCTGCAGAGAGAGTTGGAGGCCCTTATTGATGCCAGCATCGAAGTAGGGCGGCAGCCCAACGCAGCGGCACATAACGAGGCAGATGCGGCAGCTGAAGACACCATTATGCTCGACGCTCCTGAGCCGTCGTCTGAAGTCCTTCCTACCATTAAGAGTGAGCCTCTAGCAGGCGGGAGTGGCATTGTCTCCGACGGCGGTGACGTAATGGACACTGCTGAGAATGAAGAAGAAGATGATGATGAAGAAGACGATGAGGATGATAACGATCGCCATGAGGAGGAGGAAGGTGACAGCATCGAAGTTAATACCATCGGGCTGGGCATCATGACCAGCCGCACCTCAGGGGGCCTTGGTATAACGACAGAGATGAACATTAAATCGGCGAGAGTCAACGCTGCTATCGCGTCTGAAACCCCTCCCAACAGCACGAGCAGCTACGTCGTCATAACTCGTCCATCACAAGATGGGCCACCAACCCCACCGCAGAGTAATGGAAGCCTGGGTAATGAACCAGCCGATCCTCTCTCGGAAGGGGGCATCCTTTGGTACCTCAGGGCGCTTGAGCCATACGGAACATCCATCCTGGAGGAGCACTGGGCAGCTGGCCGAGATGCAGTGCGGACGCTCAGCGAAGAGCTGACGGATTTCGATGATGAGGACTTTAAGGACCTTGACGATGCCGTGACAGCCGCGGCGATGGATACGGAAGAGCCGAGGGATGCGTCGAGCGCCGGCAGCACCAAGAACAAGACGGCGAGTAGACTACCAAAGAAACGAAGACCGACTAGACGGCGGTAGGGCTAGAGATATGGGAGTGATTTAAGCCAAGAGGTAAATTGGGATGGGAAAGATGTGCTTTCTATGCGAAATTGCTACGGGATTGTTTTTTACGTCCTGGATTTTTTGTTTTGCAGCTGAGCGCTTTTACGGCGAAAGCATCGGTATATAAGGCTCTGGCGTTGGGAGGACAGCAGCATTGCTTTTTTTTTTGTTTCTTTACTTTCCTATTGATACACCCAGTAATCCGGCCTCTTTTGTTTGACCGTCTCTTTTTCTTCTCTTCTCCTCCTTTTTTAACCCTCTTCTTTTCTTCTTCTCATCCTGTCCTTTTATCCACGTCTTTTTTTTCTGTTTTTTAATTTCCTTGGGGGGAAACGAAAGGGCGACTTGACTTGCCATGCCCCGGGCAAGGGGGGAGGGCGTTGTTTTTTGTGAGCTAGGAACGGGTAACGAATTGCCCTGGATCAATGATAATCGGGCGGACAATGGTGCAACTTTTATGTGTAGGATTAACGTATTCAATGGATCTGATACAAATGTGTATACTCTGGCATCCTCAATGAGACGATTGTTTGTTTGACTTATTGCGGAGCAGTCTACAACATATTAAACAGAATCACGCTCTTCGACACGGTATGCATCATAATATAACATTTTGTGTTAATTCACCTTGAAAGCACCTAATGGTTGTATTTGTCTTGTCATGCGTTGTCGTGGTGATGGCGACGTGTGATTCTCTTAGGAGCGGTCATTTTCTCTCTTTGAAGCTTTAACATGAGGCGAGGCTGCGCAAGGCGCTGATAGGACGGCAAAGTGCCAACACAGGATTTTGATGGAGTTTCATCCGTCTGTAGGTAGCCAAGCTAAAGGCGCTGCGGGGTGGCGGGGTTGACAGCAGCGTGTACCTCGTACTCTCGCGTTACTGTAGAATCTCCATGGATGGCAAAGGTTAAATGTACTCGTACTTTGCGATTGTAGGAAATTTTAACGTTTTTAGGCTGGGGTTCTATTTTTGCGGCTGACTGTCACTTTCCACAAGGGCTTTTATGGTTTAGGCATGGGCTGATGGGAAAGAAGAAAAACAAAGCAAGCTCGCAGCCGTGTCTACTTAGTAGGCAAATACAGTGAGAACTTAGTACTACTAGCTACATAGACTTGCCGTCTCCGTGCGCTGCAGACGGGCCAAGACGGGGGGGAACTCCAGATGGGAAGAAGATGAAATAGGAACGAGGCGGAATAGCGGGACACCGAACAACGATTCTATTGGTCGATGGAGGGAGAATCCCAAGTTTCGAGTGTGCTCCAGTGACTTTTTCAGATGGGGGGAAACGCCGAGGGAGGGGAGGGGAGAGAGAGCGAGGAGAAAAAGGCGATGGCGGAGACCCGGTCCCCCGGTGCCGGACTCGTCAGCAGTGTGATGAGGCGAGAAGCTAGAAAAGGAAAAGCAGGAGGAGCCCGTTTGCGCGAGCATCTGATTTGAGGCGACTTGGTTTCGAAAATGAGAGGCAGCAGGGGGTGAGGAATCGACGCATCATAAAATATGGACGTGTGTGTGTTGTTTTTGAGTAGCCCCCTCTTGTGTGTGGTATCTGGATTGAGTATCGGATGATGATGTTGTTTTGATGTCTTTTTTCTCCTGTTCCGATTCTTTTCTCTGCCCCTGTTTTTTTCCTCAAAGCGAGACGCC
Source organism: Trichoderma atrobrunneum (assembly GCA_003439915.1). Classification (NCBI taxonomy): domain Eukaryota; kingdom Fungi; phylum Ascomycota; class Sordariomycetes; order Hypocreales; family Hypocreaceae; genus Trichoderma; species Trichoderma atrobrunneum. The sequence goes on from PNRQ01000062.1 coordinate 126,890, forward strand.
TTCGATGCGATACGAACAAAGAGGTGCGTTTAGGTTGGTACATACCTAGAAAGAGGCGGCGGGTTCCGGGCCAGGCTCTAGACTGTCCAATGGCCGAGCAGGAGAAAGGGCGCGGAGCTAGTTGAAGACGACGACGCTGCAGAACCAATAAATAAATAGAACAGATAAATCGGCAAAAAAGGGGTGAATGCTGGGTGGGTTGTAGAAGGCGAAAAAAGAGAAGATCCAGATATTCTTGGTTTTGGCTGTGATTCGTGTGTTGTGAGCCGCGCTGTTGAATAACCGGTTTGGAGGAGAGAGGGGTGGACAGGAACCAAGGCAAGCTGGGACAAAAAAAAAAGGGCCAATTCGCCCCGTTAGCCTCGATTTGGACATATCTGGATGCCCACCAGCTTTTCAGGTGTCTGCAGAGGGGCAGTGCCGAATCCGGGCTGGGTTTTTGACGGGCGCCGCGTTTTCTCGTGTGTTCAATGCGGATATCGTCCGGTTGAGACAGGACGAGTAGGTGTACACGTAGGACTCGACTCGGGCAGGCAGAGAGCAGAGAAGGTAGCGGACATGTATCGTTCGAAGCTGGTTGCTACCTGTAGGTACCTGCTAAGCACCGGGTGCTTGCTTGTACGAGTCATCGTGACAGGGCAGCTATCATAGAAGTCAAAGCGTCCGTCTATCCGCAAGTTCCAGCTTCCGAGTTTAGCCTTTCAATTTTATTTCTTATTTCTTTTTTTTTTTCTCACGACAGCTTACCTGACCTGGCTGGACCTGGATGGAACCTGGCCCGGCCCTGGAGGGAAAACTAAGTTCGGCGAGGAGGGGGCCGCTAGCAGGCCGCTTCAGAGCCTGGACACGGGCGTTTTCTTGGGGGGGTCCCTGGCGGGTGCATTCCATTCATCTCCTGAGTGAAGATTGCACGGATGGGATTTGATTCGGGTATGTTGGGTTTTTGTCTGGGGATTGACGTGCGGTACTCGTGCTTGTACATACATAACTTGTGGCACGTGGGATTGCGTTTGGGATTGATATTTCGCGTGCATCAGTGTCGTGCAAAGATGGACAGATAGCAGATACTAGGCAGTGATTGATGGGCAGGTCGTACAGAAACTCTCCAAGGTTGACGGAATCATTGATGCTGGGCCTTATCAATTGACGCCCACTGCCAGCTGTAGCTTGTTCGATGGAGGCGATGGATGCGCTGTATTACAGTGGAGGCCACCCTGCCTGCACTGCTGCGTCCAGTCAATCAGTCCAGCGAAGGCCAAGCGCCGCCCCAGGCCAGCACCAACACAAAACCTGAACCCACTCTTCCCTTCTTTTCGCCTGGCCAGGGAAAAAAAGCTTGCCTCTTCTCTTTCTCTCTCCCACCACACAAAAGCGAACCCCGTCAAAGCCTCTCTTTTGACGATCCTCCGCAAGAAGACGACCTCTTTTTGCCCAACGACGACCGACGATAGCCATCATCGTCCATCGATCCAGCATCGATCCCACGGCAACGCAACGGCTGCCCGTTTGACGGGACTTTCCAGACGCGACGACTTCGGGCTGATTGTTTGGCTGCGCCCACAGCAACAAAGCACGCTGAGAGCAGACGAAGGCACACGAACTGCCCCCCCGCGAGGCCATCCCCATAACTAGAACTTTTCCCCCCAAGCGACGAGCCCTTTTCGAGGCCACCCTAAACGGCGACGAACAGCTGCATCAACCCTTCAGCGGCTTTATTTCATTTCGTTTATTTTACGCCCATCCAGAGAGCACAAGCCCATCGCGCGTTTAGAACCCTGTTTCTCATCCGCTGCGCCCTCTCTTAGTCTTCTTTTTTCCCTCTCGCGTTGGTCTCTAAAGCCATTTGCCGCATAGCTGTGAGTTTTTTCGCCCTTTTTCCCCCCACCTGGCGATGGCGCGCTCTCGTTCTACTCTTCGGCACCGAAAAGCAACCATCCTGCCGGCGATTGTCTGCTCCCCCTCATTTTTTGGCGAGAGAAGGAGAGACGGAGAGGGAAAGGGGCGGCGTGATGGAATCACCACAACGGCAATCGTCTTTGGATGGGCCAGATTGGGATCGCTCCTGTCATCGGGATGTTGGTCTGACTCTCATCACGCCCTTTTTTCTCCCCCTCTTACTCCTCGTTGCTCGAGTTGGGAGGCAACAAATTCCCCTCGATGACTAAACCCAAGCCATTGATGGTTCTCGTCTATTCTTCTTCTAACGCTCGATGGCAGGATTATCTCTCAATTATCAAAGTGCATATTGTCTAGTGTATCATCATCTGTGTACTGCTCTTTTTTTTTCCTTCTCGAGGGGCCTGCTTCTAGCACGCCCTCCCTTCTCTTCTCCCGCGATTTCTTTAACGCGCAGCCTCTCTCGGCTTATTAATTCGATATACACGATCCGTCTCTCCCACGGGGAGCATCTATAAGATGGCTGACCAACACGAGGTCGATCTCGATTCTATAATTGACCGGCTGCTCGAGGTCCGAGGTAGCCGGCCTGGAAAGCAGGTCCAGCTTCTCGAGACTGAGATTCGCTTCCTCTGCACTAAGGCTCGCGAGATTTTCATTTCTCAGCCCATCCTCCTCGAGCTGGAGGCTCCCATCAAGGTAGGATAGAGTTGCTGTCACACCCACCCCCTTTGACAGGGAGGAATGCCGGTGCAGTTGTGGTGCTGACTCGATGCTTGGCAGATTTGCGGTGATATTCACGGCCAATACTATGATCTTCTGCGTCTGTTTGAGTATGGCGGCTTCCCCCCTGAAGCCAACTACCTCTTCCTAGGTGACTACGTCGACCGTGGCAAGCAGTCTCTCGAGACCATCTGCCTTCTCCTCGCCTACAAGATCAAGTATCCCGAGAACTTCTTCATTCTCCGTGGCAACCACGAGTGCGCCTCCATCAACCGTATCTACGGCTTCTACGATGAGTGCAAGCGACGCTACAACATTAAGCTTTGGAAGACATTTACCGATTGCTTCAACTGCTTACCCATTGCCGCCATCATTGACGAGAAGATCTTCACCATGCACGGAGGTCTCAGCCCCGATCTGAACTCGATGGAGCAGATTCGTCGCGTCATGCGCCCCACTGATGTATGTGCCTCCTCTCCCTTGGTAGCCTTTTACCCACAGAAGAATCCGGCTTCGCTCTTCTGTTGTCTTTCAAATCTGCTCCATCCGCTCCAACCGAGGGCAGCTCGTGCTCTAACTTGCTGGGACCGTCCGCTAACCTGGCCATGCCCTTAGATCCCCGATTGTGGACTGTTGTGTGATCTTTTGTGGTCCGATCCCGACAAGGACATTACCGGCTGGAGCGAAAACGACCGTGGTGTGTCCTTCACCTTTGGTCCGGACGTGGTGTCTCGTTTCCTACAGAAGCACGACATGGACCTCATCTGCCGTGCTCACCAGGTCGTGGAAGATGGCTACGAATTCTTCTCCAAGCGTCAACTCGTCACGCTGTTTAGTGCACCCAACTACTGTGGCGAGTTCGACAATGCAGGTGCCATGATGAGCGTGGACGAGAGCTTGCTCTGCTCATTCCAGGTTTGTGCAATCCCACCCAAAGGCCTTTCAAACAACTCTACCAGCTGGAAGAACCTTTTTTTTTTTTTTTTTCTTCAGACCTCGGCTAACCTTTGGTTTTTTCCCCTGATTAGATTCTCAAGCCTGCTGAGAAGAAACAAAAGTTCGGACGGCGTTAAACCATCGGGATGACCACACTCGGTCTCTCTCGACTGAGCACGATCCATCTCGACGACTTGACACCGCCGACTTTTCTTTTTGACTCTCCGACTCTCTTCATACTCTGCAACCTCTTACGTCGCACCGTCGATGGGCCCTGGTGGCGAGAACGGGTTGCCTGGAGAACTACACGCCGAGCCCTTCCTGCATTAATGTACCGACTCGGCGGTTAGCTCGCATCGCCTCTAATGTCCCAACATGCAAACTTCGTCACGACAAATGGCTGTTTCTTAGCTTCACAGATCAAATCATTCACAGAAAAAAATACATCATGATGTCACTTTCAACTTTTTGCTGTCCCAACACGTTTGGTCAGAGCTTTTCTTGATGTGCTGTGTGAATGACATGACGTAGTCGTACTCTAGACCGTAGACCGATGGTGATGCCTGCTGTGTAACCTGGGCTCTGATCCATGTGGCTTGGAAGGAATGGGGTGAGTTCGTATTCATGCTTCTTGTATCCTCTGCCACGAGAGTGGCTTAACGCACGGGTCCTTGGCGGAGCTCGAACTGACAAGGCAGTGGATAAAGTGTATCTGTCATGTTTCATAGTACGAGGGCTTCCAGAAGAATATTAGAAGGTGACAATGCTACGTCAGTCCTTGACTGTGGTGTTACTTGTTACTTTGGTATCTTGCTCGTCAGATTTGTCTTTCCACACAACTTATATCATACATGAGGTTTTTTCCATGCCTCCTGCTCAGTCCGTCCTTGGGCTTTCCCCCGGTTTAGTTGCAGTCTTGGCATACAATGTTTGACGAGGTTTGGTTCTGGGCCTGCTCTTGTTTCGCTGGCTCTTGCGCAGCAGGGGCAGACTCTTTCACTGGAGCAGCCTCAGCAGCCGGAGCAGCAGCCGGAGCAGCAGCGCGATGATTCCGGTCGACGTGGCCTAGGTCCCGGGACGGATCGATGACGTCCCTGACGCGGCGCTTGAGTTCCTTTGTTTCGGGGAAGCCGCCGTCTGTTTTGCGGTCCCAGAGGGTTGTGGACTGGACGGAAGCTGGAGTGGTTGATGATGAGGATGCTGGGGAGAGGTGGTGGATGGTGACGATGAAAGTTCCGCCGGTGGAGGGCTGGAGGGCGACTTCGCCTAGGGAGAGGGAGAATGTGGAGAGGAGCTCTTGGGCGAACTGTGATGGGAGTTTTGAGTTAGCTGGTGATGGGGGCTCTTCTTTGAGAGTGGAGTGAGGGGATGGTTTGAGAGTGGTGAACCAGTGAGTGAGTGAGTGGTTGGGGACAGGAAGTGAAGGAAAGAGTGATTTTGAGATGAGAGAAATAAGGTGAGAAAGGGATTGGGTCGGGACGTACATAGGCAGCTCGCAGCATCCATTTACACTGAGTGCAGAACTGGATGGTTATGCGTGGCAGGGGAGCCGTGACGGCGGCATGTTGCAGCGGCTGAGATGATGTGGATGTGGATGTTGATGTAGCCATGACTGCTATTGCTGTTTTTTATTCTTCTCTTCAACAACAGAGCAGATGTAGTTACAATTGTAAGTAGCAAACGAATGAATCGTAGTGAATATAGTGAATATCAGCGTTTCTTAGCAATTGTCTGAAGCGAATGATGATAACTAATAAGTTACGGAGGTCCGGGTTCGGGATGGCTGTTGTGATGAGTGGGCTTGCTTTATGTGGAGAATTTGTATATTTGGTGCTGCCTTGATTACTTACCTGTAGGTACCTATGAATTGAGCGACTTTCTCTCTTTGCTCGTCATGAGCAGACATCATTTGAAGTTTTTGATGGTCTATTTTTTTTCTTTTTCTCTTCAATGCTTTTATGTAGCGGAGCAAAAAATACGTATGTAATTTACGTGTATATTGATAACTCATATTGGACAAACACATGTAATGCTACCTGGAGATTGGCGGGTTCTCCTCTTCATGACCTCACGTGCACAGAACACACCAAGGCAAAGAAAAAAACACTACACAATAACAATACCAACACTCAGGCTACCTCTTCCAGGATTCGTAAAAAATATACTCTTTTTAATGTGACAATTCAATGCGTCTTTTGATAAATAGTGTTCGATGTAATTTATATGGGATTACTACGTTATGCTGTGAAGAGAGTACTAAATTATCACACGCGTCTGTAGGGTACAAGTACAGGGTATCACGACAAGGCACTTGAATTTCTTTCCCATCACATTTCCATATCAATTCAGAATCCGGCCGTCAAATTATCTACACCCGCGTAACCAGCGGCCCTATACACCGAATTCTCCAACAACCCTGCTTCACAAAAACACCATCCACGCATACAAAAGCATCTCCCTCATCACATGCACCCGCACCGCACCCGAATCCCATCACACGCTCCCTCCTCATCCTCAATGCATGGGTAATAAACAGAGTCAACGTAGAATGAGAGAAAAAGAAGAAAACAGGCGTAAAGGGGGCCACTCGATTGAACAGAAAAGGACAATAGAGAAATCGGGAATTAATACATGCTAAAAGAGGCCGGCGAAGAAAACCGTGGACCCCTTTATCTGGATATCTCTCTTTCCTTCCTCCATCCCATCCTGCCTAGAAGAAACCGCTCGACTGCTTTATTAAAAAGTAAGAGAGAGCTGAAATAAGTAGTAAAAAAAAATAAAACTCGTTGAGAAAAGCGAGCGTGGGGGCTTTCCTCGGTCACAGACACAACCTTTTGCTCCCTCTTCCCCCCATCGCCTCCTCCCCTTCCCCAGCATTGATATAATCATTTGAGACTGCGTCGATCCAGCTCAGAGTCCCGTTCTAGTTTCTCGTAAAAGGCTTTCCGGACCAGGTGTTTATTGTTTGAATGGTGTGTCGGCGTGACGAATTCGTCGCTCGCTGTCTGATTCCAGCTGCGTGGCGTTGTAAAATAAAGAGAGAGAGAGAGAGAAAAATAAACCCATATCGCACACAAGGGGAAAAAGAAAAAAGGTCCCGCGCCAAGAATTCCTCCCAACTAAGTCATCATCGATTGGTCGTTCCTCCACGTCCTGGGAAACAGAATTACATGACGACACAGCAGCCGCCGGATTGCTGGGGTGCGTAGGGATCCTCGCCCTTTGGTACGGTTCCCCATACTGAAGGAACCATGTAGTCTCTCGTACCATTGCAGTACGCAATAATGCTGCAGCCGTCGCGTTAGCCTCGTGTCCCCTGTCCGGCAGTGGCTGTGGGTGCGTCTTTTAGCTCTTACCTCTTGGAAGCGGTGCTGACGGGAATGCGTTCCCGGTCCAAATCCTCGCGTAGTCTGTTGTTGAGCTCCGTTAAGCGCCTAAGCTTGAGGTCTGCCATTGACTGCTTCGTCTTCTTAATCTGGGTCGGGTCGCCGACATCACGGGAGGTGTACTGAGGCATCGTAACGGTACGTTAAAATAAAGGAATGACTATAGAGTTGGATTTGACCGGGGTCGGGGTGGTGAGAGTGATTGAATGGCTCGCACTCGTCAGCCGGGACGATGGATTGTGTTGACGGAGTTGTTGCGAGAACTGCCTGCAGCTGCCTGGTTAGCCTCAATTTCATCTAGGCACCTATCACCAATCGGTTGCTTCGGTGGATTCGCGATGCTAAATGGAACAAGAATTGCAGAAAATCAATCAGAGAGGATGGAAGAGGCCCGTCTGCTCTGCTGCCGTCACGTTGGCGCGACGGTGATGACGGCTCGGGAGACGCAGTGCAAAGAGTGGAAACAAAGTCGACACGGCGAGACGATGCAGGAGCCGGTAACAGCGGCGAGCGAGAATTCGCCTCTCCTCCATTGGCTCGCGATCGGCTGCTGATGATGGAGGAGGACGAGAGAAAAAACAATGCCAGCCTCTCGTCATTCCCCCTTTTCGCTCATGCCGATGCACTCGTGTCTGTGCAATTGATTCCCATCGCCATGCCATCGAAACGTCGTGTCTGCCGGAGCTTGGGACGCCTCCTCTTTCTTGCCTCTCCCCCCTAGCCCGTATCGCGCAATGCAACAAAGAAACAAGAAACGACGAGAAGAAAAAAAAAAAAGGCGATGAACTTACCAACCGTCGTAGAAACCCTCAATTATCGGTCGCGAGAAACAGCGACGACACACTTGCTCCAATATGGGGGTTGAGAGGAGGGGGTTTGGTCGCGAAGGCGAGACGTGCGTTACGTGAATGTGTGTGAGTGAGAAAATGAGAGAGAGGCCCAAGAGAGTGAAAGAGCGGGTTGGAAAGCCTGGAGAAGAGAGTTGGAAGAATCCGCCACACACCAGACGAGATTGGATTGACCCAAGTCTCAACCTAGCCAAGCAGCTTCTGGGCGGGCTGCTGCCGGCGGATAATTAGCAGTGGGAACTGCTGTAACTGGCCGCCTGTTGCTGCTCCTCCATGCTCCTGTAGGGGGCTAGATTGTGCTGGGGGCTGTTTTTTCTCTCTCTAGTTCTACCTGTACTTGGCGGGAGGCCGGGTGGGACGTGCGCCGGTGCTGGAAATTGGACATGACCAGGGGGGTACTTTGGGGGCTTCATACAAGTACAATCAGGCTCAAGGCGCACCACAAAGCGCGGATTTGCTCCAGGATTTCCATGGCGCGGTGGGTGCTTTGCTTCATGTAACGTGCGAGTGACCTGCGCCTGGCTGCAGCCATGTACCCCTTACCGTAGGTACGAGCACTAGCTGGCTTAGCACAGCGTTAGCACCCCGTTACGACGTGCGCTACTGCACTGCTGCACTTGCCGGGCCTTTTAGTGCTGGTGCTGCATTATGGATGTACCCAGGCAGTAATATTTGATTGCTGCTGCTGGATGATTTGGAGTCAAGTGCCCGTGCTGAGAGGGTACCTGGGGTTTGCGAGTGCTCGTACCTTAGCTTGAGTGCGCACTGACAGAACTCTACTTTGAGAAAAGACTGAAAGAAAGAGAGAATTGTCATCAATCACTCACGCGTGGCAGAGTGTCAATAGGATCTACCCGTACAGACTGCATCGAGATTTATGGATGGAAACGATTCATCGTGTGACAGTTTTCTCCTCTACCTGACACTGAGGATCCTTCACCACACAAGTACCTCTCCTCACTCATGGAAACTTGTGTACAAATCATTCTCTTTCGCCGAGGTTACTGTACCTTGCTTGCCAACACAAAACAAAGGAGGTCCTTTTTGTTCCCTTTCTCCTCCTCGTCCGCATCAAGCTTAGACCACGTCCGGCCTAGCCTCACTGCCATTTCCGGCCTCCAAGCCAGCCAGAGAGGATCCATCAACCCTGCTGCTGGTACTGATTTAATGGGAACCAAATCTTACAGGTACATGCAGCTCCAGATACGAAGTACATGTACTGACCCTCCACCGCAACGGTCCATGCGCGGGTGCGACGCATCGCGTCAGCAATTCGACAGCGGAATCAATCTCAGAGAACCTGCTGGCGTGACAGTTGTCGAGCGGTGCCGTACAGTAGGACGATTTGCTCGAGAGACGATAGGACTAAGTACTTCCCACAGACCCGGAAACGGAAGATGCGATCGCCGTCACGTCATTCCATCAGGTACGGTACGGGGGCACGGGGCCTCGCTACCAACCTGTTCCTGTTTCTGTTTCTGTACGAACGAGTACTTTTAACAACGCGCACCCATGAAATGCAACTCCGTACTGTGCATGTACCTTCAGCTCCCCGAGGCCTTCCATTGCTTTAAATTACACGTACGATGCGATGCTGGCATTACCTCATCTTGTCTCTCCATTACCTGCCACTACCGGTGGTCTTTCTTCAGCTGCCGCTGCGGAATGTTCGGTACCATTGCGTTCAAGTCATGTGCTGTCTGTATTTCTCTACCCACGAGCGTCCCAACAAGGATATGCCTTGTCAGATGAATCCTCCATCTTGTCTTGTCAGAGGCATTCCAAATCCAAATCCAACTGCACTGCACTGCACCGCTGCGCCAACTTGGCCAAGACTGTACCAATGATAAACCGGATTATCCTCGCTGTTTGTCTGCCACGTTGATGCGCCAGATCCAGAATCCCATCTCTCAGCTCCGATACTGCAAGGCATATTGCGAGCGCACAGTCATGACCACGGACGTATTACTGCATGTACCAAGTTTACGACAAGGATGACGGCGGGCGTATCAATCATCCTTCACTGTGGGAAAGTGCCGTAGCATGCAATGATACCTCGACTGGTTCGCCTTCCCATATCTGTCGCCATCTGGTATCCGTCAGTAAATGGATCAGAATATACGCGGAAGTTCTACGTACGAGAGTAAGAGCAGATGTGGTTGTGTGGTATTTTAATATGGAGCATATGGATTGTAATAAAGTTGCACTTATGAAAGAGAAAGGAGGCGCCAAAACATCTTGCTCAATCGCCAGTGTCAACCTCGAGATCCAGCTGAACTCCATTCGAGATGCCATAGTCCTCCAACGTGATGTGATCCTTAAAAGGCCGTTCGCCCTGCCGCCTCAGCATAATCTGTCCCGCTTCTCGTCCAATGCGCGCCGCAATCATGAGCTTGAACTGCCCAACCGTGTCCGAAGGCAAGCATGGAATGGCTGATTTGGTGCCCAGGCGGTCGTTGACGTGAACAATGATGAATTCTTGTCCCGCTCCAGTGGGAGCTTTGGGTGTCTTGGTTTCTTTCTTTTCCTTCTTGTCGTCTCTCTTCACCTTGTCGCCCGTGTCTTTTGGTCCAGAACCGTGTCGTCGGGGAGATCGCGATCTTGGGCGGCCCTCGTATCGATCACGGCCACCACGATCCCGCGAGCGATCACGGTAATCACGTCGTCGATCTCCATAATCGCGGTTACGGCCTTGGTCACGCTCTCTTTCTCGATCCCGGTCTCGGTCTCCATATCGGTCTCTTCTCGAATCATAGTTGCTGCGGTTGTCGTCGCTGGGGCGGCCTTTATCCTTCCACCGAAACCCACCACTGCCCTTTGGCGCCTTCCGCGGAGGTGATCGCGATCGCGATCTTCGCGAGGAAGAATCCATGGCTGGTGCTGGTGTTTGAAGACGGATTTTGCAAGCACCTGTTGCTGTAGAAGGGTAGAGTAGCTGTCTAGAGGGGCCCTTCGGTAAAGGGTCGGGTAATAATGGAGCTTCTTCTAAGATCCCAGGACTTTCACAACGTAGGAGAAGAGGTGTCTTTGCAGCTATTCAGCTGGTGTGCTGTATCTGTGTAGAGATATATTTATGTTTGTTGACGTTTTACAAAGGGGGCAACCCCTTCTTATAGAGTCTGGTTCGAGCTAGAAGCCTACAGATAGGTGGCTTGAACAATCCGTACATGTAGTGGAAGTGTGTGGTGACCTGGTACCGCCTGGCACGGTGGAAAATGGATGCCATAGAGGTGCCGCAAGGTACCGCAGAGGTGCTGTACAGCCAACGAAGCCACAAAAGAAGAAACTCATCTTCACCCTTTTCTACCTTTTTATACAGCGCTTTTTACTTACACCAAAATCTCACAAGTGCAGGGAATTGAACAGAGGTGGAAAAATGAAGGTATTACTATCTAGACTACTTGACTATTTCTCTATATGCGTAAGGTGTCTTGTGTACTCTTGCCTTATATACCGGTGCCGTGCGTCAGGAACGTTGGAACGCTTACACCGCGTGGCACCTCACGGCACCCCTTTGGCACCTTATGGCACCTATTGCACCGTGCTGGCATGGTACCAGACCCCTACTATCTTCTACTACGGATCCCTGTCTACGCCTGTAAACCTACAATAGCTAACTTGGCACTACACTGAGTCTGTTTGGAGAGATATCGCACGAGTAACGGGGAATGGAAAACACAAAACCCTGCCTCATCGCCTCCAAAGAGACATAATTATATACACTTTTACGAGTGCATCTTTGTGTAAAGTACTCCGTACATTGCTTGCAACCACGGCGGTCATGTGACTTTGTTGCGCGAAAGTTGCAGTCTAGCAAATCCGCGGCCGCTAAAGGGCCATGAACCAAAAGCAGCGCTAGCGGATTTGCACAGTCAGGATGGCGCAAATTAAGCAACCACTCCGTGCCAGCAGTCCAGCATACGGAGTAGCATCTCACAAGCTGCCCAATCTTCTTGGTTCTGGAACAAGCCCATGCTGGGACTATTGGCCTCCCGCGGATTCGGGTCCGGGAAATGATTGAGCCAAGGATCTTGTTCATCACTTGCAGTTCTGGATCAATCGGCGGCATCGATCTCGTGACTAGAAGCCCATCGTGGATTGTCCCAGCAAACCGACGCTTACACACATACATACACGGGAGGTGAATCACCACCTCTAGCCCGATGTTTGGGCAACACATAAAGTGCCCCCATCTCGTGTACCAAGTTGCAAAAGTACACAACAGCTGCTATCTATGCCCACAGTGCACCGTATCTATTCTTTTTTTTTTAAGTTGAGATCAACGGCATGGCTGGTACTCAAGCTTCACAACCAGCAGCCCGATGGCTCAGCAAGCTCAGCTCAAAGAAAAGATGCATGACATAATCAGGCACGTGACATGGGTCGTTCCGCAGCCCCTCATGCTCGGATAGCGTCCACACACGAAATTGAAAAATTCCTCCCCGAGTGCGTCGCTTCACCACCAAGAGTGCCACGCCAGCGCCCCATCTCAACCATCCTCAGGCCTGTGACGGCTACTCATTGCCCCCGAATCTCCTTGTCCGGCTCACGTCGATCCGTGAAGGAGGTTGCCCAGCATGGTGCGTACGACAGGCCCAGATGCGACTGACCGTCTCGTTGCCAGCCGCTACCCCTCCCCCATACACCTACAATTCATGGATTCACATTGGGCCGTGATGCTGACCTTGCTTCCTTTCTCTAGCCGCCCCCGCCGCATCAAAAGCCCGAAAATGTCCTGAAGCGCGCCCATGAGCTCATCGGGGTCAACCAGGCCCCGACGGCCTTGACCCTGCTCCATGAACACATCACCAACAAGCGCTCCCGAAGCGCCGCCATCGCTTCTCTGGAGCCGGTTATGCTCCTGTTGGTTGAGCTCTCTGTCGAGCAGAAGAAGGGAAAGCTGGCCAAGGATGCCTTGTATCAGTACAAGAACTTGTCCCAGAACACCAACATTTCGACCATTGAGGTAGGTCAAATACCGGCGTTGAATCAAGAAAAGGGGATGAAAGAAAAAGAAATCAAACGCAGTTGGATGGGTTACTGACCCGCCCCACAGTTGGTCTTGAAAAAGTTCATCGAACTCGCCGTGGAAAAGGTTACCGCTGCCCAGGCAAAGGCCGATGAGGTTCAGTCTACCATTGAAGCCACCGCTGCCACCTCCAGCATCGACGATTTGGAAGCCAGCGAGACCCCCGAGTCCATCCTCCTCGCCACCGTCTCTGGAGAGCAGTCCCGTGACCGAACTGACCGAGCCATCGTCACTCCTTGGCTCAAGTTCCTCTGGGAGGCGTACCGAACCGTCCTCGATATCCTCCGCAACAATGCTCGTCTCGAGGTCCTTTACCAGAGCACTGCCATGCAGGCCTTCGACTTCTGCCTCAAGTACACCCGAAAGACCGAGTTCCGAAGACTCTGCGAGCTTCTCCGAAACCATGTCCAGACCGCGGCCAAGTACTCGTCTCAGATGCACGCCATCAACCTGAGCGAGCCGGACACCCTGCAGCGTCATCTTGAGACTCGCTTCCAGCAGCTCAACGTTGCCGTCGAGCTGGAACTGTGGCAGGAGGCTTTCCGAAGTGTCGAGGATATCCACACTCTGCTGAACCTCAGCAAGCGCCCTCCCAAGAACATCATGATGGCCAACTACTACGAGAAGCTTACCCGAATTTTCCTCGTTGGCGAGAACTACCTCTTCCATGCTGCAGCCTGGTCAAGATACTATACCCTGCTCCGCCAGGTCTCGGCCTTGGTCGCCTCTGGCCAGGGCAAGAAGGCTGACAACCCCCCGGCCTCTGATGCCGATCTCCAGAGGGCTGCTTCCTTTGTCCTCTTGTCCGCCCTCGCTATCCCCGTCATCAGCACCTCCCGATCTCGAGGTGCCATGGTCGACTTTGACGAGGCTCGCAAGAACAAGAACACTCGCCTGACCACCCTGCTCGGCATGAGCCAGGCCCCCTCTCGTTCTCGTTTGTTCCGCGATGCTCTGTCCAAGTCCATCATTCAGCGATCCCTCCCTGAAATCCGGGATCTCTACAACATCCTGGAAGTTGACTTCCACCCCCTCTTCATCTGCAAGAAGATCTCGCCCATCCTGACCAAGATTGCCGCTGATGCCGAGATGGAGAAGTATATCCAACCCCTCCAGCAGGTCATCCTGACCCGTCTGTTCCAGCAGCTGTCTCAGGTCTACGAAACTGTGGACCTCAACTTTGTTGAGAGCTTGGCTCAGTTCCCCGAGCCTTACCAGGTTACTCGTGGCACTATTGAAAAGTTCATCATGAACGGAAACAAGAAGGGTGATCTTGCTATCCGCATGGACCATGCCACCGGCGTTCTCAGCTTTGACAACGACGTCTTCTCATCTGCCAAGGCCGGTCACAGCGGATCTTCCGCTGGCTCTGCCGAGGCGGAGACTGGCAACGTTCAGCGTCTTCAGAGCACTCCCTCTGAGATTGTCCGCTCCCAGTTGACTCGTCTTGCCAAGTCGCTCTTCGTTTCGTGCCACTACATCGATCCCAACTTCAACAAGGATCGCCTGGCGGCCCATGACGCTGCATTGGCTCGTGCAAAGGCTGGCGCAGAGAAGGAGCACCTCGATACCCTTGCTCGTAAGGAGGTTATTCAGAAGCGCAAGGAGGAGGCATCCGAACTCCAGGCTAAGAAGGAGAAGGAGAACGCCCGACAGAAGAGACTGCGGGAGCAAGCTCTGCAAGAGGCCGAAGACAAGCGCCTGGCTGAGGAGCAGCGTGAGCGTGAGGCCCGACGTATCAAGGCTGAACACGACCGTGTTCGCAAGGAGGAGATTAAGAAGCAGATCGCAGACCTGAAGATGAGCGACAAGGCTCTCGACATTGATTTAGAAGACCTGGACAACCTGGATAGCAACAGACTTCGTGCCATGAAGCTAGCTCAGTTGGAACGGGAGAAGAACGATGTCAACGAGAAGCTTCGCATAACTGGCAAGCGACTCGACCACTTGGAGCGAGCTTACCGAAAGGAGGAGGCCAAGAAGCTTGCCGATGATTACGCCAAGCAGACAGAGCGTGATCGCAAGATTTACGAAACAGTCAAGGCCAAGACACTCCAGGAATCTGAGGAGAAGCACAAGGAGAGTGTGGAGCTCAAGCACCGCCTTAGCCGCCTGGTGGGCGTCTACGAGACATTCAGAGCGACGCTGCACGAGAAGCGTCGTGATGAGTTTGAGAAGCGCCGCAGGGATGCCGAGCGCGAGCTGGAGAAGCAGATTGCCATCCGCAAGAAGGAATACCGCGACCGAAAGCTTCGCGAGAAGAGAGAACGGGAAGAGAGAGAGCGTATCCTCCAAGAACAAGAGGAGCAGGCCGCTCGTGAGAAGGAAGAGCAACGCCTTCGTGAGGAGGCCAGGAAGGCCGAACTCGCCAAGCTCAAGGAGCAGCGTGAGAAGGAACGCCAGGAAATGTTGGAGAAGGCAGCACTCCAGCAGAGACGCGAGGAAGAAGCCCTTGCTCGCCGCAAAGCAGAGAGAGAAAAGGGAGGCCTCAGGGGACCAGAGGCTCCCCCTGCTGCTGCGGCTGCGGCTGCCGATGGCCGACGACCACCACCAGTCATTGGTTCAGGCAGCTGGCGAGACAGGGAGCGTGAGAAGGAGGCTTCCAGACCTGCAGAGGGCGGCGCACCAGCACGGACAGGAGCCGCGATGGAGCGCACCGATTCTGGCGATCGCCCCAGTGAGCGCCCATCCGGCGGCCCCCCAAGACTGCAGTTGGCCGGCTCTGGCACCAGGCCAAGCTGGAGAGACCGACAAGCCAAGGAGTCTGCTGGCGGAGCGATCGACAACCTCCCCCCGCCTGCCAGAGGCCCTGGACCCCGCGACTCTCCTCGGGACTCTCCTCGCGACTCCCCTCGTGATTCTCCACGTGAACCTCGCGAACCTCGCGAGCCTCTTGAGCGAGGTGGCTCAAGGCGGGGCGAGAACGGCAAGGCTGAGTCTGCCGCCCCTACGGAGTCTCTGCCTACTCGAAATGCTGGCAAGTGGGTTCCTCCTCACCTGAGGAACAAGTCATGAAGGGAATGAGCGCATGGATAGTCCTGGCTACATATTTTGCACTGGCGTTTTGGGGGAAAATTCAAGAGGATGGATGGTTTGCATTGAATGTACTCTAGAGCTCAGCATAATTCGCCGTCCTCTTGAGGTGCGAGCACACCAGAATGGAAGAAGAAAAAAAGCACACAGCATCTCTCTCTTTTGCCCTTCCCCCTTTTTTGCTTTTTTTCTTATTATGTGACCCAGTTGAGGAGCTGTCTTTGCCCGAATCTTTGGTGTCATGAGCCATATTACAGATGTAATTCTAAATAAACAACCGCGTGTTTTCTTAAAGTTTGATTTGATATGATGAACATATATGATGAACATATGAGATGTATTCAGTCTATATTGCAGTATGATTAAAGCATATCATCCTAGGTAGATTCGCTGGGTTCGTGATTGTCTACTCTCTACAAGTCAATATCAAATCAAATGACTTAACAAGCTTGAAATCTGAGACTACAAAAAGCACGAGGTGCAATCTCTTGGATTACAACCAGCCACGACGGAAATTCCGATTTCCTCAGACAAAAAGTCACCAGACTCGCCCGAGCTGCAGGTACTGGCTAGACTGCCACATCCAGACAAAGTATAACGCCTGAACACCTTTTTTACCAAGGCTTATTACGGGGCCTACCAATGCCGCCTTTTAGGTTTCGACCCTTCATTGTTGTTTTTCCTTGGTTGGAACTGGCACCGAGCCTTGTGCTGCAAGGGCGGCACAGAGGGCTCAGACGCGGCCCAACAATCAATAGCTCAGGTGAGTGAGACGAAAAAGGAAACGTCGGGGAGTCGGATTGTCGGGTCGAAATGGGCGAATGCAAAGTGCCTCCAACTGGGCCCAGATACACAACATAACAAGCCGCAGCAGTTGAACAAGGAAAACCAGGTCTTTGTCGTAATTGTGAGGTTTCTCTGAGCTAGCCTAGATGGTGGTGTGTAAGTAATAAGGAATACGACAAGCACCGTCGGTGATTTTATTTCGAGAACACGCCGGCCGCGTGCATACGGTGGCTTTTGGCGTTGAGATGGGTATCACAAGAGAGTTGGTGAGGCGGCAAGATGCGAAGACGATTTGCTCCAAGCCCGGAGATCCTAGCTCAGCAGAGCGGGGAGCCTAGATGGGCAAGTCAGGGGTAGATCCGGCCGGTGTGGCTCCCCTTGACAGAGCGGCTGGATGGGATGGATGGGGGCTGAAGTTTGCTGTAGGGAGCGCAAACTAGCAAGCAGCTTGCATGGTCATTTGGTCATTCCAGCTGAACAGCTTCTTCAATGACGTTCTCCATTTCTGCTTGAGATGGAGCAATGTTCTCGAGATCAAGTTGAAGCAAAACGAATTCCCCGGCCCTAGACTTCAAAGACGACTCCCGGCTTATTATCCGTGATACGGAACTAGGGCCTATAGAAGAGGACGAGGATCTGCAATCTCAGGTGTGTTAGTTTCCGCTACTAATCTGTTTTGACGGTAGGAAAGGTGCTCCGTATCGGAATATTTCACCGAGAACAATCTAAAATGAGCACCCAAAATAAACAACACAAGAACAGGCGTTCAAGCATCATTGTGTACCCACCCTCGCAGCAGGCAAGCGCCTACAGTTGAGTATCCCTTGTAAAAACGCAGCCCCAGCCTGAAGCAATCACAACTAGGCCGACCAGCCGGACGGCCGAGAAGCTGATGCAAGCATTACCTCGGGTCAGCTGTTGATGTTTGACTCCGCCCTGCAACACTGGCCCAATAACGTTATCCTGAATGACAGGAGCCTGAACTCGACAGGCTTTGTGGGCTGATGGGAACCGAGATCTGCTTAAAGCCGGTCATGATGTATCCGACACTCCATGACGAGCTGCAATACGCACTAGGGTGCTCGTAGCATCTCAGATTCCAGCCCAATGCTTCGCAATGGAAACACTTCAAAACTAGCATCGGGTATAGGACGAGTCCGTGCCCTCCCGGGTTAGCCCAACTGTAGTAACACCAATTCTGTGTTTACACGTCTATTCTTAGCAACGCTGCGGGTGGCGGATAGTCGGTCGGTCGGTTGAGACAGACAGATGGATGGACATGCTGCAGGCCATTGTTCTCTCAGGACGTGCATATCGAACGATTGCTCCTCCGCACTACTCCGTACGTGCCGCCATTAGGCGATCTCCACCACGGCACAAGAAGAAAACGAAAACTTCAGCCGCTCGTATTCTAGTCGTGGGATAAATGCAGCTGTGGTACGCAAAGAACTGAGCTGGGATGCATGATGAGCTGGCAGCAATCTCCATCCTCTCCCTTGCACCCACGTCCGTTCACGCTCTTTTCTTAGGTAGCAATATTGGTATGTTGATGTTACCCTCCACCGTAGAGACGCCAAAGAGCACCGACTCTGCTTGGCATTGCTACTGCGTAGTTAGGAATTGACCAAATAGAGATTAATCAAAAACATATGAGCATTGCAGCATCTTTCATGTTGTTAGCTGGCTCAATGGGACTCATACGTACGCTTTGGTCAATGGCATTTCTTCTTCACTTTTGTCTTCTCCCGCCATCGGCTCTCTAGTAAAGCAACAGATCAAATAGAGAACTCCACTGCGGGTCTCGATCTTTGGAAGCAAAGCCCACATAGTGTGCCCATTTCGCCCATCGTAAAGCCCCGATACCCCAGCATAATAGCTGAAAAGTCGTGGCACCAGTATCGCTCATGGGTCTTTCGTAGTATACGAGAATATGCATAAGTGTGTCCCGTACGCAGAACCAGACGCGATGAGCACTTGAGCCTAGGGTTAATCACAAAGTTAGCTGACCCTCCAAGCTAAAGAGGTAAGCAGCGTCGGGACCTGAGAAGGATTGGGGGTTGGAGAGGCTGAGAGGTCTAGAACCCTCCTTGCATGAAGGTTCAACTGTACCCGCCCAGTGGTGTTGCGTTCTGACTTACACGCTCCAACATTCATTTGTAAAACTTTGACTATGCATTAGTAGTGCTCGACAAGCTTATGCCTAGTATGAAGGGCCCTATTGCAGTGTTACTTCAATCTAGGGTCAGCATCATAAACGCGGGTTAGGACATCAAGGTAGTATTTTGCTGTCAGGCAATAATAATAAACAAATGAAACGCACTGTTTAGTTGTACTATGCTCGGCAAGTCTCGGGTATTCTGATGTCCTGGTAGCGGATCTGTCCCTGGCTGAAAGTAGTATATCGTAAGGTTTTCAGATGCTCACGATGCTGACATGGGTAGTATCGAAATGGTAGCATTAACCAGCCGAGGGCGAGGACCCTTCGCACATTCTGCCCTGAAATGGTTCAGGAAATCTGATGTGTGCCAGGCACAAAGCGAACTGCAGCCTAACGTGTGCATGCATATCCAGCCATACTCGCTCTGGCGTTTCCACCTTCTTTGACTCAACAGAGTTGCATTCAGCCAGCCTCAGTTCGGGTATCCCAGCACTCCCGTCCTGGCTGGGTGAAAGTGACAGGCAGTTCAGGTCTGTCCGACGATATTATTTCCTCCTTGCAGGACGACAATGGACCACAAAGCAGCTAGACGGGACATCGGCACTGGTCTTGGCAGTGTGCTTTGTTCAAAGCGTTTGTATGCTAGCTGCCCGTTACTATCCTTCAGCTCACGGCAACTTGCAACGCTGCTTACATTGGCAGCGGCGTGGCGCATCTTTTCCGGGAACAAGGGATGGCAAGCAACAGGGGCACCTCTCAACCCGATCTGGTGGACTTCGGAGAGTAAGACCCCTGCGGCCTGAATCGCTATGCGCGGGTGGTGAGTGGGTGTCGTCCGAGAGAGATTGTGGAGGCTGGTGGTGTTTAGATGTCAAGTCGTCGTATGGCTCCCAAAGGGCAAGCGTAGCTTCGACAATGTGTATATAAACCCCCGGCCCCTCGTCGTCATCTCAGTCGAGATCTCGTTCATCACCAGTAGCCGCCTGTCTCAGCATCCTGAATAAGGAGTGACCGACTTACACCAGCTTCTCGTGTCTCAGACCTCCCCCAGTATCATCACAATGGCCTTCTCCCGGTCCCTCGTGGCCGCGGTTGCCACGTTCTCGCTTGTGAAATCCACACAGGCATGGAACGTGGAACTGCCTCCTTGCTTGGATGAATTCAAGCCCTTTGTCGCTTCCGGTTGTTTCCAAGATGGCACACCTGGTACCCCTCAAGCTCTCATCTTCCGCTCATCTTTGTCCTCTGACAACATGACGGTTGAGCAGTGCGTTGCTGACTGTAAAGGTTGGTTTGTTGCCTTCGAATGCCTCTGATGTGGATCTAACACTCTTTCTAGGCAACGGCTTCCGTTATGCTGGCCTCGAATACTATGGCGTCTGCTTCTGTGGCAACACTGTGGATGGTCCTCAGGTTGATGACTCTCAGTGTACTTTCCCTTGCAACGGCGACAAGTCCGAGACATGTGGAGGAAACAATGTCCTCTCTGTCTGGCAAGACCCAACATTCCCCACCAAGGACGTTACCATCGGTGACTATAAGGCTTCCGGTTGCTTCACTGACAATTCGCAACTGGGACGTACCCTTTCCTGGTCCGCTGATGTCGATTCCTCCACCTTTACCACTGAGAGCTGCTTGGCAGCCTGCGAGAAAGAAGGCTTCCCGTTGGCTGGAACTGAGTTTGGAGGTGAATGCTGGTGCGGCAATGTTCTTGCGAATAACACTGCCAAGGTAGACGATTCGCAATGCAATTTTGCTTGCAACGGAAACTCGTCGGAAACATGTGGCGGAAGAGGCCTCTTGAACTTGTACATTGCCAAGGATCTGGAGTCCTTGGAGCCTTGCGGCTACACTCCTCCCAGCTCCACGGTTCCTCCTCCGCCTCCTACTTCCACGAGTTATCCTCCCCCGCCTCCTACCTCCACGAGTTATCCTCCTCCTCCTCCCAGCTCCACGAGTTCTCCCCCTCCCCCTCCTCCCACCACGACTACCTGCACGACCACCACCAAGAGCACCAGCACCACGACCACAAGCTCCGTGTGTACCGCCACCGTTACCACTCCTCCCACTTGCGAGTACAAGTGTGGCAAGTGGTGCTTCCCTCCTCTGCCTGATTGGGGTAATGAGAAGGATTGCTTGAAGGCCTACGCTACTTGCGTAGCCGGCACCGCTTCTTGCTTCATCCAAGCTGGATTCCCCGATGCTCTCCAGTGCTTCAACTTTGGCGCGTGGTGCGGTAACATTCAGAAGTACTGCGGCTCGACATGCAAGTACGGCAAGTGTTCCAAGGGCGATTGTTGGAACCACAACCCAGGCCAGGGCGGTAGCCTTCCCAAGACGTCTACTACCGTCATTGCTTGCCCTCCCACCACGACATCCAAGCCTCCGGCTACCACGACGAAGCCCTCCACTTGCCCTCCTCCTCCTACCAACATTTGCACACAGCCCTCCAACTCCAAGTACGGATATGGCCCAGGCAAGCCTGTCGGTGGAATTGATCTGCCCATTGTTAGCTGCAATGATATTTACAGCGATTGGCGCAACAACCCCTTTAAGCTGTATATTGACCAGAACAGCCGCAACTGCCCCTCATATCCCCCTTCACGCTGCGGCAATGCTTGCGCCGATGCCTGCAAGGAGCAGTACGACCAGTGCACAAACGTCTACCAGAAGGGCTGCCAGGATGGCTCCAGCGGCCGGTGGAAGCGTAACGAGGAGACCAAGCGCTTGCTGGGCATCAGCCAGTTCACGCAGAACTGGGGTTTTGGCGATAACACTCCTTCCAACGCGGCCAAGAAATGCCAGGCCCAGTACTCTGACTGCTTGGCCGTTAACAAGAATGTCAACCCCAAGCAGCAGTGCAAGACTTGGTGCTATTAAAAGCGTAATTCTTTGGGTAAAAAGCCTGGCGGGGCATGGTGTATATCAGACAGGGAATAAAGGGATTCGGATTTGGGACAAAGGGTTCATAGCGCCGTCGATAATGACAATTGGCTGATGCCGTAGATATCCTGACTTCTTGAGCTTCTGTATTGAGGCTTGGAGGTTGAAAGAATTGAAAAAATTGGATTTAAGAATAGTGTCCCGTGATACAACTATAATAGTCGTGGAGCACAGATGTCTCAGAATCATCGGCTTGTGAAGGCAGGAGCACTGGATTCCGTCCGACAACTACTAAGAATGGCAACAGTCAAGTAAATGACGTCGTCCCCCGATTTGTGATTGGTCTTTGACGACTTTATTCACGTGCCACGGACAGAGTTTGTCGTCATCAGGTGCGGAAGGGAGCATGATGGGAAATTGGTTCTTGCAGTTTGGATTTTGGATAGTATCAAAATTCACGGATAGAAGTTATATACAATATCACGTCGCTGCATATAGCGATCTAGGCCATAGTTTTGATAGAAGACACCTGTGCATGAGATATCCGTCGTGCTGTCATACATACATCACCAATGCTCACCGCCTGCAGCTCCAGCTCAGTAATTCTAGGCGAATCATTGCATTGCAGCATGTACTCCGTAGATAGGCAGCATTAAAATCGCCGGATAAAGACTTCAGACTACCAATCTTCCCCCACGGATTTTATATATCCGACGGAGCGCAGATATCCACCGCTTCCCTTCCAGATTTGGTTTTGATTAGAGGAAGAGTAGATCTTGGAAACGCGTACAATGACAATGTAACTGATACAAATGCTAATCTCCAAAATGCCCCTCTTTAGCCGATCAATATCACCATGGCATTTCAACTTCGATACAACTCCGCCCACGAACAGACTTCGAATCTACCCTGTACTAGATAGGCATTTCACGTGTCATTATTCCTGATTAATCGCATCGCTTCTTCTCAATTCCTCGCAAAGACATCGCTTTCTGTTTTAACCCATCTCAAGATTTGTCACAGATGCCGGATCGCACTCCCCTTTCAGCCATACAGCCGTGAAATCGTGGATCTCAAAAAGCAACAATTTGCGGCAAACGCCCATATCCACAAGCGAGCCGCCGCTCAACCCCACATCAGTGCAACGCCAATGTCCATTAGCACGCGGCTTGGCCCTTTATCGCCGATGTTGAAACTGTTGGTCAATGTCTCCTAAGCGGAGGGAAAAGGGGGGGTTTTTGCTATCCGTCTAGCCGCACGAGTTGCCAAGAAGCTGCTGCAGTGCTCTATCAGGTACCGGCGGCAGTGGTGGGGATGGTCGGAGTAATGATGCTAGCTCAGGACGGGGGGCAACTAGAAGCGGCTCTCGCTGTCCACAGCCAAATTTCGCACTACCCATTACTCAGGTCTTTTTCCAACTGAAGCCAACGCTGAGCTTTTTGTTTACTTATTTATTCATCTCTTGTCCCTGTCACCGTTGTTTCCGGGGCACTTTCGTCTCACCTTCTCACTCTCTTCTTTTTCTGATATTTTTCTGCGTCTTTGTCCAGAGACCAAAGATGGGCAGTGAATCCAATTTGCTGGCCACGCTTGGCGTTGGTGACCCATCACCGGCCGACTGGTGCCAAATCTTCTTCATTGTCAGTGCGGCTAGCATCTTCATGCTCGCAGCAGTCCCGGAGCATATGCGCAGGGCCTTACTAGACTACGGTGCCAGGAGGGCGAAGCCCAGTCAACCTTCCGGGAAATCCAAGGCTCCGGAACCCAATCAAGGGGTTTTGGACGTCCTGACAAGCTATGGCCAGGTACCCCATTCATGGTTCATACATTTCTACATCACGTCGCTGTCATGGTCTATTTTCTGGGGCTATCAGTACTTGTCCAAGGGCTCGTTGATGCGGACCGTGGCCGAGATGCAGCACTCGTCTGCAGTCAAGAGTCAAACACCGGAGGTTGATCTTACCGGGACGCTGGTGGCGTGGATGTTGATGAGCTCCCAGGGAGCAAGGAGGCTTTTTGAGTGTCTCTTTGTCACCAAGCCCGGATCATCTCCCATGTGGTTTGTCCACTGGGCTCTTGGGTTGTCCTACTACACGGCATTGGGCGTCTCCGTCTGGATTCAGGGCTCAGGTTCGTTTAATGGACTTTGTCCATACTCTAATAAGATAACCCGCATGGAAGTGACGCTGACGAGATTTTACAGGAGCAATTCTTCAATCGTGGGAGCATCCGCAGCCAATTCACTTCACACCACAAGTTATAATTGGGGCGGCGGTCTTTGGATTCGCAGGTGCTCAGCAGCACCAATGCCACAGCTACTTGGCCGGACTCAAGAAATATACGCTTCCCAATGAGGGCTGGTTCAAATACTTCATTTGCCCCCATTACACATTCGAATGCCTACTCTACTTGAGCCTTTCCGTCGTTGCGGCACCGACAGGATGCATCTTGAACAGACCAGTCCTGTGCTCATTGATTTTCGTCTTGGCAAATCTCGGCGCGACGGCATATGGAACAAAAGCTTGGTATGCCAGCAAATTCGGGACGGACAAGTTGGTGGGGAAATGGATCATGATCCCCTTTGTATTCTAGGCTAGTTGGCTCATCGAGCATTGAGCGCACTTTTTATCTCTTGTTGAAAAGACCTAGTTTGGCTCCGACTTTGGAAACTTTGAGGACGTCGCGGTACGTGAGGCTGGTGCGGGTCTGCCTCGGGTTTCGACCGCTGGCAAACGCCTCGGCATCTCGAAGCAAGGACCAGTTCACAATCGTATCGGCGGATAGATCAAGGTCCTCCTTAATGTCGGATATCCCATGCAGATAGTCTGTGTAGAGAGTGTCTGTAGTGATGAGAAGACTACGAGGTTCTTGGATAATGCGCCAGGCAGGCTCGGGATCAAGGGCACCATCCTCTTTGCTGCGGTACAGGTTCAGGCAGAGGCTTGCGCCGAGGCTGACGGTGCACACGACGGGCCAGTACGCAGCGCCATCCTAGGGTGGATGAGCATTTCGAAGCTGCCAAGGATCATCTACTTTGCCATAATAATTACCTTATGCGGCATGATGCCAATACCGGGAGGATATTCATTGATGAGGACATGATTCGGGCGCTGGTGGGGGCCCTCGGCGAAGATGTGTCTGACACCGTCGCCTTGGCCGTCATCGGAGAGCGGGAGAGACAGTAAGCGCGATACTACGGGTGTTTCAAGCCAGGAAGGCAGCGGCGCATCGAGGAGCTTGTTCTGGACGAGATCGGACGGCCAAGTCTGTAGACGTCGATGCGTGAGCTGTTTCCATCGCGGACGAGGAGCAGCGGCGATCTGGGCGCGGCGTCATCAGCGAGACTGCACGATGGCACCCGTCATGGCGGCAACAGAACAACGCACTCTATCAAGAATCAAGCGCTCTTCTTCCTCGCTGATAAAGTTGGGCAAATAATAGGCAGTCGACGGAAGCGAAGTGATTCTGGCGGCTTCGAGAGAAGAGGGAAGCCACGCGTCGCCGATGCCTCGGGCTGCCATCATACAGTAGGCAGGACTCGGGACCCAGGCAGGCAAAATGTCGAGCAGGAGGAGAAGCTGCCTTGAGCTGCGCCAAGAACCCCCCCAATGAGCGAGACAGCCTGTTCGGAAGAAGAGTCGCGAGGGGATGGACTGGCTTGACGGGGAGAAGATCGAATCGAATGGTCGTAAGAGGGGACGATGGGGTGATGAGCCAGCGAATAGCCACATCGAGTTAGGGGGGCTGCAGCGCCTGTTTGCTCCCTCGCAGCAGAACGGATGCCGCTTAGGGTTAGCCGGGCAGAATTAGTCCCGTGTAGGTGTAGGTTGTGCAAAGTTCAAGCAATTGCACGAATGTTGTTTATCGGCGTGCAGCGTTTGGCGTCAAATCGCGTTGAGCCGCCTCCGGGCAGTCAGACGCCGCCAGGCTCTCCATGGATGTCTGCTGTGCTATCTGGTGCACCGCTGCTGGACTGATAGGATCAATGGATCCATGGATGCGTGCTGCAGGTCGCACCAACGAGAGCAGGAAAAAAGAGCGCATTTGATCCATTGCAGCACGGCACAGGGCGGTCGGATGCGTGCATGCGTGTGAATATGGGCGGGCAAGGATGCCGTCTCTCTCACTCTCTCTTGTTCCTTTTTATTTTCTTCCTGTCCAAGAGGCGAGACCGCCCGTATTTCAAGCCCAGACAACCCGAGGTGGCCTCCCAGGACTGCCGATGCCGCCTGCAGCCGTGATTGGCAGACGGCGGGGACCGCTGCAGCACCAATGCGTGAGGGCCTTTTGGGGGAGTTTTAGAGGGTGGCAACGCGGGATGGCAGCTAGACAGGGCTTGACAGGGTTTTTGTTTAGGCTGCGACTCCGCTGTTTCGGCCGCACAACTGCACCGCGAAGGCGCTGCGCCG